>JAMZAV010000002.1:4217538-4820044 GCA_024449915.1 Sweltsa coloradensis | reverse complement strand
TTGGCGATTTTTTTATTTTTATTTTTCACCACAAAAACGAGCCTTAAACACACAATACGTGGTTCATTCTTGTACGAATGAAGTAAACATGTGTAACGGTCAAAGTGACATAAAGCAATGTTGAAACGTTTGTAATAACGGCTGACGAACGTTATATACCATTTAATGTTGACCTTCAAAATAACTACAAATGAAATATAAACAAAACGGTCTGGTAGTTACATGACATGACAGATGATGGAAACATTGTGAATGGAGCCAAGACTAACAGAAACACAGTAGTGCATGGTGATATAATCGCCTCGTTTAATCTCTCGAGATGTAAGTGTAGTGAGATGTATTGTATAGAATTTTGTAGAACCCCGCGAAAACGATTAAATCTTTAAAAATGATATTTCGCGTTATTCCGTTGTTTTGCCGTTTTGGTAGATAATCAGTTCTTAATGTCGCATTAAATTAATCAACTATTAATTTCCGATCTATAAAAAGTATATTAAATGAAACTACAAAAATAAGTAAGATAAGCCACGGGCGTTCTAATGTTGTAATCGTTGTACCTTACCTACGTATTAAAGTGAGCCAAATGATTTTGTTTAGCGTACGTATATTACAATTCCTCACAAAATATTAATTATTATATTATTGTTCTCCCTATTAACATTTTTTGTCCCCCCCCCCCCCCCCCCCCAATTGTAATGTAAGAAGAATGAAAAGATAAAGTTGGATTTTTATGTACGTTTATTATGTATTTTTATCATCCCTTGCTCGGTGTACAACATTTATCCCCCAAAGGACGATCAGTCGATTAAGCACATCAGTAGGTTAAACGCTGGCACAACTGGAGGTTAAATACCAACCCTGGCATAGGAAACGCAACAAATTAAAATACTTATAATACTTTAATCATTCCGTACCAAACATTGCCGAGTCAATAACTTTTGATTTAACTGATTGAACTCATATTTATCTTTTTCGTATTGTACACAATATTGTACGGAGTAAAAATATATGATTTATTATTTAACCTCATAAGTGCATTAGTATTATTAGACTGATAACAACTATTCATTAAAGTATAAAGTCTGCTTTAATTCTCTTCTTGTTTAACGTTCAACCGTGCAAATATTTACCCTTCTACCCTGCAAACTATATACACTTTAGGCACATATGTAAGCATACACTTTTCTTTGCCATAAAATACATCCAGATGTTTTACTTCTTTCATCATTATTATTAAAGCGAATATACGGTGAAATATAAAAGAGCACAAAAAATCCAAAAAAAAAGCCCCAAAAACAAAATTTTTGGGTAAAATGAAAGTTTTCATTTGATGTGTTTTGAAATGAAATAGTCTGCGTAATATTAATTTATTTCCCCCAATTGTTTGCATAATATTGCTTAATATGTATACTGCACTTTGACAAAAAAAATGAATAGGCCAAATACGATTGTTTTCATATTTATATTGTTTATATTAATGCAATCTACAATTAAAAATTTTGCCACGTATATTTTTATTAGATCGACGTTTCAATGAAATTTTACACCTCCTTACAGGGGTCAATAATATTAAAAAATAAAAAACAAAAACTACATTAGTTACGAAAAATACAGCACAAAACAAGAAACACCAAAGCGATATTTAATAAAAATAATTCCGCACATGTTTTTTTATTTATTTTTATTTATTTATTTATTTATTTAACGTCTATCCTATTCAGTTATAAAAACTGATTTAAAAAGGAGGACAAACTAAATAAATTAATTAAATAAAAGAATAATTAATTACGTTTTTATAACGAAAATTGAGTTTCGTTTTCAAAATTTGATGAAACAAAAACCTTTTGGGGTCGACGTTCATAGTAAGCCCCTTTTGGGGCGACTTTTGTTAGCACTTTTGGGGGGGCGACGTTCTGTTTGCCCCTTTCCCGGGGGGCAAAGTTCATAGTAAGCCCTTTTTGGGTGCGACGTTCATATTAGGCACTTTCCGGGGTCCGACGTTAATTTCCACTTTCCGGGGTTTCGACTTCATAGTTACCACTTTTCAGGTGCGACGTTATGTTAGCCACTTTTCCGGGGTGCGACGTTCATATAAGCTACTTTTTCGGGGCGATGTTTTAGTTTGCCACTTTTTCCGGGTGGGGTTCATGTTGAAAAATTTCCGGGGGGCGACGTTCAAGTTTGCCACTTTTTCCGGGTGCGACGTTTTATAGTTAGCCCCTTTCCCCCGGGGACGACTTCATAGTTTGCCCCTTTCCGGGGGTTTCACTTTCAAAGTTAGCCCTTTTCCGGGGGGCGACGTAAATTGTAAAATATACGTAAGACGTTAAGTTCTGTAAGATGTTAAAAATACGTAAACGGTAGTAAAATGTAAAACTGTAAAGTATATTGTTAGACATAAAGTATACTGTAAGACTGAAAATATACGTAAGGGACTGTAATTAAAAACTGAAAGACATTAAAATATCTGTAGGACAGTAAAATATACGTAAACTGTAAAAAATACTGTAAGACTTAAATATATGTTAAAATGTAAAGATACTGTATGACTGTAAAGTATACTAAAAGACGTAAAGTATATTGTTAGACTTTAAAATACTGTAAGACTAAAAATATCTTCAGACCTAAAATATCTTTAAACTCTAAAATATACGAAGACAGTAAAGTAAACTGTTAGACTGTAAAGTATACTGTAAGACTGTTAAGTATACTTTAAGACTGTTAAGTATGTTGTTAGACAGTGAAGTATACTGTTAAGACTGTAAAGTAAATTAAAAGACTGTACAGTATACTGTAAGACATTTAAGTATACTGTAAGACAGTAAAGTTTACACTCGCTAGTTTACGACATCATCTACATTCTAAATGTATGTAGTGTAGTGTAGTGTAGTGCATTGCAGTGCAGTGCAGTGTAGTGTAGAGTAGTTTTGTGTAGTGTAGTGTTGTGTAGTGAAGTGTAGTGTTGTGCAGTGTAGTGTAGTGCAGTGTAGTGTAGTGGAGCGTAGTGGAGCGTAGTGAATGTAGTGTAAAATAGTGTAGTGTAGTATAGTGTAGTGTAGTGTAGTGCAGTGTAGTGTAAAGTAAAGTAGTGATGTGTAGTGTAGTGAGTGTAGTGTAGTGTAGTGTAAAGTGTAGTGTAGTGTAGTTTAGTATAGTGTAGTGAAGTGAAGTAAGTGTACGTAGGTGTAATTTGACGAATATTAGTCGTTATATGAGGCTCGTTTAATATATTTACGTTTCTATAAAACGAAAATTGAGTTTGTTCATACATAATATGTTTACTACATATGTTTAATACGTTTACGATATTTTCGTTTCTATAAAGCAAAAATTGAATTTTGTTATCAGTAATTTGATGAAAAATTGTTCATAATATGGGGCTCGTTTACGATATTTAGGTTTCTATAAAGCGAAAATTGAATTTTGTTATCAGTAATTTGTTGAAGATTTGTTCATTATATGAGGCTCGTTTACGTATTTACGTTTCTATAAAGCGAAAATTGAGTTTTGTTATCAATAATTTGATGAAACAAAAACACTTTCCGGGTGCGACGTCATAGTTAGCCACTTTCCGGTGGCGAAGTTCATAGTAAGCCACTTTCTGGGGTGCGACGTTCATAGTTAGAAACTTTCCGGGGTGTGACGTTCATAGTTAGCACTTTCCGGGGTGCGACGTTCATAGTTTGCCACTTTCCGGGGTGCGACGTTCATAGTTAGCCACTTTCCGGGGTGCGACGTAAATTGTAAAGTATACTGTAAGACAGTTAAGTATACTGTAAGACTGTCAAGTTTACTGTAAGACAGTAAGTTAAAATGTAAGACTGGTAAAGTATACTGTATGACTGTAAAGTATACTAAAAGACTGTAAAGTATACTGTAAGACTGTAAAGTAAAACTGTTAGACTTTAAGTACCTGTAAGACTGAAAGTATATGTCCGACTCAAAGTATACTGTTAAAACCTGAAAAGTAAAACTGTAAGACAGTAAAGTTAACTGTAAGACTGTAAATAATACTATAAGACTGTAATGTATACTGTAAGACTTTAAAAGTACACTGTAAAGACTGAAAAGTTATCTGTTAAACTGTAATGTATACTGTAAGACTGTTAAGTATACTGTAAGAATTTAAAGTACACTGTAAGACTGTAAAGTACACTGTAAGACTGTATAGAATACTGTAAGACAGTGAAGTATACTGTAAGACTGTAAAGTATACTGTTAGTCTTTATAAGTATACTGTAAAACTGTTATAAATTGTAAATTGTACTGTTAGACAGTAAAGTATACTGTTAAACTGTTAAGTATACTGTAAGACAGGTAAGTAAACTGTAAGACTGTAAAGTATACTGTAAGACTGTTAAGTATACTGTAAGACTGTAAGTAAATGAAAGACTGTAAGTATATTTTTTAGACAGTCAAGTTTACTGTAACCTGTAAAGTATACAGTAAGCGGGTATACAGTTACTGAAGAATTAGAAGTATATTTTTAAGACAGTAAATTTAAACACTCGCTAGTTTTACGAATCATCTAAATTCAAAAATGTATGTAGTGTAGTGTAGAGAAATGGCAGTGTAGGGGGCAGTGCAGTGAAGTGTAGTGTAGTGTAGTGGGTAGTTAGTGTAGTGTATGTAGTGAAAGTGTAGTGTAGTGTAGTGTAGTTTAGTGTGGTGTAGTGTAATGTAGAGTAGTATAGTGTAATGTAGTATAGTGTTATGTAGAATAAAGTAAGGTTCTGTATGACCGTGTAGTGCAGTGTAGTGTTCTACACTGTACTGAAAGTGTAGTAAAATAAAATGTAGTATAGGGGTAGTGTAGTGTCGTGTAGTAAAGTAAAGTGTAGTGCAGTGTTGTGTAGTGTAAAGAAGTGTAGTGTAGTGTAGTAAATGTAGTGTAGTGTAGTGTAGTGTAGTGTATTGTAGTGTAGTGTAGTATATTGTAAGGTAGTGAACTGTAGTGGCGTGAAGTGCAGTGTAGTGCACTGTCCTGTACTGTAGTGTAATAAAGTGTAGTGTTGTGTTGTATAGTGTAGTGTAGGTAGTTTCGGGTAGTGTTGGGGTAGTGTAGTGTAGTGTAGAGTAGTATAATGTAAGTTGGGGTAGAGAAGTGTAGTGTAGTGTTGTGTAAGGAAGTTTAGTAAAGTGTAGTGTAGTGTAGTTTAGTAGAGTGTAGTGAAGTGAAGTAAGTGTACGTAGGTTAATTTGAACGAATATTAGCCATTAAAATGAGTCTCGTTTACTACCTTATTTATGTTTCTATAAAGCGAAAATTGAGTTTTCGTTATCAGTAATTTGAAGAAGATTTGTTCATAATATGCGGGCTCGTTTACGATATTTTCGTTTCTATAAAGCGAAAATTGATTTCGTTATCAGTAATTTGATAAAGTTTTGTTCATAATATGGGGCTCGTTTACGATATTTTCGTTTCTATAAAGCGAAAATTGATTTTTCGTTATCAGTAATTTGATGAAGATTTGTTCGTAATATGCGGCTCGTTTACTGTATTTTGGGTTCTATAAAGCGAAAATTGAGTTTCGTTATCAATAATTTGATGAAACAAAAACACTTTCCGGGGTGCGACGTTCATAGTTAGCCACTTTCCGGGGTGCGACGTTCATAGTTAGCCACTTTCCGGGGTGCGACGTTCATAGTTAGCCACTTTCCCGGGTGCGACGTTCATAGTTTGCCACTTTCCGGGGTGCGACGTTCAAAGTTAGCCACTTTCCGGGGTGCGACGTAAATTGTAAAGTATACTGTTAGACTGTTAATTATACTGTATGACAGTTAAGTATACTGTAAGACTGTAATGTATACTGTGAGACTGTTAAGTATACTGTAAGACTGTAAAGTAAATTGTAAGACTGTAAAGTATATTGTTAGACAGTAAAGTATACTGTAAGACTGTAAAGTATACAGTAAGACTGTATAGTATACTGAAAGACATTAAAGTATACTGTAAGACAGTAAAGTTAACACTCGCTAGTTTACGACATCATCTACATTCTAAATGTATGTAGTTTAGTGTGGTGTAGTGTAATGTAGAGTAGTATAGTGTATGTAGTATAGTGTAATGTAGAATAAAGTAAGGTTCTGTAGTGACGTGTAGTGCAGTGTAGTGTAGTGACTGTACTGTAGTGTAGTAAAATGAAATGTAGTGTAGTGTAGTGTAGTGTAGTGTAGTGAGTGTAGTGTAGTGTAGTGTAGTGTAGTGTAATGAGGTTAGTGTGGTGCAGTGTAATGTAGAGTAGTGTAGTGTAGTGTAATGTAGTGAAGTGTAGTGTAGTATATTGTAAGGTAGTGAACTGTAGTGGCGTGAAGTGCAGTGTAGTGCACTGTCCTGTACTGTAGGTATAAAGTGTAGTGTTGGTAGTATAGTGTAGTGTAGTGTAGTGTCGTGTAGTGTTGTGTAGTGTAGTGTAGTGTAGAGTAGTATAATGTAAAGTTGTGTAGAAAGTGTAGTGTAGTGTTGTGTAAGGAAGTTTAGTAAAGTGTAGTGTAGTGTAGTTTAGTATTAGTGTAGTGAAGTGAAGTAAGTGTACGTAGGTGTAATTTGACGAATATTAGTCGTTATATGAGTCTCGTTTACTACCTATATTTTCGTTTCTATAAAGCGAAAATTGAGTTTCGTTATCAGTAATTTGATGAAGATTTGTTCATAATATGGGGCTCGTTTACTGTATTTTCGTTTCTATAAAGCGAAAATTGAGTTTCGTTATCAGTAATTTGATGAAGATTTGTTCATAATATGGGGCTCGTTTACGATATTTACGTTTCTATAAAGCGAAAATTGAGTTTCGTTATCAATAATTTGATGAAACAAAAACACTTTCCGGGGTGCGACGTTCATAGTTAGCCACTTTCCGGGGTGCGACGTTCATAGTAAGCTACTTTCCCGGGTGCGATGTTCATAGTTAGCCACTTTCCGGGGTGCGACGTTCATAGTTAGCCACTTTCCGGGGTGCGACGTTCATAGTTAGCCATTTTCCGGGGTGCGACGTAAATTGTAAAGTATACTGTAAGACAGTTAAGTATACTGTAAGACTGTCAAGTATACTGTAAGACAGGTAAGTATACTGAAAGACTGTAAAGTACACTGTAAGACTTTTATAGAATACTGAAGACAGTGAAGTATACTGTAAACTTTTAAAGTATCTGAAACAGCAAGTATATTGTAAAACTTTTAAGTAAATTGTTGACTGTAAACGTAACGTTAGACAGTAAAGTATACTTTTAAAACTGAAAAGTAACTGTTAGACAGTTAGTCACTTTAAGACTGTAAAGTATACGAAAGACGAAGTTTTGCAGACCTAAGTATACTGTTAAACTGTAAATTATACGAAAAGACAGTAAAGTAAACTTTAAAACTGAAAGTATACGTAAGACTGTAAATTAACTGAAAGCAGTAAAGAAAGAAGACTGTAAAAAATACTGTAAGACTGTAATTATCAAAAAGAGTTAAGTAATGTAAATTTTAAAAAGTACCTTAAAAATGTAAAGTATATTTTTTGTTTTAAAGTATACTGAAAGACTTTAATTAACTTTAACACATAAAATACTGTAAGACTGTAAAGTACACGTAAGACTGTATAGAATACTGTAAGACGGGAAAGAAATACTGAAAGACAGTAAATTTAAACCCTCCTGTTTACGACTCATCTACTTTCTAAATGTATGTAGTGTAGTGTATGTAATGCAGTGCGTGTAGTGCAGTGTAGTGTATGTAGTGTAGTTGTGTAGTTGTGTAGTGTATGTGGGGTGTAGTGTAGTTGGGTTAGTTAAAGGGGCGTGTAGGGGTATGTTGTGTGGGTTACGTAGTGAAATGAATGTATGTGTGTAGGTAGTGGAGATAGTTTTGTGTGTGTGTGTTTGTAGTGTAGGTAGTGTAGTGGTAGTGTATTTAAAGTGCGTGTATGTAGTGTTGTGTAATGGAGCGTAGTGTAAGTGTGTAGTGTAGTGTATGTAGGAGTGTAGAGAAGTTAGTGAGTGTAGGTATGTAGTGTAGTGTTGTTTTGTGTAGGTAGTTGTGTAGTGAAAGGGGAATGTAGTGTTGGAGTGTAGTGTAGTGTATGTAGGTAGTGTGTGTAGTGTAGTGTAGTAGTGTAGGTAAGAAAGTGTAGGTCTCGTGTATTTTTGTTTAGTGTAGAATAGTGTAGTGTAGGGTAGTGTAGTGTTAGAGGTTTTTGTGTGGTGTGGTGAATGTAGAGTAGTATATGTAATGAAAGTATATTTTTTTATGTAGAATAAAGTAAGGTTCTGTAGTGACGTGTAGTGCAGTGTAGTTTCAACTGTACTGTAGTGTAGTAAAATGAAATGTAGTATGGAGGGGTAGGTCGGTATAAGTGAAGTTAGTGAGTGTATGTAGAGTAGAGAAGAGAAGAGAGTAGAGTAGAGTAGAGTAGTTAAGTGTATGTTGTATGTAGAGTAGGGTATGCAGGTTGGTAGTGAAAAGTGTTTAGTGTAGTGTAAAAAATGTATGTAGTGAGTTATGTAGTGTATTGTAGGTGTGTAGTGAGGTGTGAAGTGTAGTGAAGTGTAGTGTGGGTGTAGGTTATGAGGTTTTAGTGTGGGGGCAGTGTAATGTAGATAGTGTAGTGAGTGTAATGTATGTAGTGTTTGTAATTTAAGGTAGTAAACTGTAGTGGCGTAAAGTGCGGTAGTGCACTGCCTTACTTGTGAATAAAGTGAGTTTTGTTTTTTATAGGGTAGTGTAGTGTTTTCGGGTAGTGTTGGTAGTGTGTGTAGTGTAGAAAATTAATGTAAAGTTTTTTGTAAGAATGTAGTGTAGTTTGAAAGGGAAAGTTAGTAAAGTGTGGTAGTGTGTTTAGTAGAGGTAGTGAAGTAAAGTAAGTGTACGGGGTTTTAATTTACAAATATTACCTTATTGATCTCGTTACTACCTTTTTTTTTAAATGTTCTATAAAGAAAAAATTGAGTTTTGTTATCAGAATTTGATAAAGATTTGTTATAAATGGGGCCTTTTAATATTTCTTTTCAAAAAGGAAAATTGAGTTTCTTTATCATATTTGATAAGATTTTTTCTAATATGGGGCCGTTACAAATTTTTTCGTTTCTATAAAGCGAAAATTGAGTTTTTTTCGAAATTTTTGATAAAGATTTGTTAAAATATGGGCTCTTTTTACGATTTTTTTTCGTTTTAAAAAGGAAAATTGGTTTTTCGTTAAAATTTGATGAAGATTTTTTTCCCCTAAGCGGCTCGAACTGTTTTTACTTTTTTCTATCAGCAAAAATTTGATTTTTCTTTTATCAGTTTTTTGATAAGTTTTTTCAATATGGGGCTCTTTACGAATTTTGTTTCTATAAAGCGAAAATTGTTTTTCGTTTCAGTAATTTGATGAAATTTTTTCATAATAGCGGCTGTTAACGTATTACTTTTATCAGCGAAAATTGTTTTCGTTATCGAATTTGAAAGTTTGTTCAAATATGGGGTCGAATATTTTGTTTCTATAAAGCGAAAATTGAGTTTCGTTATCAGAAATTTGATGAAATTTGTTCAAATATGGGGCCCCGTTTACGATTTTTTAGTTCTTAAACAAAATTGAGTTTTTTTTTAAATAATTTGATGAAAAAAACACTTTCCGGGGTGCGACTTTTCATATTTAGCCATTTTTCCGGTGTGCGACGTTCATAGTAACCCACTTTTCGGGGTGCGACTTTCATTTTTTAGCCACTTTTGGGGTGGACGTTAAAGTTACCCACTTTCCGGGGTGCGAATTTTCATAGTAACCCACTTTCTGGGGTGCGACTTTCATAGTTTTAGGCACTTTCCGGGGTCCGCGTTTATAGTTTGCCACTTTCCCCGGGTGCGCTTTTCATAGTTAGCCACTTTCCGGGGTGGATTTTCATAGTTAGCCATTTTAAGGGGGTGCGACTTTCTAGTTACCACTTTCCCGGGGTGCGACTTTCATAGTAATATTTCCCGGGGGTGCGATGTATATAGTTAGCCACTTCCGGGATGCACGTTCATGTTAGCCATTTTCCGGGGTGGGGGTTCATAGTTAGCCACTTTCTTGGGGGCGACGTTCATAGTTACCCTTTAGGGGGTACAAAGTTCATAGTTTGCCATTTTCCCGGGGTGCGACGTTCTAGTTACCCATTTTCCGGGGTGCGACGAAAAATTGAAAATTAAAACTGTAAGCGGTTAAAAGTATACTGAAAAAACTGTAAAGTATACTGTAAGACAGGTAGTAAATGTAAACGAAAAGTATATTGTTAGACAGTAAAGTATAATAAAAAGACTGTAAAGTATACAGTAAAACTGTAAGTATCTAAAAGACTTAAATATACTGTAGGACAGAAAGAAAACTTTTGACTGTAAAAAAAACTGTAAGACTGTTAAGAAACGTTAAACTGAAAAGTTACTGTAGACTGTAAAGAAATTAAAAAAAAAAAATATTGTAAACGTAATATACTGTTGACTGTTAATTATACTGTATGACAAAATATGCTGAAAACTGAAAAGTATACTGAAAACTGAAAAGAAATGTTAGACTTTAAAGTATACTGTAAGACTGAAAAGTATACTGTCAGAACTCTAAAGTATACTTTTAAAACTGTAAAGTATACTGTAAGCAGTAAATAAACGTTAGACTGAAAAGATATGTAAGACTGTAAGTATATTTAAGACTTAAGTATACTGTAAGTGTAAAGTATCTGAAAGACAGTAAAGTTAACTGTAAGCTGTAAATAAACTATAAGATTGAATGTTACTGTAAAAACTGTTAGTATCTGTAAGACTTTAAAGTACACTGTAAGACTGTAAAGTATACTGTTAGTCTTTATAGTATACTGTAAGACTGTTAAGTATACTTTGGGGACTAAAGTATACGTAAACTGTAAAGTACACTGTGACTGAAGAATACTAAAAACAGTGAAGTATACTGTAAGACTGTTAAGTAAAACTGAAAGACAGTCAAGTATATTGTAAAATTTGAAAGTAAATTGTATGATGTAAACGTAAAAACTGTTAGACAAAAGTAAAAAACTGTTAAACGGAAAAGTATTGTTAGACGTTAAGTACACTTTAAAGACTGTAAGTATACTCCCAGACAGAAAAGTATACTGTCAGCTCTTAAGTATCTTTTAAAACTGTAAATTTACTGTAAACAGTAAAAAAACTTTTAGACTGTAAAGTAACGTAAATGTAAAGTTACTGTAAGCAGAAAAAGTTAACTGTAAGACTGAAAATAATACTGAAAGACTGTAATGTATAAAAAAAGACTTTTTAAGTATACTTAAGACTTTAAGACACTCTAAAATGTAAAGTATACTGTTATCTTTAAAGTATACTGTAAGACTTTTTAAGTATACTTTAACACAAAAAGTATACTGTAAGACTGTAAAGTACACGAAAAGACTGTATAAAAATACTGTAAGACGTGAAGTATACTGTAAAAAACAGAAAAGTTAACACTGCTAGTTACGACATCATCTACATTTAAAAATGTATGTAGTGTAGTGTAGTTAATGCAGTGCAGTGTAGTGCGGTAGTGTAAGTGTAGTGTAGGTAGGTAGTGTATTGAAGTGTTGTGTAGTGAAGTGTAGTGTAGTGTAGTGAAGAGTAGAGTAGTTAAGTGTAGTGTAGTGTAGTGTAGTGTAGTGTAGTGAGTGTAGTGAAGTAGGGAAGTGTAGTGTAGTGTAGTTTAGTATAGTGTAATGTAGTGAAGTGTATGTAGGTGTGTGTAATTTGACGAATATTAGCCGTTATATGAGGCTCGTTTACTATATTTCGTTTCTATAAAGCGAAAATTGAGTTTCGTTATCAGTAATTTGATGAAGATTTGTTCATAATATGGGGCTCGTTTACATATTTACGTTTCTATAAAGCGAAAATTGAGTTTCGTTATTTGCTTATATGGGGCTCGTTTACGATATTTACGTTTCTATAAAGCGAAAATTGAGTTTCGTTATCAGTAATTTGATGAAGATTTGTTCATAATATGAGGCTCGTTTACTATTTTAAGTAAATATTTGAAATAGTAATATTACAACAATGCATTAAAAACTCAACAAATTTGATAACAAGTAAAAAGGATATTAAATGCAATTAATGAATCAATCAAATATAAAAAAGGTGGGGAATGAAAAGAAAAGAAAAAAGTAGAAAAAAAGAATGAAAAATTCGTTAAAAAAATAACCAAACACTATAAAGAAAATCACTGCACGATCGCCTCTTGCTTTTCATCATTGACATTGTCAATTTAGCTGTTGATTTGACGACTTGCAGATTACCTGCAGAGCGTATTCTTGTTTTAAGTCGTGTACTATTATGTCACTTTTATCTTTATTTAGTATTTTGTTATTTATGCTTTTATAACCAATGTAGTTTTCGTTTTTATTTTTTATTGGATGTGTGAAATTACATCTAATCGCCGGTATAATGAAAACAATAGTGGCAATATAATCGAACCGAAAAATCGAAAACATATTGATAATAATAGGTCCGGTCACGTAAAAACTCCACAAACATTAATGAAGTGTGACCCACAGAATTTATAACGGTTCTAGGGACAATTATACTCTTAAATTGGTGACACTATCTAAAATAACATTGCAAATTTCAAATTTGCAATAACTTGGTCATCACTCAACTATTGATAGTGAATTTAATTTTTTAAACTTATCTATAGTAATGTTCATTTACCATTGTACATGGATATGCCAACTATATTATACATACTCTCGATTAAGTTAGGGGCATTTACGTCCGAAGCGAGCTAACAAGCCATTATTCGAAGTCAAGTAATCACATATGACAATATGTCACGATACGTGCCAAAATCCTATCCCGTGAATGTAGTCATAGCACTGTCAATCAACTGCCATTTCCATTGCATCAACGCACGCCCACTCCATACGTTGCACGTGATGCCAATGTTGAGAAGGATGATATATATTCAAAGAGCCGCCATCAATCTAATACTATTCAATATATTTTAATAATGCCAATTTAAATCGGGTGCTTGTTTGAGTATAAAAGGCGCTTTTTACTATTTCTAGACTATTGTTGTATGAGAGTATTTTTTATTGAAAATTGTAATCCATCTCTTTAATATGCTTGGAAGAATATCACAGTGAAATACATGTTCAATATAACGAAAGTAATATATTTTTCATTACAACACAAATCAATACGCATATTACGCATATTGTGAGTGAAAAGAGAGACAAATTGAATATTCAATCGACAGAAAAGTATTGTAATTAAAAATTATTTGAAACAATATTTATATCAAAAGAGATAGTGTCAACTGTCATTATTTAATACAATTCAGAAATTATAAAAGTCCGCCGCAGCCGGGAATCGAACCACGGATATCCCGCATTCCAGAAAGGCGTCTTAACCACTAGACCATCAGGACGGGTACATTTAAAGCTCTGAATTGTAGTTGCATTATACATCTGGTTGTGTTAAAGATAACGATGTTATTAATGCTTCATACTTTAGATACTTAGATTAAATCTAGTTTTTGGAACTAATTGAATTGGTCTGTTTGTTCGCTCTCTAGGCCGGGCAAACGGCATATGCAACAAGATAGGGTGTTTTCGAGATGTCACTCAGCCGTCAAGAAACCAATGAAGGTTAAAAGTTAAAACTGTCATAATCGGGGGGATTCGAGTACCTGACCACACATACCAAATACGAACATTCCCTTTGGGTGAAAAAGAGTAAGAATTTTAGTGGCAATCGACACAGCGTATCCCGACAGCCAAGTTTCATCAGGTTACATCATGCTCATAATCACTTTCCAGGTGTAAGTCATACTCATTCTTCTCCTCCTCCTATAACTACTCCCCTCCTGATAAAGACTAACCGACAGTGTTGGCTCGAGCGCTAAACGCGCGACTCTGATTCAGGAGGCCGCGGGCTCAAATCCCATCGACACCGGCAATCCTGACTGAAGATTTTTTCTGGAGGTTTCATCAGTCGTTAATTCGATTAAAAAGGATTGAATCCTCTTCAAGAGCCCTCGGACATCCCTTCAAAATTTTTTTTGTAATTCCAATATACCTATACTCAAACCGTGTCTTACTTGGCCCAGTACCTGGGTGACCCGTCTTTCAATTACATCCGCTCCGGCTTGCGGTCAATGGATAATTCCTAGGAAATGAAAGGGTCTCGCTCAGGTACTGGGCCAAGTAAGACACGGTTTGAGTATAGTTAGCTTCCTGTAGAGGGGCATACTATAGTCCCACAACTGATTTCCAACAAACATTATTGTTATTATAATGCCTAATTTGTCAATATCAATTGCTCAGCGATTCTGACCAAACGGGTGCAGCATGTCTACAATGTTGATACAGTGCCTTTTGAAAAAAAAAAATGAATAAGTTAATTGGAACGCATCAAAATTAAGATATTTATTGGCCTAAATACATGTAGGTATTTATAGATATGTAACAACATCGTGTGAAATGTGTATGAAAACCAATGAGGGTGTGTGACTGTGAGTTAACTTTTACTCTTGTATTGTTAAAATTGCGCAAAATGTAGAAAGATACATAAGCTTAACCCATGATGTAGATCTCCATCATGCTTCTGAGTATGTAATGCTTGGCTAAGCTGTCTTTAGTATGTTTAGTATGTATGTGGTTTTAGTATGTGTGGAATACAATGTACTTACAAGTTAAAAGCTAGTATAACTTACAAATTACATTTAGTTATATTTGACGTAGCCTACGTGACGTGGAAATTGCAGTTTACGTAAATTTTACTTTGGAGACAGTAGCAATTGAATACATTCCTATTACACAACACAACGACAGAGATAGTAACAGCATAGATTAAAATCTTTGGTAGCAGGGCCAATAAAAGCCATAATGATTTATTCACGAAACACATACCAGTCAAGTTCAGGCCGCGCTCCAGCACAGACGTGTTACGCACTCACTCTCACTCGCACCAATAACCTGTCCTAGCTGCATACAAGGTAATACTAATAGGCGTGTTGCCGAGCAACTGTTTGCACTTAGTGCAAGCAATCATAGGATACATTATAAGTTTGTGCCGTAGGTTCTTCTATACTGGCCGTTCGCGGTGGCTCATACGACAGAAGCGTTGGTCCGGAGCGTATTACACCAACGGACGTGGGTTTGAGTCCCGCATATGGCATGGTTTTTGTTATTACCCTACACACTTAAAAAAATTAAATACAAATACTTCAAATATATAAACTTTTAAAACTAATATACAAACTTTACTTAACTATAGTTATTGACTGCTGAGTCTACATTTATGTAATTATAGATTTATTTTTGGTTGTCCTCCTTTGCAAATTAGTTTTTAACTGAATAGAATAGACGTTAAATAAATAAATAAATAAATATTATACTAAATCATCAAGAAATCTTACCAGCGAAAGGGTTTAATAACACCGCAAGAAAATGCAAAAACAACATCAACAACAACTTTTATATTGTTTGAGAGAGAACCATAGAAGTCTTTTATTGTTCATTGTAAGAAGTACGTTTCTCTCCCTCCTAGGGGTAGAGAAGTACACAAGGTTGTCGTCCTGTTGCATAGCTTATGCTACAACCGGTACACACAAATCGATAATCTACTTACACGCATGCGCATTTCAAAGTCTGCGTGAAAATACATGCGCAATACGCTGTAGGCTAGATAAACAAGCAGGGATAACGTTTACTTGAAGAACCGGTTGGAGCGCACTTACTCTTCTGATTCATCTCACCCAGAATAATTTCGAAGTGCCATCCGCGGTGGCTCATACGATTGGGGCGTAGGTCCAAAGCGTGTGACACTAGGGGTACGTAGGTTCGTGTCCCGCATGAGGCATTTTCTTTTGTAATTGTCCAACACACTCAAAAAATTCAAATCTTCTCTAAATAGATGCGAATAGGGTAAAGTATCAACAAATCAAACCGGTGGTTGTACGCAATAACAATACGTAAGCAAATAACGTTTTCTACTTGACTAATAAGTTACTTGCAGTTCTTCACTTTCCCCCTCTCTCACCCTCTCTCAATCTCTCTCTTTCTATTGCAATCCTCAAACAAGACACCCCATATGCAGAACAATCATTCTCCTGTCAACGAGCAGAGATTTACAACAATCAACCCGAAAAACATTTTTAAATGTACGGACCGCTACAAAAAAAAACACACGTTTCTTATATTTAATTTTTTTTAACAGAAACGAGTTTTCTCTACAAAGACAAATATAATTATTCCAGAAAGTGTTCAATGGAACACGATAAATGGAACTCTTGCATAGACAAAATCAAGATACACATACCACTTTCAATTTATATTATGTTCCTACTCTATCCGCATCCTAAGTCTAATCTTTGTTTATTTATTTGTATCTACAATATGTTTAAAAAAACACGTAAAACAGAATACCAGAGAGCCGACACACTAGAAAATTGCGCAATATTCTATTGTGTTTGTGACCCTGGTAATCTGATTAACCGTTTTTTTTTTACTGTCACTTTCCGGGTCAAGTGTCAACTTCTCGCATGCGTTTCCTCTATAGGGTAGACCTCCACGGCTCCACCGCTAATAGATTTTAATGCCGGATAAGATTGTATTTGAGTGCTATCCATCGACAATCTGTTGATTAAGAAGCTTTTTTACCGTGTGAACTAAACCTGTTCTAGCGTGCAATGTTCCGCTCTTCTGGTGAACTATGTTGCGGATAGGACCATTGTGAAGGAGATGTCCTAGGGCTGTTTAAGAGGACTCAATCCCTTGCATTCGCATTATAACGACTAAGGAAAACCTCTGATAAAACCTTCGGTCAGGATTGCCGGTCTCGACGGGATTCGAACCCGTGACCTTCCGGATCAGAGTCATGTGCTTAGCGCTCTAGCCAACACTGTGTCACTGCTTCGCTTCCTATTTTGAGAACTCCCGTATCCGTATTTGCCGTACTTACCTTTCATGGTGCTACTTGGCATGCCCACCACAATGAGCAACTTTCTTGATACCATAGTTCGATTCAGATTATCAGTCTATGTAAGCACTACAACACGATACTTTAACTAAATATTAGATTACCACTATGAAATTACCTCTCACGTCTTCTGCGGCCTCGAGAGTTAGGTCGTCACGTGGTTACGTGTAGACAGCCAATTAGGTTGCAGTGAGAATGTAGAGACCCGAGTTACATTGAAATGCAAATGTCTTCTAGTGTCTGCGAAACCGTCCGTCAAGTGTCAAATTACAACGGTCAAGTATTTCAGTGACGGTTTGGGTTTGGGCAGAGTTCAAGAGAAGAGAACGATTGGAATTTCTACTTTTACGCTTTGGAGCTTGCGAAGCTAGAAAGTTCAATCTCAATGTCCCGAGTTAGCTGTTGGGTTAGGCTATACACGCATTGGACACAGCGGGGTGTAAAACTATATTGAAGAGTTACCTAAGAGATGATCTCCTACCTTGTAATTATACAACACCAGGAACACGCCAATTAACATCGTTGATATACAGATTAAAGAACCATGAGTTTTATGTTTCCAGGAGCATAGGAACTCTTTTTCGAGTGGGGGGAATGATGAGCTTTTTTTGCTTTTGCATGCTTGACACAATAGCCACAAATTCACAACATTCTGAAGTAGTTCGGGGGGGGGGGATTTCCATTACACACCAGTTACTACGCGCCTGTACGTTTCAAGATGCGTATTACTTGGTTGATGTTTAAAGAGTACACGATAATGAATATCACATTACTAAATAAAACGTAGGCCTAGTCTTACTGTATTAGTGGAACGCAATTTTAGAATAGGTTTATCAATATGCACAAAATAAAATTGAACACGGTCCATACGAAGATTGTTATTGGGCTCTTCACAGTGATCCATTCGCAACAGTCGATAAAGAAATTTTCCTTTTTCTTTATTCTTCCTTTCTAATGAAATATAATAATAATAATAATAATAATAATAATAATAATAATAATAATAATAATAATAATAATAATAATAATAATAATAATAATAATAATAATAATAATAATAATAATAATAATAATAATAATAATAATAATAATAATAATAATAATAATTAACACAATTTATTGGTCGGGACATTTCGCCGCGTCGAATCTGCTTTAATTGCTTTTGACGTTTCAGCCCAACTGTGTGGGCTATCCTCAGAAAAACAAGATATTAATTCTAAAAACTTACAAAAATAAAAGCCCAGACAAGGCGTTACATAGAAAAACAAAATCACAAAACAAACAGTTACCATGACCAGGCCCCGCCTTCTATAAACATGCGTTACATTCTTATGAAGACCAAAATATCACATTTGGGAGTTTCTGGTACGTATACGATCACTTCGTCGGACTCCACTTTCTTGGGGCTGATCCAGTTCTGGGACAGGGAGGACGAGAAGGTCTGTATTCGAAACCGGAAGTAAGATGTCGGGGATAATGCAACTATTTTTGATACGGCCAGCGTTGGAGTTGTCTTGAATCCTTTTCAATATAGGCGCCCACGACCCGCTCAGCTTAAACCCAACATCACCATTAAAATTGTTTGGTGTTTTAGCAATTTCAATGGACTCTCTAACCAATCTTGGAAGTAATATAATATAATAATAATAATAATAATAATAATAATAATAATAATAATAATAATAATAATAATAATAATAATAATAATGATAATAATAATTGGATGAGCGTAGCGAGCGTAGCGAGCGTAGCAAGCGGAGCGAAGATTCTATTTCACTACACTGGAGAAAAAAATCCGGAATGTTTTTTTTTTCTTTCTTTCTTTTTTTTCTGTATTTTTGTGTGTTTGTCAGCACGATTCCGGCTAAACCGATACTCCATTTACGATGAAATTTTATGGAGGCCTTCGAAATCTCTGAACTTAGAACTGCCACGTTTTTGAGCGCAATCAAAAAATTATTTCTTATGAAAATCGCAATTTTACGATTTTTTTCGATTTTTTGAAAATTTATTTTACTTATAACACCTTCATGCTTCATTTGATTTTAATGATTTTTTCACAGAACATTAATTTTATGAATTAAGATATCCGTGTGAAATTTGAGCGCAATCGAAAAATTATTTTTCATGAAAATATAAATTTTGTGGGTTTTTTCTTTTTTTAAATATTTTTTTTACTTATAACACCTACATGCTTTATTTTATTGTAATACTTTTTTCACAGAACCTTAATTTTATGAATTTATATATTTGTGTGAAATTTGAGCGCAATCGAATAATTATTTCTTATAAAAATCGCAATTTTTCGTTTTTTCAATTTTTAAAATTCATACGATTAATTAAAAAAATTAAAAATTAAAGTTTATTTTTTATTTAATTTAATTTAATTTAATTTAAAAAAAATCTTCAACTTAGTACTAATTTTTTCACAGAACAACAGAAAATCCGCATAACACATGGCAGCTCAATGCACCAATTACGCTCATCCAACAACGCGGCGGGACTTAAAGCGTTTTCCTAGTAATAATAACAAATTAAATCTTATATTTTTTATAGGTTGGCATCTTGACGGATTTTGCTGTGCATGTTGAAAGCTCCCACAGTATAATTTTGTGGGGTTGGTTTAAAATGTTAGCAACAATCAGTTTAGCGCGACATCTTGTAACGCAATGGACAGACACACAGATAGACATAGAAACACAGACATAGAAACACAGATAGACATAGAAACATATCGAGTCCACTTGAGTTCCGTTTACAGTCTCACTCACTTTGCTCACTCGAATCACAAATAAATTCTGCATAGTTGCATGCTTGTTTTGTTAATGAAAATTAAAAGCAGTCAAGTCACCCTAAAAACTCGCATTCAAAATAACAGTAGTAGAATAACATACTGATACTTTTCAATTTAAAACAAAATTCATTGTGTTGTTTTTGTATAATGTAGGACTTGCTTTATTTTGGAATCGGATCATTTGCTTTTGAGTTCACATGTACAATACTAAGGAAACGCCAGTCGTTGTTAAACGAGTGAGTGAGCCATGTGTTGAGTACCCGCGGTAACATTACCTTTTCCCCCTACCTTAGGCCTCCCTAGCCTATCATAGGCTAGAGTGGCGCATTATGGCCTTACAGTTGACGCGCCCTTATACCAACTAAATTTTGAAAACCTATTAGTTATGGTTATACTAATATCTTTATCAAACTTAATGCAAATGTTCCCGGGTACTCAACACATGAGTCGCTCACACGTCTAACAACTACTTTGGTGTTTCCCTAGTCTAGTTGGCTAAGGCGTCCTTATAGCCGAAATGTGGGAGACGTGGGTTCAATCCACTGGTCGGAAAAGATTTTGTAATTTCTAGATTGTATTTTAAAAATTATTAAACATGTTTTGAAATGCATATATCGCAGTGTAGTCCATCATCTGTGACAATACTATGGAAAACATAGCCGCGAAATACGTGAAAATATTGCAAGGTTTAGTCAATTTCCGAGCGGAATTTGGGTATACCTTGGGCGTGCAAAATTCGATCCACCGTGGGCACGGCATTTCACCGCCAAACAGAATATAATAAACAAATAATATTTTTAAAAAAAAAAAAATTGTCGTTAAAATAATTCCTACACATTGGCAGCCTATTTTTCAATTTATTAATTTCTTGTCGCTGATTTTGTTAACAGTTCTCAGTTAACTCGTACCGGATGTTTGTTTAAAATTTCAGCGCAATCTGTTCAGCGATTCGGCTGATTTTCGACGTACAGACCCACAGACTCACAAAATGAGCGCCGTTTGAGTCGAATGGAGACCACTTCGTTCGCTGCGCTCACTCGTTTAACAAGGTGCAATGCAAAGGAGTTATTACATATATATTTTTAGAATGCATATCGGAAATCTGGTTCCGCTCTAGGGTGTTGTTGTACCCGTTTTGCTAGTTTCAACTTTGTTTTCAATGTATTTAAAAATTTATTTATTTTAAATTACTTTCATGTGGCAAAATAATTGTTTATTGAAATGTTATGAATGAAATAACACAACTTTCACAAAACACCCTGAGGTGTGTATTCACTGAAAGCACTTCTACACTTGAATACGCCAAAGTATGAATGTATATACATTAATGCAATTTGTATTGAAATCTACGAAGTATGTGTATACATGATATAAATAATAAACTTAAGAATGTATGTATTTTCAATTTACATTTAACTGTCATATTAATGTTAGGCGTCGCAATTATTTAATTGCACTACTTTATTATAAGTAAAGTTAAATCAATAAATAGATAATATCATGAAAATGAATTGAGTTACCATTTTTACTTAAAATTGTCTTATCACATTAAACAACCATGCAGGATATACAGCAATTACTTGATAATAACGTTTTATAACTGCATGATACGGTACTAAGTACTGTTCAAAACTGTTTAGAAACAGCAAATAAAATAATAACCGTTGTAAATCGTTAAAATTCCCTCTCAACGATTGATACCACTAATTTAACCTGACCTCACAAAGAATTCCTACCATAGTGTGGCAGAGTAATACAGAACCTTATACACCCCATCATGGTAAACGTGCTAACCAATTCCATAAATTGCTGGTGTAGCGAAGTATATCAGCGTTCAATTAGTGATTGTTCAGAGGAAACATATGATTGGCATCAAATGGCAGCAACCAGTATCAACTCAGGTTGTGGATTAATGGGACCCATTTTAACAGACCTCGAGCGTGTACATTATAATAGCCCAACGGGCAAAATTGTCATTATTCATTCATTAATCAACAATGAGTTAGCATATTACTGGAACAATTTATTTGATAATTTGACGGACTCGAGTTTATGTTAGATTACCAGTCACATTAAAAAAATTTGATGAAAAATCAATGGTTTATCCGTATGTGCCACATGCGTATCAACGTATGGAATTACGCTTGAATGCAACTTTAATAACAGTGTTGCGAATATTGTGCTTGGTAATTGAACCTTTATTATAGACACACTGGCTTTGTTATTATCAGTAGGTTACCTATCACAACATATTTTACGAATGGGTATAATTAATAATATAATTATAAATATACCAGACATGTTAACAACTTAACGTGACAATATAAAGCGGCATTTCATCTCACAAATTTAAAAATAACATTTTCATTCAATTTCAATTCATTAATTACTCAATACCTATGTCCCATACACTTTAATTTACGGATTTACGGATATAAAACAAATTTGCATCTATGTTTAATCAATTTAAAAAGCAGGTTTATGAGAATTTATTATGTTGTCTATACAAATCGGCATTGGATTTAAGGACAATAATTGTAAATACGTTCGCTTGTTACAGAGTAGGTAGACTCTCAATACAAATGTATTTATTTATTTATTTATTTAATCTAGCCCACAATGTTCTGTGTGGCAGTGATGTTTTCTAGCATCGCTCTTCAATCGCTCTCCAACCTTTTACAAAAAGCATTCATAATTTTAATTTGGAATATTTTTCGTATGAATAGGAATTGAAATTTCTAACAAAAACGTAAAAAAAAATACGCAGTATACAGATGATTAATTTTGGATTTCGCATGAATGGGCCTTTGTTTATGGCTCTTTGTCTGATTACATGTTTTCCGCTCACTTGCAACGCACTCCACCCTACAGCGTCATTCATTTACAAGGTAGATATAAGCTATTGTTAAATAACAATAAGCTCCCACAATTAATAACGGACAAATTATTGAAATGTGTTTAATTCCATTATTGTGCGAATTCTGATTTGATATCTGTAGAGAGCTTGTGTAAATAAAAAAAATGTATTTGGTTAACTTAGAATTAACAGCCATGAAAATCGTAATTGCGATTATTTGAGTCCACACACTCTTCAAGTTGTGGATAAACAGCAACGTGACGTGTAGTGAACAGGCCAAATTGTAGTGCCGTCGATAGGTATCAATCAATCTATACTGATTGATAAGAATCAAGGCACCTAATTAATTATAACTATTTTACCCGAGATGAATTACTATGTGATGAGGGATTGGGAATGAAAGGTTTTACTTTGAAATCATAAGCTTGATGTTAACAAATCAACTTTGATTAACTTTACAACATCTTACATAGATCAATGTTCATGAATTTAAGACAATCCCTAACTATCCTTCCAATTCTTCCGCCGCCGATGGTTATACCAATCAGTCGATCAATACTAATCAGTAAATATCGGAAAACTGTTGGACTATTTATCCTGGGGGAGTGGATTATGAAGGATCTATGCTAGAATCACGAAACCAATGATTAAAACTAACAATGGTTAATTTAAAGACAAATAGAACACTACTTAACACAAGGTTGTTAAATCCACACGCATAACCTAAACCTGCAAACACTTCCATCTAAAAACTCACTCACAAATTGATGTTCAGCGGGCAACTTTTTTAAAATTTAAAGCGGACAGAGCCAGTCCTATCGGTTCATACACGATTGAAGAGCGAACAACGGACAACTAAAGAGTGGAATTCTTGTTTTTTCTGTTGTAGAGCTGTGGTCTAAGTAATTGGTGCTGCTAGCACTTTTGTGTATGACGTTCTTACTGCGCAGTACCACTCGCCAAGGGTCATATTTGACAAGTACCATGTGCGGTTGCATTCAATGCAGTATGCATATTGATTACTATGAATTTTATAAGATATCGTGTTTTACCGTTAGAGGTTATTGCGATTTCGTGGTTCAAGGAACCGGGTGCACAACATGCGCCAAATGGCATGGAAATGGAAATTTCTTACGTGCATGTAAAATTACGGGTGGCTCTGTCCAAATGCTACACCTTTCACCGATACTGTTTTAAGGTAAAATCTTATTATTGTCTATTGAGTATCCATATCCAAAAGTCAATTGCTTCTTTAGGTTTAGTGCATATTGTTATTATTGTCGTTATGGTTGTGATGTTTTATCTAAACTGTTCTGATATTTTTGGATGACAGCACTTTTATATACCAATTACAATAATTATTGCTCAGAATTATTCTGACATGTCACATACTATATGGTTGAAACGGACTCGGCACTTCTTATTTAAATTGCCTATTTTTACAGGACTGGATTCCTTATTGAAAATATGTAGATTACAGGAAAATAAAATTCGTCGAGATTTTGAATTTGAATGACTGGCCATCCTTTTCTACTTAGGTCTATACAAATGCCAGTATTTCGAATGCTTACTCAAGAAGGGTACTTAAGTAAATGGATTTCCTCCATTTTCTTCTTCATTTTCCGATAGGGAAACGTGGAAATGTTGAAAATGTATAGGCCGACAGCCAATGATCTACTCCCTGTTCACTGAATGAAATGGAGTGAGACATAACACTTTGGCAACCCGTGAAGAGGGGGTGGTGTTTTACCCCTTCGCCGCTGCCATTGCCATTATTTAGACATCGACGGTCTGTTCGGCAGCACATTGACCAAAAACCATGCCGCCGGACTTTGCGAATTTATAGTTATAGCATATCGCTTAATTAATTTTGGAATTAACATTTATGAATAAATTTTCAAGAAACTTCTTGACTATCGGTAATATAATAAAATAATGTCATGACGTTTGCAATCACAAAATGTAGTCCACTAACGCGATATTATTGTTATACTGGCACTGGCAGTATTGAACAAAAAAAATACCATACTCAATGCCGAAAGCCGCGTTTTCAAAGGAACCCTTTTCTTAACAGTTTTAATGAACTTACAACTATTCCATTGGAAATGTTGTCACTGGTTTATGCAATTTGTGTATTCCGTTTGAAAAAGTACCTAAGTGTAGACCTGAACAAAGCTTACATTTATCTTTCGGATAAAAAGCTTTTGTAAGTTTATTTTTTCCACAAAAATGCAGCATAGTTAGTAGAAACTGCTATATGCAAAACTAGTATTTAGTAACGGTATGGGTTTTAACCTCCTGACAATTATATCACAATAGATTTTATAACTAATTGGACAAAATATAATTGGCCATGTTAAATCAATTGGGTTTTGGTTTTGTTAACGGTTACCCACATTGACCTAGTTGGGATCGCCAGATAAATAGGGATAGAAAATATCTTTTATACTAAACAAAACTTGTTTGTTTGTGACGATTGATTTGAATTTCCCGAACTTGATAATTGGTGTTTTCAATTAGGCATGCAACGCCATGGAACCATTTGATCACGCAACCACGGCTAATGTTCAATTAATTTCAATTGCAATCCGAACAAGAGTTCGATACGATATCATCAGTGCGAGCTAATTGCCGTGAATGTGGTCGTTTTCAATGTTATTTTTAGTGTAATGTACTGTTCGAGTTTCAGCAAAAAAATGCGAAATGTAAATTGAACGAGGGGGATTTTATCTCCATTATCAGACCGTTGGCGAATCGTGAAATTTCGAGTCTTAAATATCTATAGAGCATAACAAAAATGCTCGGGGGCTCAATTATAGAGAGAATTTATAGTTAAAAGTTTAATTTTATACTACACAAATTGTTAAAAATTGCACTTTGATGTTTTCAAATTATTTTTATTTTTTCTAATTTAGAATTCGATGCTTTGACAGCTGAAAACTGCGTATCCTGCATTAAAGTGGTTGAAACTTTGTTTTCATATTATTACAAATAATCCATAATTTAATACCTGAAGTATGTTATCCGACGGACGAACTGAAGTATTTCGAGTTTACGGAACAACTCACGTTTAAAGATGGATATTCAATTTTAAAAAATAAACAAGGATATCTGTAATTACTTCTATATTTTCGCTTGCTGATGAAACAATATACAACGTTTCTAAAAATTAAAACACAACCCATTGAATAATCGTATGCAACATTTCTGCCGGACAAATGTTTTAGACGCAAAATTTACTGTTATGACTCTTAGAAAAAATGTATTCAATTCTGTCTATAATTTTTCAACTTATACATTCCTAAACAATTCCATCCCACCATTCCTATCTTTCCTATTCCCTATAGCTTCATTTATTGCATCTCGAAATTGAAACATCTGTTTGCTTTATTTCGATAAAATTATTCACTTTATTTACCACCCATCATTTGGTGTTTCTCTCGAATCGGTGATTTAATTTGTTATAAAACTATCCATTTTGTTGTTCCTCGCATATTATTTTGTATAAGTTTGTTATGAGTACGTTACTTTTGTTTTAGTACAGTGCGGTTTTGTGTATTTTGGACTTATTCAAACTAAAATAAAAAGTAAAAACGATTTAAAAATACGAATTATTATTTGTATAACCTTTTTTCATTTTTATCCGCATCGTTACAGAAGATGAATGAGGCACATCATACTACAACAATATCCTATTATCTCGGATCGTTATTTAAGATCCTAACCTTACGCTTGACACTTTCCTTAAGCATGTTAAAGCAGTTTTCGTGTAGGCGAAAGAAATCCGATAGAGTTTCTGAGACTTTGGATCTGACATTTTCTGAGTCGTCTTTTGTATTATACTTTGATACGTGATTTTTAGATAGTCACGGAGAAGCTTTAAAATGATGAGCGACAGAAAATAAATCTCAAGAAGAATGCAAATAATAATCTACAACATATAGGTACAATTATTTATAGTGGCTAACATCATTAAATGTGTTAATATGTAAATAATTTGATAATGATGTTTTACAAATTGTCATTTGTAGGGGAGAAAAGTATATATCCCCCCACACCCCAGAAAAATAACTAGTTATCCCAATTAAGTGCAATTTACATTTGCGTGTAAAATAGGAATATCCCTCGCTACTTACATACGTTGGGTGTCTCAACTCAAGCAGCACACCCTCACAAACGTATGCGGGGAAGTTCGACCCTCTGGAAAAATAGTATTCGGACGCTCCTGCAAGGTCTAGTATTGCAACCACTAATTTGACTTCCTACTTCATTGATTTTCAGTCCCTTCATCGGCTTTTCAACTTGTTAAAAATTATTGGTTTATTGCTTATTGAACTTCCAATAATAAGTGAAACAATTATCTGGCATGCCAAAATGAGGCTTAGGTAATAGTCCCTACACGAAAAACGCGATTTGAAACAGAAGACTAAAATAAAACTTCAAATAAAGTTGCCATTTTAAAGACTGTTATACTTATTTTGTGCGTGTCTGTTATGCTTCCAATGTTGCGTGTAAGTTAACAAATTAGTCAAGGTGGGATATATTAAGCAGCGCCGGTAGAATGTTTCAAGATTTCTTAAACACACCTCCCGTTTCCCGTGAAATACTTTCGTAACGATTATCTTTAACTACTTCAACGTGAAGAAACACGAAATGCTACTACAGATAATTGTTTGAAATTAAGCCACGGTCAAGGTAAAATATGAAACTAAAATTTTCAACTTTCAACCTGCACCGGTAGTATCTTATTTGAGAAGTTAGTAGATTATTAATTGATCGTTGGACATTCAAATAAGATATTTTCTATAATTGTCTACATTAACAAAGTGTTATACTGTTTTCTGTATTTACTTAAAGTAACATTGTAAACAAACATTAAGTCACAAATAACTTTTACATCCCCGAGTAGATCGTGCCCAACCTTATATCGCTATTTTAATCACCAATCCATGGATCTTTAATCCTTTTCAAGTACATGATTAATCTATGGTTGGCCATTGTTTGTTTATTCGATGGTGTAATCACCGACATAATAGTTGCCTCGACCCTCTTTAGATTTATGTCCTCCAACGAAAATCTGTCCTGTGTCTGAGTAGGTGGACTCTAAATACCAATTTATTTTTATTTGTTATGCTGTTAAATTTATTTATTAAGTAGTTGTCAACAAGTATGTATTATTATTTATTCTTTATTGGCAACGGAATCAATATCCCACGAGGTAAGTTTAAGGTTGAGTAGGTAATATAAAAATGCTCCATGTTTTTGCATGATGTGGTGTGGCACATTGGAAAAGAAAACCACGAATAATTACTGAAAGTGAGGATAAAATCCTTGACAATACTACGTTTGGCCTTCTGACTTTGGTTTTATCACAATTACCTGTTAATTGATGTTTCACCTATCAGCCATTCACATCTGTACCGCGAATTGTTCTGGGACATCCATGATATTCCGCAGTCGCTCGGTTTTAATTCAAATTTAATTTTAGTTATTATTTTTTTTAACAATTTTTCTCCCACACTTGGATTAACACAAACACGTTCTAGATTATATTGTTCTGTAGCACCCAACAACAACCAAGACTGATATTGGCATGTGAAACCCCCACCTAAACTTTTTATTCGCTTCTTTCCTTGCATCGTTTTTGTTGCCTCATCCACCCTTATTATTTTCCCATTTGTTACAACCATTAATAGAAACCTTCTTTAAAAGGCAGGTGCATCGTATAGAACGCCTGGGATTTTGTTGTCGTTATTCGAAGTTTCTCTTGCAAAGATTTTCTTTTCGTTGGATATTTGTATCGGTTCCATCCTAGTGAAAGAATTCAACCATATCTTTACACGCTTATGAAAACTAAAGATAGGTTTCCATTTCATTCATGTATGTTCATGTATGTTCATGTTTGTATGTTTTATTGGATGAGCGTGGCGAGCGAAGCGAAGATTCCATTTCACTCCACTGGAGAAAAAAATCCGTAATTTTTTTTTCTTTTTTCTTTGTATTTTTGTGTGTTTGTTAACACGATTCCGGCTAAACCGATACTCCAATTGCAATGAAATTTTTTGGAGGCCTTCGAATTTTCTAAACTTAGAACTTCTACCTTTTTTAGCGCAATCGAAAAATTATTTCTCATGAAAATCGCAATTTTACGATTTTTTCGATTTTTAAAAACTTTCTTCGACTATTGACTCCTACATGCTTTATTCGATTGTAATGATTTTTTCACAGAACCTTAATTTTATGAATTAATAAAGTTATTTGTGTGAAATTTGAGCGCAATAGAAAAATAATTTCTTTTGAAAATCGCAATTTTACGCTTTTTTTCGTTAAAAATAAATTACGCTCATCCAACAACGCGCCTGAAAAAGCGTTTGCGAAGCTTTCTAGTTTATACACACACACACACACACACATTTGCGCTATCAATGCTTGGCAGTCATATGTTATGACTATTTGATCAATCCTCCACTACTACCAACATTTTCACTGTACGAATTTTTAGATGACACGGTTGTTTTAATTGAACAAACCATGATTTATGTTTATTAACTAGGAAAACGCTTATTTGCCCGCCGCGTTGTTGGCTACGTATGGTGCATTGAGATGCCATGTTGTTACGTGGATTTTCTGTTGTTCTGTGAAAAAATCATTACTAAGTCGAAGAATTTTTTTTAATTAAATTAAATTTATGAAAAAATTAACCTAATTTTTATTATTAATTGAAAAAATAAAAATTAACTTAATTGTTTTAATTAATCGTAATTTTTTAAAAAGAAAAAATCGAAATTGCAATTTGCATAAGAAATAATTATTCGATTGCGCTCAAATTTAACACGAATATTAATTCATGAATTAAGGTTCTGTAAAAAAATCATTACAATAGGATAAAGCATGTAGGTGTTTATAAGTCAAAGAATTGTTTTTTAAAAGAAAAAAAAACATAAAATTTTGATTTCATGAGAAATAATTTTTCGATTACGCTCAATTTCACACGAATATCTAAATTCATAAAATTAGGTTCTGTGAAAAATCATTACAATCGGATAAAGCATGTAGGTGTTATAAGTCGAAGAAATATTTTCAAAATCGAAAAAAATCGTATAATTGCGTTTTTTATGTGAAAAATTTCCCGATTGCGCTCAAAAACGTGGCAGTTCTAAGTTCAGAATTTCGAAGGTCTCCAAAAATTTCATTGCAATCGGAGTATCGTTTAGCCGGAATCGTGTTAACAGACACACAAAAATACAGAAGAAAAAGAAAAAAAAAAACATTCCGGATTTTTTTCTCCAGTGTAGTGAAATGGAATCTTCGCTTCGCTCGCTACGCTCGCTACGCTCATCCAATTAAAACAATAAGTCAATGTCATTTGTACTCGACATTAATATACTAAAATTACACAATATTTCTGCTGCACCCCTGCATCCGAGGCTGACGCGGAGACGAGTTTAGACGCTTAGCTTTCAGGTTTTCAGGGGGTTAACAATATTGGTATCATATTTCACAACAACGTTAATAAAGGATCAATCTATGAGATCCAGTACTCGTATTTTTAGATAAATTCATCGGTTTTGAATAACAAAATCGTGAAACCTCCATAATAAACTTAATTTTTGTGTACTTCGTGAATTTATTCTAAGTGTACAGATTTATTAGCGCAACGTTTAAATCAATGTGAACGCGAACGTTAATTTGGTTTTATAGTATGATAAACGGTTAGGTGGGAATTTACAGAATTGAATTCCATCGTTTCGATTTTCGATTTTCATTTTTTTATGTTTTGGACCCACCTCTTGCATTGATTTTTAAGGCTTATTCTTGGCAACCAAGTGCGGATATCAGTATAAAGAGACTTTATTTGCATTCATGCAAAAATTGGTAATGATACATTGAACCGTTCCGCTGCGATCGTCAACACCTGAGCGCGCGCATTTCAGTTGGGCCAAGCTCAGTGACCCTCCTTAAGGTATTTCAATAAAATACATTATATTGATATTACTTCCACCAATTCAAATAACATAAAATTGTGTTTATATACGTCGATTATTTTGACCGAATTATAATATGCGTGTGTCTCTTGAAATGTCCATGGCTATTCGCACAGTGCAATGTAACCACAATCTCATTATTTACAGTAAGTCTATTTGTACGAGGCTAAGCAGCATCAACAAAAGGTTTTGTATAATCGTGTAATAGTTTTATATTATACAATCTGTATTCAAAATATATGTTTAAAATCATTTGTTCTTCATTCAGAGTTAGTCAACACGTATGCGTTGATGTACTTTATTGCAAAGTAGTTTTGTAAACTGACTTCATGAATAAATTCATATGCATAATAATACCGTAAAAAACTCAACACCTACAATAAAAAAGTGGATGTCATACAATTTTTATCATATTACTTAAATCGGAAATAAATTGGAAAACTTCGTGTTTGGCAAACCTGAAATGACGCATACTGGCAAAAAGTAAATTACGAAAGAAATCCAGAGGTAGTCTGTGTTCTGTCTACTGCGACTAACGGCTTGGAAGATAAATTGGTAAAGTTGATTTACCAGGAGCTAAGTTTGTTTGGTCATTTCGTTGAGTGTAATGAGGTATTCAGCTATGACGTGAAGAAAGTGACATGATTGTGAAAGCCAATTCGCCAAGGAAAAGTAAAAGCGTTCAATATTATTTACTTAGTATTTCATAGTGTGTTGTATTTGTATTGACACACATATATACATATGTTAGTACTTTAGACAGAAATTAAAAAAGTGACTACACCGGGGTTTGAACCCGGGACCTTAGCTTACCGGGCTATGCTCTTACCAACTGAGCTATGCGGCCACCAATTTAAAACTGTCTAATTTTTGGTCTGTTTTGTACATTGTTAATAACGTGTGTAGAGCAGATTGCACTGCCTATTAGACTGCACATGACATTAACTTGGAGAAATACAAACCATCTCTGTAACCCTAGAGTTGGGAAATATGTTTAAACTTGGAATTGGTGGCCTCATAGCTCAGTTGGTAAGAGCATATCCCGGTAAGCTAAGGTCCCGGGCTCAAACCCCAGTGTAGTCACTATTTTAATTTCTGTCTAAAGTACTAACATAACAGCGTCATAGTCGCCTACTATAAAGCCAAGTTGGCTTTATACTTTATACTTGGCTTTATAGTAGGCGACTATGACGCTGTTATGTTAGTACTTTAGACAGAAATCAAAAAAGTGACTACACCGGGGTTTGAACCCGGGACCCTAACTTACCGGGCTATGCTCTTACCAACTGAGCAATGCGGCCACCAATTTTTCACCAATTAGACAGTTTTAAATTGGTGGTCGCATAGCTCAGTTGGTAAGAGCATAGCCCGGTAAGCTAGGGTCCCGGGTTCAAACCCCGGTGTAGTTACTTTTGTTATTTCTGTCTAAAGTACTAACATATATATATATATGATGAAAACAAGGATCTTGGGTAAAACCGCGTCGAAAATAAGATGAACCAGGGCAGAACCTGGGCGTCCACCGACGTTTCGTCTGTACTACGTCAGACATTTTCAAGGTTGACTGTGACTCTACGGAGGTTGGAGTCACAGTGGTTGGCAAGCACGCAGCGCCCGCCTTATATAGCCTTGGCTGAAGGTGCGGGTCGGCGAGGTTATATAGAAAATAGGTGCGGGGCGGCGAGGTCATATCGTGAAAAGGTGCGGGGCGGCGATGTCATATCGAAAAAATATACGGATGGTGGCAATTGAGAAACAAAATAGCACAGCTTACTGTAGTGAAACCTTTTTAGTCCGGCTTCTTGTCATAGGGCCTGATTGGTTGTCTTTTGAAATGTTATTTGTGCTTAGAATTATGGACAAAAACGATTTCACTACAGTAAGCTGTGCTATTTTGTTTCTCAATTGCCACCATCCGTATATTTTTTCGATGTGACATCGCCGCCCCGCACCTATTTTCTATATAACATCGCCGACCCGCACCTTCAGCCAAGGCTATATAAGGCGGGCGCTGCGTGCTTGCAAACCACTGTGACTCCAACCTCCGTAGAGTCACAGTCAACCTTGAAAATGTCTGACGTAGTACAGACGAAACGTCGGTGGACGCCCAGGTTCTGCCCTGGTTCATCTTATTTTCGACGCGGTTTTACCCAAGATCCTTGTTTTTATCCTATGACGGGCCGCGAAAACCTACAACAATCCATATATATATATATATATTATATATTTCTGTCTAAAGTACTAATATATATATGAATATGATACATTATTTTTATATAATACAATTTAACAATTTAATATATTAATTGATTAATAAGGAATAATAATAATAGTAGTGAAGGTAACAAAACATATTTTTGTGATTTTTATTCCAAACTAGCTGACCCGTCGCGCGTTGCTGCGACGTTGTTGTATTGTTGTTGTGTTGTTGTGTGTTATGCCAGAACCCTTCGCGGGAGTGTACTTCTCCATAAAAAAAATACGTATATGTGTCAACTTTCATGGTGATATGTCCAAAGGTGTTGAAGTCAATTCATTGGTGAGTCCTCTTTGCAGGCACCGATCACCACGTGGAGGAGTTAAAAAATATTGAAATTATTAAAAGACAAAACTGAGAATTTAGAAAATCGCTATAAAAATGGAATAAAAAATTAAGATAACGATACCTCAGGTTCTCTTCAGTATCTCTCACATGTTGGAAAGATGAATCACGATAAATTTTGTTTGCAAACGATAAAATCAATTTTGTAAGCTGACCCTCCCAGAAGTATGTGAAAATTGTATCACCGCCTTGACAATCACCAATGTAATCCTCTTTGCAGGCACCGATCACCTCGTGGAGGAGTTAGAACAAAATGAATAGCATAGAAATCTTCCCCGTGAAAAAATACATATAATATGTGCCAAGTTTCATGGAGATCGGATGAATGGTGTAGTCTATTAGGGATGTGTGGTTACAGGTTTTGGTTTCGGTTCCGGTTCCGGGTAATAAAGTACTCGATTTTTCGGTTCCGGTTCGGTTCCGGTTCCATCAAAATATGAATAAAAACATTAATTTATGAATTACTGAGACTTGACAACTTAACAGGCCTATGAAAAACATACAAATATCTATAAAATTAACAGATGGCGAAGGAATGATGTGAGATCTAACTCTGCCGTTGACAGATCCGAAGTGAAGTGAAGGCTGTACTGTAGTGGCAGACCGACTCGGTTGGGTCTTTCCAGTCACGTGATACATATGTGCCATCTAGCTTACCCGTCGCTCGTGGCTGCTTACGTAATGCAGCTGAGGGAGCCACACTATAAGAACGGTCTTCCTTATCTAAATAAAACTTAATTTGTCATCAGTAAGCCTGCCATTACGCCATCAATAACATGCTCCGAGACCGGCTGACAGATGCACTACACTACATTCGAAAAACATTATTGTTTTTTTCACTTTCTGTGTTGCAGGCACCGATCACCACGTGTTACAACAAAATGGATAGCATAGGTACTTTCCCCGTAAAAAAATACATGTATGTGCCAAGTTTCATGGAGATTGGATGAATGGTGTAGTAATGCATAAAAGACAAACAGACATACATACATTCGTTTTTATATATATATATATATATATATATATATATATATATATATATATATATATATATATATATATATATATATATGTTCTGTTGTAGGCTTTCGTGATTCATGGTTTATGTTAAGTTATACTTTACGGAAATAATCACGCTTTATATATATATATATATAATATAATAGAAGATAGAAGATAAAGGCAGACACTGGCCATAACCTGTTTTGTAAACTTTGTTGCAAGAAGCTGTTATCTTATACTTATTCATTCCATTAGAGTCATATAACTGGAATAGATTGATTGTTATGTTCTTAACTAAAGCTATAACATTTAGCTTTGTTTTATTTTAAGTAATAGCGTTGAGAAATACGAATTTCGATGTATATCTTCGTTTTTTTTGTTTTTTTTTACAATTCGTTAAACTTTAATCTTGAAAACGATTATTGTAACGCGTTAGAATTTTATAAAACATCGTCAACTAAAGTTAATTTTTAGTGAACTGTACTAGATTTAATTAAAATCAGGAAAAATAAAACGTAAATGTGACGTTCATGTTATTAAACATAATCTACAATTATATAAAATATAATAAAACCAGATTATGTTTTGACTTACCTGTACAATTTCCCTCTGACGAGAATATTATTGAAAGCAACTTATAACTTACTTTATTAAACTTTAAACTTTTTAGTTACTTTAAAAACTGTTTACAAACTTTTAATTAGTTAATTTTAAAGCTAATCTACTTAATTTGTAATTTGTTAATTTTTAAGACAATTTACTTAAAATTACTTACTTTTAAAGTCAATTAACTGAACGTTTAACTTGTTACTATCATACACTAACTTACCCAACCCTGCAAACTTCGTTAGGCATTCGATTGGAAAATCTGGCGGACATTTCTAATGGAGATCCTTTAAGCACGGTTTCACTAACCTTAATATGCTGGCGTGTAGAAAACTCCGCAGTTGTTTAGGTAATGCCCAATACGACCATTCCAGCTAATCCGAAGATTAACGAAACTCAAGATAATACGAATTTCGCGAAACGAAGTCTTGATTAAAAAACTCATTAGACTAAGACTAAGTTTCCAAACAATGGTAGAGAAAGGCGATTTAAATAAGCAAACATTACACCAACGATTTTACAATTAATTTATCTGGTGCGTAATGTCAAGACGAAGTATTTTGCCTCGTTGTGTGTTTGGAACGCAAGGCAAAGAAATAAATCACGCAAATGGGTAAAACGGAGTAGAGGCGTTTCAAGTCACGAACGACGTGTCGCTGCCTGACAACGACAGACGTTTGACTTTTAGCAGACGACAGGACAATCTGAGAAAGATCAAAACTATTGGAAGAGTGTTTCAACCGAGAGAAGCACTATGTACTAATTGTATTATTACAATCGCACTTTGACTCGTCCTTTAATACTAGATCAACCTGATAAGATGTGGTTTATTTGAGTGAAGAACTTAAGTTAAAACAAAGAACATCACATAGGAAATGCTTGTCCAAAAAACTTTTCTATTATAGTGAACACCGGTTCATTCGTTGCAATATAAATTCATGGTACATTTTGTTTAATTAAATGACTGATTTGTCTTTAATATACCGCCATTATTATTGGAATACTCGTGAAGTTGCACATACTTTGAAATTGCTGCAAATCCAGGTAAAATTTGGTTTTCCTGATGATTTGACCGGCATTCATATTGTACAAAATAACCACATATTATGTCCATCTTAAAAATAATTACAATAGTAAATACATTTATTCTTTTACTTTAAGATAAGCAAAAACAAACCTCAATAGAATTCAAAAAAGGGAAAACACTTAAAATCGTAAATATTAACTAATTCTACTTATGGAAGTGTTTCTCGACTGATTAAATGCATTTATATTAATTTTATTGAATTAAATTAGGTTGCATATGCTCACGCTTATTTTTTCATGTACAGCAAAATATGTAGAATTTGCAATCCCCGAGCAACAAGGCAATTATAGCAAAAATGCACAATTACATTGCCTCTGAACGATATCGTTTACCTATGTTCACAAATTGAACCATAATTTGTACGCAGATTTTTGCTTTACGAGGTCTTTGTTTATTTTTAAAACTCGTTTTAAGTTTTCAATGTTTGAACAACGGTTAACTGCCATTCAAACATCGTATTTTAGAACGTGCCGATAGTATTATTTCCCCTCTATAAACATCGTGCAAACTTAAACTGAATTAGCTTTTAGCGTCGACGTGTAAACGAATAGCTAATCTCTACAAGTAGTAGGGTATTGATAAAGAAAACTACGCATACTAGTTGTTTTTAAATGCACTAGATAGAATCACTATGCTTTATTGAGTGGTCGATTATGTCCAACACATGATTTATTTTATTAATGTGAACTGTTTAACCAATCCAAACGGAGTTCATTATTTAATGTTGTGTGAAGGAGCTGCCATCAAGTGCAAAGCGTTTCATTGATTAAATCGTGCATATGACAGAAGAGTTTGTCAACATAATGGGTAGCAACGTTATGCTCAAATAACAGCGATGGTAGAATCTTCTTGAGGCTCCGAGCCTCAGAATGAGTATATTCTACATCATCACACTGGGAGGCAGCATACTCTGATTTGATAAATCTGAACTTAAATTAACATAATTTTTTTAAACCAGCTTAACCTAAAGTAAAGAAAAAGGATTCTTAAAGAAGAAAAGATTAAAGATTTCGAAGAAATAAATATTGCATATCTTCACCTGTACTTCCGAGTACTGCTAGATGGATTGGATATGATAAAAAATTAAAATACATCACTTAAAATTATTTTCCCTTGGCCTATATTGTATAGTTGTGATAAACAAGCATTGATAATTTCATATTTTATTTAGCTGTAGTTCAAGCGTAAACCGCGAGACTCTGATTTGGGCCGTTCTGGATTCAATACCCGTCACCGAAAATACTGATGGAAATTCCCTTCACAATTCTCCCCAAAACAAAATACCTTCCTTCACCTTCCTGCACATTACTTATTTTCTGCTTAATAATTAAAGTAAAAGCGTTCATTTTGAAGCAGACATACTTTGTTTGCAAACTTTTAAAATTATCCATGCAATGTTCTTTTTACAAATGCATCGGAATGAAAATCTGCTTTCGAAAAAATCACAATACATTTTGTGTAATTAAAATATCCAGTGACTCATAATAAAATACAAATTTCCTTCTTTTTAGATAATGCTTATTATTATTCCTTTTTATCCATACTGTTATTGGTATGCTATATCAGCAATGTGTTATTTGCTTAAATGTTTTATGTAAACAATGCATGTTTACTGTAGGAATGAACTCGTGATTTTTATCGTTATTTTCAATTAATATTGAAATGAAAAAGTGACCAATGTTAAACCGCCTGGCGGGAGCGCTGTACTCAATTTTAGACTTTAATTAGTTCGGAAGTCGATTAGCTTCTCGTTCCGTGTCGATCGTTCGATTGTTCTCGGTGGCGCGCGTAGCAGATATCGACCCCCGCTCGCACGCCACTCGATGGAAATATAGCTTTGTTGATTTAGAGTGATGCTAATATTCTAGGGAGGTGTTTGGTGATCCTTCTCTGCCCACGCATTATCGTGGGTATTTCCAGACGGGTTTAATCCTTCGTGGTGAGGTTTAGTAAAAGGAAACGCCCACGCCACTCTTAAAGGGATATTTAACTGTTAAACTCTAAAAAATATGTTTTATAGAGGCATAATTAGTTATGATTTTGCAGAGTTAAAGAAAGGACGCTGGGTTTACCATAACAAATTAGCAAACTTGGTTATTTTCGAGGTAGGACCTATCGGCAAAAATCTCCCATAGGAAATGTCATTGCGGAGTTCTTTATGACCCATGCCCTTGGAGGATTTTAGTCAGAAAATTATTGGTCTTCATTGACGTACTCGTACTACCCTTTCGTACATAAGCTATATTTGTATTCTTAATTGGGCAAGTGATGTAGTCAAAATGTGATGATAGGGGGTGTATTTTCGGGGATAAAGGGGTGTAGGGGTGTAGGGGTGTAGTTTCGGAGCGCATATTTAAATTTGTTAGTGGCCGTTTTACATTTTTTGCTATCTTCAAGTATCTATTAGAAACAAAAATAAGCAGGCTAAAGCCGATTTACGAAATTCGCTAATTCGCCAATTCGCCAATTTGAAAGAATCAGTATCAAAAAGCTTTAATAATTAGTGTTAAATCACAGTTAAAAGATATAATTCTTTGATTGTAAATTTATTTTATTATTATGCTATAGAATGTGTGATAATAAATAAGTTTAGGGTGTAGAATGTAGATACAATTTAAATGTTAGGTGTTCACCTTCAAACCATCCAGTTTTACTGTCCATGTGTATTATATCATTATTGTGAAGCAAAAATAACGATTTTTCTAAACTGAAAGATTAATTTCTAACTTATTTACAATGTGCGAAATATTGATGTTTAACTTTTAAAATAAATAAAATTAAAAAATCTTATTTAGAGTCTACCATATAACTAATTTTCGGTGGGGGACATTTAACCAAAGCGACCAAGCCAACCCTGTAGGCCCCGACTTAATCGACGAGTAAGCGATAACCAACCAAAGATCAATATTATTTAATAGGAAATAGCAATCAGCTGTATGGACAAAGCAAACACCCACGAATCACCGCCAGAATCAACAATGTTGATGTAGAAGATCTTTGAATTTAGTATGTGCCTCGTTGCAAGGACGGTTCCAAAATCACCGTTTACAATTTCCTAAGCCTGCAACTGATGGACTTCAGTCCAAATTGGAAGTTAAAAAACTTCTGCCTATAGCTGTAATCGAACCATGTACCTTCTGCATTGTAATTAAAGTCATTAACAACAAGACCACAGCTCAAAACGTTCGTAATCGAGACGATGAGCAGTGATTTATGAACGTAAAGTGGCTCAATGTTACATCCATACTCGAACCAGTATTCTATTTTGGAATGCTGGACAAATATTTTCTCAAATCGTCCCAAAAAGAGTGAAATCGCGACAAATTCTGAAGAGGCGGAAAAATGCATTTACTTTCCATCTTGTTGATCTACAACTCGTACAAGAGTTTGTAATTGCTACTCCGTCATATACCCTGGCGCCGAAGTTGTGTAAACCTGAAGTACAAATCTGATTTATATTTGAACATAAGTCTACACTGTTAAGTTTAACATTAGTTCCTCAAGTTGACGAATAGTAAACTTTAACCACTACGCGGCGTTAGATACTCAGTAAATATTTCATCTTCAATTACAGTTCGCGTGCATGCGCCACCTAAACAAAGTTGACTTTAATCATCGCAGCTGTTCTTTATTGAAACTGCAAGCAATTGCACACCGTCGTTGCTTTCATAATATTTAATCTAGAAGTTATACGATCTAAAACGGAAAGGTGGACGACGGTTTTCTATACTTTGTTAATTGGCTCCGGTGAGGGCCTCATTTCCTTGCGAGCACAAAGAGCTAGCGTTTTGATGCAGATTAAAGTTCATATCTCAATTAGTAGGAGCTGGGATGAGTTCTGTGTTGAGTTGAAACTTATGTTTTCTTAACCCGTTTCTAAAGAGACGGCATTCTCTTAACCCTTCCTTTTAGAAGCGTTTACACATGAGTCTCTCGGAACTCATTAAACAGGTTTCTTTATTAATGCCAACTCAAATAATAATCAATTCGGAGAGGATTTCGAGAGTTGTAATTATATTTGATAACTTCTTTGACAACTTCCTTCGATACCTTAGAGAAATTCAGTCGGCTGAGGTTGGCCTGTACACAGATGTTTAAAGTCTCACATCACAGGAATACTCTTTGGCTTGAAGCTTTGATCATTGAATACTATGGCTTGGATGTGTACACGCGGGAAAATGATTGTAAATTGAACATCACGAACAAAGACAAGAAATAGAAAAAAGTATAATTACTTATTTCTAAAAATATAAATAATCGTAACGTAATTTAAAAAGCATTTAATTAAAAAGAAATGCACGGCGGGAAAATATTATATTGAGGTAAGGTTTGTTAGGGGGGGGGGGGGTGTAGACCGAATATTAAGGGTTGTTGATGTAACTGGAGCTTGTAAATTCACACATATGTTTACAAGTGATTAAGTCATTTTGAACCTTGAGTGAATGATGGTACACTGACAAACCCTTTCAGTAATGGCATTATGGCTAATCTCGAATTAATAAGTCGGGAATCATTACTGAAGGTGGAATTTGATAATACTAATATTCTTATGCAATATGTTACCTACTGTGTGTTAGTAGACATGTTAAGCAACAAAACTAATCATTGTCACCGACTGAGTGGTCTATAGTTGTTAACGCGTCTTCAAGGTGAGCGGTTGACCCTGGTTCAATGCCCAGGAGAGTTGAATTTTCTCATTTCTGGATTATAAAAATATTATTGTTTTCACATTTCAAAAAAAAAATCCAGCCTATTGTTAATAGTTGGTCAAGAGACTGCTAAAGTCTCCCACTCGAAATGGGCATAGCTCAACTCTCTCTAGCAACGTAAGGACGAACACGCTATACGGGCCGCGTGGAACTTTCTCTGTCGCCTCACCAGGAGAATTCACAAACTTTGACAAACTTTCTAGGACATCATCTGACAAAGAGATATCTCAAGCTTGACCCGGGTTTTGCTCTGGGCTAAAACACCATCGCAATCCTACTTGTCCGGTTATGTAGTTTAGGTTGTTGCGTGCTGTGATGAACACACAGAGGCTTGATCTCCTATCTCATGCCAAATGCCAAACTAACAGAGTTAATAGCGAATAATAATAAATGTATATTTCTGTAGACTTATTTACAACAAAAGTCGGGTCAGGTGGTTGCTATAACGACGAGTTTTCTTGGGCCCAAAGAGTCAATAACTATAATCAGGAATGACAGTCATGTCCTTGTCTCATTCAATCACGCATATTTCTTCTTCCCACCAGCTCGCACCATATGTCCACAGTTTTTCTTATTCAACTTCTTCCCACCATACGAAATTTACTCCTACATCGTTAAAGTAACTAGGAAAACGCCAAAGTCGTTGTTAGACGAGTGAGCGAGTCATGTGTTGAATACCCGGGAACATTTGAATTTAAGTTTGATAATTATAATGGTATAAATAATAGGGTTTTTGAGTTTAGTTGGTATAAGGGCGCGTCAGCTGCAAGGCCATAATGCGCCACTCTAGCCTATTATAGGCTAGGGAGGCCTTAGATAGGGCGAAGAAAGGGAATGTTACCGGGTACTCAACACATGGCTCACTCACTTACAACGACTTTGGCGTTTTCCTAGTTGCATTTAATATCCTTTATGAATTTGTTACCAACATTGTTGAGTTTTAATGCATTGTTCACTACGTTTACCACAGGCTCTAGTCCGGCTTACACTGGGCCGGCCTAGCTCTAGGCCGGCCTACATGGCTTGATAAACGCATGGAGCCGGCCCAGATGGGAACCGATCTAGACTCGTTTGCTAACGAGTCTAGACCGCTTCAAACGAACTAGTCCAGTCTGATAAACACTTCACTGCAACTTGATGAGGAGGATTATGAGTATAGGTACCGTTCTAGAACAAATCGGTCGAGAATAGATGCGTTCCATGCTTAAAAGTCATAAGGCAATATAATATAGCTACAGTTTAATAATTGGTTTCTTTTAATAATTTTGTTTTGGTAAATTTAGTGGTTGAAACCCGACGTTCTAGTAGGTCTAGCAGGCTGTGGCTAGTTCGGCTTGAAATTAGGCTAGAGTAGGCCGGCTTAGTTTTGTTGATATACACCTCGGACTAGATGAAACCGGCCCAGTGTAAGCCGGACTAGAGCCTGTGGTAAACGTATTTCAAATATTTACTTAACTGTAGTCCATTGTTGTGTCTGCATCTATGTAATTAGATTTATATAGTATACCTGCTTTGTGAATCAGTTTTTTTAACTGAATAGGATATACGTTAAATAAATAAATAAATAAATAAATAAATAAATAAATAAATAAATAAATAAATAAATAAATAAATAAATAAATAAATAAATAAATAAATAAATAAATAAATAAATAATAACTGGAAAAAGGTCACATTATTCTAAGTTGTTTTTTTGGGGAATTTAATGCACATAGGCAAATTCACCGTATTGTTATAAACAAATGATTCGAATAACAATGTTTGAGATTGGTAAAGGTGCCGGGTAGACCTAAAACATTTTTAACTCCATAAGAATAACATTGTTGGTACAGGTGCCGGGTAGAGCGAGAAAAGTTTTAGCTCCATAAGAATAGCATTGTTGGTGGAGGTGCCGGGTCCTTGATTTTATTATTTATATTATGGGGAGAGAGGTATTATTGTTGTGGTATTTCTTGTAAGTGCAGCACACATAGCGGTGAATTTATTATTATTGTGTTTCAAATATATAGGTCAGTGTACTATAAGCAACAAATAGCATCTCGGTACTTGTACTTGCTCTCACAATCTTTTTTATTTTGTGTTTTGTGTGGTTTGGTGGACTTGTGGATAGAGACTCAGCTTCCAACGCAGAAGGTCCAGGGTTCAATTTCTGATCTAGGCAGAAGTTCTTAAACTTCTAATGTGGACTTAAGTCCTCAGCTCTTGGCTGTGGAATTTTTAAATTGTGATTTGGAGCCGTCCGAGCAACGAGGCACATAATAAATTCTAAGGCGGTTCCGAATCAGCCGTGCTGATTTTGGAGCTGTCTGCGGGTGGAATCGTGTCCAGTTTGATTGATTGGTGTTTCCTACTTAAATATGTCGGTCTCTAGTTAGTCATTGTTCGCTCGCCGATGATGTCGGCGCCTACAGGTTTGGCTTGGTCGGTTTAATGTCCCCCACCGAAAATCAGTTCTGTGGCAGAGTGGGTAGACTCTAAAAATACGAATGTATCTATTTTATTTATTTATACTAGCATATCATAGGCTAGAGTGGTGCATTACGGCCTTAGAGTTTCATTTCATTTTTTTTCATTTTATTGTCTTGTTTTATATACCTAATACTAGCATATATTGTTACAATGTTATGACAAGGTAAACAAGTTCTAAACATTACATTATAAGCTAGCTAGCTATTAAACACGTCTTTTCAAAAGACTAAGACTTGAATATTAGGATGTATAGAAAATACTAAAACTAATTTACATTAATTACAAAATACACTTTTACAACAATACAATAATACACAATAAAAATATATACTTTTGCACTAATATAAGATAGGCTACTAGATAATATAAGTCTAGGCATCTATAATATGCAAAATAAATTGTATTGTCAAGACATATTATTATTGTCCGCCAAGAACTCCTCAATATCGTAGTATTCTTTTTCAACAAGAAATGTCCTAAGATCCTTTTTAAATGTATCAGTTGGTTTGTTTTGATAATGGCAGGTAGCTTATTAAAAAGGATTATTCCTGCATATGTGGGGCTTTTCTCATACACAGCCAGCCTATGGGATGTCACAAATATATCATTTTTCCTCCTAGTATTGTAATTATGAATATTGATGTTTTTTTTTATATCTCCCCTATGATTAATTAAAAATAATATTACTTTGTAAATATAGAGGCATGCAAGAGTAAGAATATTCAACGTTTTGAAATGTCCTCTACATGTATCCCCTTTCTTAATTTTATCTAGTATTCTTAAAGCTTTTTTTTGCATGACAAAGATCTTATGAAAATTGTTTTTTGATGTATTACCCCACACTATTAACCCATAGCTCAAATGTGACTCAATCAGGGCATAGTACACTACTAACAGCAAACTTCTATCTGCATATATTTTCATTTTACGTAAGACATATATATTGGAGCTTATTTTATTTGCTACATAATCAGTGTGAATGTATTGACTTTCCCTTATGCCAACTAAACTCAAAACCCTATAATTATACAAACTTAAATGCAAATGTTCCCGGGTACTCAACACATGACTCGCTCACTCGTCTAACAACGACTTTCGGGTTTTCCTAGTATTTAAAAAATTATTAAACACGTTTTGAAATGCATATAACGCAGTGTAGTCTACATCAACTGTGTCCATACTATATGGAAAACATAGTCAGTATGAAATACGTGTAAATATTGCAAGGTTTACTCAATCTCCGAGTAGAATTTGGGGGTACCTTGAGCGTGCAAGATTCCATACTCCTTGGTCACTGCATACAATCACAGCCACAATGATTCGATGAAAATGACTTCTTCAAAAACAAAACCATTTTTAAAATAAATCCTACAAATTTTAAGATTATTTTAAATTGTTTGTTTCTTGTAGGTTTAAATCGAAAAGGATTTTTCTCATTTTGTTAAGCAGTTCTCAGTTACCTGGTCATGGATGTTTGTTTAAAATTTCAGCTCAATCAATTTGGCCGTTCGGCCGTATGTGACCGGACAGACAGACATACATTTAACATTTGACAGACACATTGGTCACGGCGAAGACCCGATCAAGTGGCGTTATAAATCCACATTCGCTTCGCTCACTCGTCTAATAAAGTAATAATTAAAGCAAGTATAGCTATTTAATGTTAACACAGTTATGCCTTTTCATCATAAGGTTGCCTTTAGTGAGCGCATATGAAGTGTTGATTTTTCACATTTATCATGTTTAAAAGTTGATCTTAGTTTAACTTTTTGATTTAACATATTGCTTACAAGATGGTGTTGCTGTGATATCGTTAGTGAGTAATTGCAACGCCGTTTTATGGTATATTTTAGTGTCGAACCAGTGATTATGTAACAGAAGTTTTGATGACAGGCCAATCTATGGTTAACAATACGTAGATGTTTGTTTGTTTCTGCTGACTTATTTTGTTTCTTGATGTTATTTACCTTTTTTAATTTTCTGTGTGGAGAAGTGTTATTTTTATTGTGTATGCATGCTACGTATGTTCGTGCTCCCGGTTGCGGTAATTGCGTTGAGAACTTAAGTATTGTCTCACCATGGATGAGATTTTCAGTAGGATTACGACCCTGGACAAATACCTCCAGACGCCTAAGAGTCAAAGTACTTCGTCCCCTGAGTCACAACGCAAATGTCGAGAGGTAACCGACCAACCCAGCACGTCGGGTGCTTTCTCTATCGTCAGGCCTAAGGATGACTTAGTCACCATTCCTACTTCAAATCGTTTTGCCGTCCTCGAGACGGACGATACTACGCCCGACTCGCTGGAGTCGCAAGCCTCAGGCTATGATACCAACCAGATGGACGGTGTATTGCCTGTCACCGTCACACCTTCGAAAAAGGTTCATACGCCGCCAATAGTGGTGTATGGTTTTGAACGCTACCGCGACCTTGTCGCTGTTTTTAAGTCTGTTTTGGCCGATCATGGATTCACGATCGCGTCGCGCGTTGATTGTTTTACTATAAAAATGAAGTCTATCGAAGACTTCCGCACCCTGTCCGACGCCTTACGTGACCGCAAGGTACAATTCCACACATATCCAATGGGTGAGGTGAAAACCAGGCGTTTTGTCCTACGGGGATTGTCTGCCCGCCAATCAGCTGACGATGTTCGTAATGACCTAGTCGACGGAGGATACGCAGTCCGTACGGTCATCCAGATGACTGGACCGGGTCCACAGCACGTCCCGATACCGCTGTTCGTGGTGACGACTCTGGTGTCACCTGACGCTCCATCGCTGGTAGACCTGCGTGTCCTGGGATATTCCCGGGTTACAGTTGAGCCTTACAAAGGTGCAAAGAGTCCAACAATGTGCTTCAACTGTCAGCGGTTTAACCACACCTCTACATTCTGCAATGTTGGCCCTCACTGCTTCAAGTGTGCTGAAGGACACAGTGGTCGCGACTACAAGAAGTCACCCCTTGTGCCCGAAAAGTGTGTAAACTGTGGTGGAGACCACCCTGCATCCTATAGGAAGTGCCCGGCATATCTACGGGCAGCTTCGCAGCACCTGAAGCCTACCATTCCACGTGAGCGTCCGACAGTTCGTCCGCTTCTAGCTACCAAGGCTCGTCCGGGCTACTCATACAGTGCAGCGGTCTTTACAGTGCTTACAGTTAAGCCATCACCATCAGAAGGTAGGACTATGGTACAGCTTCCCACCCAGACTGACCCACGACCTTCCAGGGCTGCAAGATCTCCTCCGCAACCCATGACGGAGTCACCACCACCTATGAGATCTGCCACCTATGGTATGATGTTGGATATTTGTAAAGCCTTGGCATCTATGACCACGGACCTAATTATATCTATGATGGTAACCACGATTGCCTCTCTAGTAGAAGGACGCTTCAATGGTCCTTAGACCCCCCGGATTGCACATTCTTACCTGGAATGTTGGTGGAGGGATTAAATCCAAGACACCCGAACTTCTACTGTAGGCCCTACATGCCTCGGCATGATATTCATTTAGCGCACTTTTATTGGAAACCTGGTTAGCTCCTCAAGTGTCTTGGAAAGTGGCAAATCACAAGGTGTATCGCGAGGACCGGGTGGTCGCTCCTGGGATTCGGCAGTCAGGAGGGACTGCCATTCTTATTAGTGCACAGGTCGATCATTTTCAAATACCTATTCCGCCTTTGATCTCGCTTGAGGCGGTTGGTGTCCAGGTTCATATCCCAGGTGGCCACCTCCGACTTATTTCAGTGTACAAGAGACCAACCACAAGACTTAACGTGGCGGACATTGATATCCTACTTGCCTCCCCCATACCAACCATCCTCATGGGTGACTTCAATTCTAAGCATCCGTCTTGGAATTCCCTGACAGCAAACACAGCAGGAAACGCCTTGCGTGACCACGCTGACCGTAGCACATACGTTGAGGCAGGTCCAAATGACCCGACGAATTTTCCCTTTGGTGGAGCAGTGGTACGTCCTGACGTCCTTGATATCGCTTTGTTGGCCAACATTCGTTGCTCGTACAATCTTGAGGCATACCCAGCACTCTCTTCAGATCACAATCCGTGGTCCTCAACCTAGGTGACAGAATCCTCTTTTCCCCGCCGTGTCAACGACCTGATTTTCACAAGGCTGACTGGGATGCTTTCCGCGCTCATCTTGATGCAAGTCTCCCTGAGGATCCGTCACCTTTAACTTCTACGGTTGACGTGGATGCAGCGGTAGACTCTATCACTACACTGATCCAAGAGGCAATTGCTGCCTCGACACCGACCTCTTCTTGTGGCCGCGATTACCCTGTATGACTTACCAGAAGGAATTCGCCGTTCAGTTACCTTCAAAAATCGTCTACGACGTACCTGACAACGCACTCACTCTGCGCATGACAAGACCGCTTACAACAGAGCATCAAAAGCTTTCAAGCGTGACATTGCAGCCTTCCTATCTGAACTCTGTGATGCTAAGGTAGCGGGTCTCGATGTCTCCGGTAAATCTTACTGGCGTATGGCTCGTATCCTACAACAGGCGGACCCACCGATTCAGGGACCACAAATCTTGGCATGCAGCTCTGTGGAAAAAGCGAACGTCCTGGCAGACTCGCTGGAGGCCGCATTTACCTTGAACCCACCCACAGCCTCTACACCACAAGTGGAGGAGCAAGTCCTCCAGTGGTCACAAACTCACCACGTTCCACTCCCTCTACCAGATGGTGCGGGGTGCACATTTGAGGAACTGCTCCAGATTGCAAAGGACCTTCCACACAACAAGGCTCCGGGAGATGATGGCATCACGGCACAAGTTATTCTACAATTGTCAATGCGAGCTACAAAACACATACATGCTTTTTTCAATGCTGTTCTTGAACTTCAACATTTCCCAAGCTCTTGGAAAACTGCCAAGGTAATTACATTTCTGAAACCGGGAAAGTCTGCTCGGGATCCTACGAGCTATCGCCCTATCAGCCTCCTGTCTGTGTTATCCAAGATGCTGGAGCGTGTCATCCTGGTCCGTCTACAACGTCACATAGATGACTCCAACCTTCTCCCGGACGAACAATTTGGATTTCGAGCAAAGCACTCCACAATACAACAGCTAACGAGGATAACTGATAAGATAACTGATGGTTGGAACAGCGGCTGTGCGTCAGCGGCGGTATTTCTTGACGTCTCAAAGGTATTTGACCGTGTGTGGCATTGGACTAATTCACAAACGTGTACAATTTCAGTTCCCTGATTATCTTGTCCTACTTCTTCAATCCTTCCTTATTCAGCGTACTTTCTATGTATCCAAATATTCTGTCTCCTCCTCACGGCGCCCAATCCAATTGCCGGAGTACCTCAGGGTTCGGTGCTTAGCCCTGCCCTATTTAATGTCTTCACAGCCGACAAGCCATCTCCGCCGGAAGGTGTTAACTCGGCAATGTTTGCTGATGACTTCGTGGCTCTGTCAACTAATCGTCGCCTATGGATCGCAGTTCGCGTTGGACAACTATACCTTGACACTTTTTCCGACCGGTATGCAAATTCACGCATGGCCCTCAATGTGGACAAGACATCGAGTACTATCTTCTCATGGTCTAGAAAGCGGCCTCCTCCTCGGTTACGTCTCAAAAATCTCGCCATACCATATGCACCGACCAGTAGATGCCTGGGCATAATGTTAGATCGTTAGCTTACGTAAGCCCACATATTCGGTCAGCAACTCAGAAGGCAACCGGTAAACTCGTCTCCCACTCCCTGTACCCCCTTCTGCGGAACGCACAGCTCTCGGTAACGGCCAAGCTCGCCTGTACACGTCTGTAATCCGTTCAGCGGCGTTATACGCATCTCCTGTCTGGGAAGGATGTGCATGCATCCCACCACAACCGACTACAAGTGGTGCAAAACAAGATTATTCTTCGTGTGTTCTTTCTCTCTCTCGCTGGACACGAATGTCGGAGGTTCATGCTGACCTTGGTCTGCAAACCGTGGACCAATGCATTGCTGCATAAGCTACCAGATTTTACGCATCTCTAGAAGCGGTACCAAATCCCCAAGTTTCTACACTGCCCACATTATTCCGAGGAGAAGCGACGTATTCCCGCGCCCCATTGCAGCTCTTGGACCTCGTTTCTTGCCTCCACGTCGTCAGGCACGGCTTCTGCGGGCTCGTCAACGTCTCATCGCCGCGCGTCGTCGAGTGGGTGTAGTGGACCCAAGACTAAGACCTCCGTGACGATAAAAAAAATAACTGCTTGGATGTCTCTTGTGGGACTTTTTCTGCGGCTAATTATTACATCCAATGTAAAAACCTAGAGGTTTGTTGCCATTCCCGAGCTCCGGCGGTATTTAACCGAAATCAACGGTACCTGTCACCAATCACCATGCAGCGCAAGGACGCTGTCCATCGCCAAACTCTGGCACATCTGATTTTTAGTTATAGGTTCTTCGCACCAGGCACTAAATAATACCAGGGGATAGGCTTCGAGCCCCACGACCATTCCCCAAAACAGACGGACGATTTCGATTCATGATAACAATTATCATTAATTTACACTAGGAAAACGCTAAAGTCCCGCCGCGTTGATGGATGAGCGTTTTTGTAAGTTTTTAGTTTGCGTGGGACCACTTTTCTTTTGCAAGTGCTTTGTGAATGCATTGTAGGTGATTGTTGTCAAGTTTCTATTGTTACTTGTTAATTGTTATTATAAACCTCAAAAAACTCATTTTAAAACCTTTATTTCTATGGATTCCGGCTAACTTTTTCAACTTTTTCTTTCAAAAGGTACTATATCACCATAACCTTAATGTCCATGTGAAATATGAACGTTCTAGCCCCACCCGTTTGGTCAGAATCGGCCCAAATGTCACGAAAATATCGCACTAAAAATCGAAAAAAAATCGTAAAAGTACGATATTCATGAGAAATATTTTTTCGATTGTACCCAAAAACGTGGCACGTCTAAGTTCAGAGATTTCGAAGGTCCCCTCAAAATTTCATCAAGATCGCATATGCCGTTTGCCCGGAATCGTGCGAACAAACAGACAGAAAAAAAAAAAAAAAAACATTAGAGCTAAATTTTTTGAGGGGTCAGTTAAATTGAAGTTTTCGCTTCGCTCGCTACGCTCATCCAATAATTTTATATTTTATACAACAGTCTGGAAACACACGTAGCCGCACACAGCATTTAGTCTCTTGTGACTGTATGTGACAACCAGCATTTCATATGGCTACTCTACGTGCTTGTAAGAACATCTGCTTGAATAATGTTTCACAGTTTTGCATTTCATTTCTATGGTGACCCAATAATTTCACTCATTCTTTGTCAGTTGAAATGTATTTTCTTGTTGATGCTTAGACCTAGGAGCATTTTCTAGAGTTTGAAATCCAACGAGCAGCTCTTGTCTTCACCCCGTTGTGGAGTGAGCTCATTAAAAAGTTGCTTTTTTACACGTTTAAAAGGAGAATTTTAATGGAAAATCTCTCTTCATTTCAGCTATTCTAAAAATGCTACAGTGGTTCGTTTTAAGCCACAAGTCATCGTTACTTAGAATTATTTTTTAGGTGGCGACCAAACGAGACCTTAAAACTTCGTTTTCCGCTAGATTTACGATTGTGTGCATTAAGCCAAAAGTGCAAATATATTCATTAAAAAAAATTGAGTTGAACGACAATCCATTAGGGTAGTCTTCGGTATAGAAAATAGGTATAGACCTATTGATTAAAATTGAACGCATTACAAGTCATATTGAAAGCAAGCCATTTTTGCTTTGCCGTTTTTATGTCCGGCAGATAATAAAATGCTATAAAACGAAAATGGTATTTTTAATGTGCGTGATCTCTTAATTATTTTCACATAAATGCGCTTTTATTTCACATGTGGCATTTAAAGCAATCCGGAAAATGTAATGGGAAACTGAATTAATCAGTTAATGTTCGATCGTGCGAGTCGATAGGATACTTTGCGGAGATTAACTTCAAAATGTACAACGTTATAGTCGATGGTAGCTCAACTAGGTACAAATTAACATAAATATTAGAATTGGGACTAATGTATGTAAATTCCAAGAAAAAGTATACTCTTAAGAAACATTTAAATGTGTCATTTAAAAGATCCCTTAAAAAATAAAATGTCTATTGTTTGTTACAAACAAGCATTTTTATCTCTTCTTCGTTTTGTTTCGTTCATTGTTTTTTATCAACCATGAAAGTAAGCTATAAATATCAGGTAATAACACGTTGCACACTGTCGTCACCGGCCCGACTTAACTAATATGTAAAACTATTTCCGAAAATATCCACCACATTATAATTTATTCACTCCGCGAACGAGTTCTTTATGACAGAGTGCTTTCATTGCGACTTTTTCTCCAAAGGGAGTATTTACTTAATTGAAAATATAAATTTACCGCAAAAAGTTTAACACGTACTGGATTGTTAAACATATCCAATAGAGGTGCCCATAAAAATTGCATCTTTAGGCTCAGAGACCAAAGCAAATTATCATTTTGAAAAGTATTAAGATAAAGAAAAAGAAAATATAGATGGAAATCTTATACCTAATTTGAAGGAATACCTTAACTTAAATACTAAAACAGATAAACAGGAAATTTTAGACATAACATGTTAAAGAGGCGATGTCATACAGTCATTGCACTTTCATCGCGATACTCATGCGGATAGAGCCGTACGATGTGTCTATGGTTTTTGAGAGAAGTATTTTAAAACGGTTCCCAATGTGAATTAATAACAACTTTTCCCCTGTTGGGGACTAAACGAATATTTATCTTGAAGGCCTACTACAATATTCAATGGAGCGCGAAACGTGGCTTGAAATTGTAATATTCTAACTTTCGGTGAAACGTCCGCCTATATATTAAATAAAGACAACGCAACGTTGGTATTACAAATCGTAATCGATCGATTGAATGGGCTTCAGATATGTATCTACCGAGGCGTAAGGAATATAAAAGAGTTGGGTGAACATTGTCGACAAGAAAAATAAGGTAGAATCTTTGCGAAGTCGTAAGCTTTCCCGATACAAAGTTCATGCTATGAGGGATGTTACACAAGCCGCGAAACTAAAATCTATTAATCGTTCAATCATGCTTGATCTACATAATATTCATTTGACGAACATAAAGTACTTAAATGTTTGAGTATACTTGTCTTTACTCAGTTCACATGGAATGAAATTCTGAATTCGATCATGTGTGGACCAAAATACCTTTTTTGTTCGTATTGCTGGAAATCTTGGAAAGTGATCTGAATTTTTTCAAAAGGGTCTACGATTTCTTTGAAACTTTGTTAGACTTGTCACTTTTCGTTTATTAAAAAAAATAATTGATTTATTTTATTTATCAGCTTGATTATCGTCTCACTCGATCAACAAGCCATGGTTTATACTTCCGTAGATTCGTCGAGCAATTTGTTTTCACCAGCCGTAGGTAATTACATAAACCAATGAGGTGGTTTCACCTAGTGCATGTGTCCGTGAGTCCGTCTGTGCATGCATCAGTCACTCTTCATGATAAAAGTAAAAACCGTGTTTGACCACCTTGTGCATTGTTTGTTGAGATTGCCCTTCAACCAGGATGAAACAGAACGTTTTAATGACCCTTTTGGGAAAGTGGGGGTAGAGGGGTACTTGCACCATCCGAAGGAGGCATTCTCCACCAACAATAAAAAATGCAGGACAAAAGCTTGTATTAATAACCATTGAACGGTTAGCTACTCTCCTTGTTTTGGTTACCAGAGGGCCCAATTAAAGATCTTAAATATATACTTAAAAAAGAGTTGACTCAAGCGTTAAATGCGACTCTGATTTAGGAGGTCCCGGGTTCAAATCCCGCCATGACCGACAATCCTGACTGAAGGTTTTTACTATGTTTCCCTTAGTCGTTGATGCGATTGCAAGGGATTGAGTCCATTAATTCTCATCAGCCCTCAGTCATCTCTTAATAGTCCTGACAGCAATGTACCTAGTTAGACACCTGAATAGGGGCATACATTGCAACCTGGGCAGGTTCCCCACGAGGAATTTGACATTTTTCAGCATAGTCCCAAGGTGCGTATCTAGTTGTGTCACCTCTTCTGTGTCCGCAAGTTGGCTAGCCCGGTTCGATTCAAGCTCTCGGATCTCGATTTCTACGCTTAATTAACAGGACCAGAGCTTAAAGAAGTGGATAGCCTTAAAGCCCACCGCCAATAATCCGCAATTTGTAGGATTTGGGCTTACACTGGGAGGCTTCAAAACTAGCTTCAAACCCACTTAGAGGGATTTCTCTATCTACACATTTAGATGCGGTTTGCGAAAAACTGTAAAAAGATAAAAATCTATACTGTAGTTGATTTTTCGCTTTTTGTTACAAAGTCATTGAAGCTCAAGCAGTCTAATCAAAATTTGTGTAACTACTTTCCCTTTTAACAAACCCCTACTGACCTAAGTTTTGCGACACAACATAGATATGAGAAATAATTTTGCAATCTAGCTTAGTATTTTTCATTCTGTGGAACTATTTGTAATTCATGAATGCATTTTCTTGTTATTTTGGAATAGTGGAGTGAAAAAAATGAAATTGAATATTGTCTTTGTAAAACCTGCAGTATGCTAACAAATTTGCATTCTGTTTACGTTTCTTATGTATGTTTTACTACAAAGTTTTTTTGTGTTGCCATTTTACTTTTTTTTAACTAATTCATGCATAAATTACATCTTGCACAACGTGGCTCCATGTTTTGGAATTTAAAATTAATGAATGAAACGAAACACGAAAAGCGCCGGTGGTGTAAACGTACCCGCACAAAAACATCAATCTATTAGCCTGGGCGTGAACATTTCCCCGTGAATGCTTTTACGCCGATTGGAATTGTAATCCAAAATCGTTAATTATTATTAGGTATCAGCAGTTCCAATTGACCTGGATTACACATATCTCCGTTTCAAATCAGTGCTGGGCCTACACGTATGACATAATTGTACCCCTGGTGGCATGCAATTACCATTAAGAGCCTCTTCACTGCATATAATTGAGCAGAGAGCACTCGGTCTGAATTACGATAACAAGATCGCACTAATGTTGAAGCTACATTGTTGCATTTATTCGCTTGTGTGATTGTTCGATTAACATTACTCAATAATACGTCGGTTGTGAATGCTAAGCAGGTAATATCGCAATGGTACCAACAACATGGAGCCTATATTTACGAACTGATTCAATAATTTAACCATGCCAAAATGCATACAAAGTAAGTTATACATAATATGCTTAAAAACCTTGTTTTCATGCTACCCAACTCATGGGAGATGAGAAATGATTGGATTTATCAATGTGATCTTTCAATTTTGACAGCAATGTGGTAGTCTTCTGTTGGCTTCTTATGGAAGTCTACATTTACATTAAATATAATTTTAGTGACATACCGTCTATATTCCCGGTAGCTTAATTGGTAGATTTATGGCACGTTAAGCAGCAGGTTCTGGGTTCGAACCCCAGTCGGGGCATACTCATACGATAATTGCTATAAATCAATAACTACATCCTTAAAGCGGGCTTATGCTTAAAAATCTTGTATTCATCAATACATAATAATAATAAAATTACAAAGTTATCTTGTTGTGTAACTGATCAGGTTCAGGTTTCAAGATCAGGCTAGAAAGTTTTAGTATTCTCTTCGTCTAGCGGACTGAGGGAGGGTAGACTCATCTTAAGGTTGCTGTTGAAGAGAGTGAATAAGTTATGGATATAGTGCAAAACCACGCAAATATGCTAACCGAACCCGTCGTCCCAGACACGCATCTCATGCATGACGGCGTTGTGGTTTATAAAGAGCATTTCTTACTCTCCGAGATGCCTTACGGGGTAATACGTCAATCAAACTCAATACAATAAGATCTGGGTCCCTATGGGTCAAGCTCTTACTTTATGTGTATTTAAACTAGTTGTACATAAATGAAAATTACGTGCAGAATCGTTCTTAAAAAATAAACGATTTACAACAAATCGCTCTAACGAAGTTTTGACAGTAGTGTGAGGTCACAGAGTGCGTTGTAAAGCATCAAAGAATCACAACCCGCATTTACACTGTTTTATACCATATTCGTTAAAAAATGTTTTTACCCATGGAATACTTGGATACCGATCTTCACTGAACTCTCTCTTTTAACCAGTATTTTTTAAATCGTAATTCGTAATATTTCCCGAGACACAGGCTATGTTGTACTGACAGTAAACTCTTCGTTAATCGATCTGCCGTATTTTATACATTTTTATTTCATTTCCTGACTATTTGTTTTACTCTTGCATGGTTCATACGTTCAACTACATAATCCCATTTCTCCATTTAAAAAAAATTATGTAGCCTATAATCTGCTTTGTTTCACTAGGTTTATTCAAGTCGTTTTTCCGTTCATTTGCACTTCAACTTTCAACGGAAATTCTTATACTTTCATCATTGTTTTGTATACTTTTTTATAAACCCCAAATTTATACTTATATTTCATATAGCAAATTAGTTAATAATTTACGACAACCAGTCACATTTGCGCCCCCTTTAAATTAAAAACGAAACAGTACGACCCGATCATGACTGCTCTGAGTACGAGCTGCAAAGCCACATTGAGAGAAACATCTGTAGATGATGAATGGGTCTACACCGAAACAAACGCACATGAACCAGAGAGACTTTATATATTTCATTGTTCTTTGTTGGGAGGGGAGGTTATGCATGCTATAGACAATAATTCTAGCTAGATTGCAGTTGGTTATTCTGGTTGAAGAGGACACAATACTCAGGTTATTAGTGCTGGCAAAGACAATCGTGGAGCACATACTTGTACAGGTGTAAACTAACGAGGAAGGTCATTTAATGTAACTTTTTTATCTCTGTCAAGCATATCTTCTCAGAATTCCTTTGTAAAACATTATATATTTCCAACAAACCTCTTTGTATTCTTTTTTTCACTGCTTGACACTTTTTACGAACCAACAAGAATCAACTAAAAGTGTTTTTTGAATACGAGGCTCTTTGTTAACTGAACAAGAAAGTTTAATTTCCCGTTTCCGGGAGGGTGGGGTGGGGGTGGTGTAACCAAAAAGGAAAGTTTGTTTTGTTAACGTTTCCGTATACTTAAAATGACAATCAAAACCACAACCAAACAATTTTGAAAGCATTCTTTCAGAAACTATGAGCGTTTTGTGTGGGGAGAAATGTTAGGAAAAAGAAATGACAATTGCTAAATGTTTTGAAAGATATATTATTGCCATTAGTTCCCCGCGTGGAGTATGATAAGGTAATAAGAACACCCAAATAGATTGACCAGCTAGCAGTTATTTTCATAAGGTTGCGACATAAATAAACGCAAATTATTGTTTTTAGTTTTAAACCATGAGTTATAATATAATTGTTTATTTACTTCACTACACGAATTGTTAATTGCTAAAATCAAATGACTGTAAGATCAAGTTTGTCAATATCTTCATTTATTCCGAAAATCATCTCATTGTAGAAATTTAAAGTGTGTAATAACTTTATTAAAACGATTGCAAAAACATTTTTTCTTATCATTAGCTTAGCAATAAAACTAGATGACGACAAATGAGTGACCAATGATCATTTGCATCACACGCAAAGAACATTTTTTTACGACGTAGTAAATGCAGTTCAGGATTTAAAACAGCTGCAAAGCTCTTGGCATGAGGAAGTAGTTTCTAGGATACTTCTAATATTTTTTTTCTAAACACACCTAGAGTATTTGATAGAAGCAGTCTGTTTTCAATATTTTAAACTGCTGAACGATTCACATTCGAAATATGTTTATATTTTTCAATAATACTTTCAAGTTTTAATTATAAACTTAATGAATTTTGAAAGAAAATAAATGTTAATTATTTTCTACACTGTAAACAAAAGTCTCATTTCCTGCTTTGAGTTCGCCGTCTTAATTGCGAAAAGTGAACTTTATACCTTGTTCTTATTTACACTAATTTTGCGACTCCAGAGAGCAAAAATAAATAGTCTTACTTTTCTTCCCAGTGCCTAATTAAATCGTACGCGTATTGATCGAAGGGAACCAGCGTCGTTTTTAAAGTCAACACGCGCGTTTTACTTTTCATACACTCATAAATTGATTTTATGATTGTAAAATGATCATTTAATAATAATGACTTGTTTTGCTGTCAAAGTTACTCGGAAGTTGCTAGTTGCATCTTGTAATGCGTAATAGGTCAAATTTGAAATACTGGTAAGATTTCATTTCTTTGTATCAGCATTATTATATTTATTGGTAAAACGTTTATTGAAGATGTAGAATCATGATCAAGTAGAATGCACAAATCTATTAGCGCAGTTTTTAATATTCTGTTAAGAATAAAGTTAGTTTTTGTTTCTTTTTACCGCTATATATCAATCCTGATACTTGAACATCTTGACCTACATACATCGCATCGCCAGAAGCATTCACCTCGCCTCACTGAGCCAATTAAGATTCTATCCTTGCTTTATAACCACGGCATTGAAAGCCAGGCGGAGAGTGAAATATAAACCAGTTCACTGCCTGTATACATGTAAACATAAAATGAATATATCAAAATTGTTTACTAGAGCAAATGATTATACTTTTCAGCCCTTCATTTTGAATTATAATAACTATCTTCTTGGAAAAATCACCCATTATCATTTCAAGTGCAATTTGATGTGCTACTTTCACGAGTTGGAACTGTTAATGCCTTAATATAGTGTATTCCACGCAATAATAATGAATAATTAAAATAACTCTGCGTTATTTTAATTGATTTTAAAGCAGGGAAATAAAAGAAACAAATCAATTAAAATAAAATAATAAATGAATTGTTTCCAATAGTATAAAAAAACTTTCCATCTTAAGTAAGAAAACTATATTAAGACTACACATGGTTAAAATTGACTGACCATTACGTTGTATACATATTATTATTACAGGGATGTAAAAACACGTATTCTGTAATAGCCCGTTGAATAAATTAATCAAACCTTGGTATTAGTGAGATACACATTTAATGCAGTTGTTATCGTGTACCATCTGTATTTACAGGCTCATGTTTACAACTTTTATTTCTACTTTAGTTTTCAAGGATCTAGCAAAGCCACTTAAATCACATAAATTGAACTGTATGGAAATCATACCATAGCTTGATGTAGTCTATCTTTGCTGCAGTTTCAAATATGAAAGGCATTAGCCTGAATGGCGTTTCACGAAGAAACGGTAGGTAAGTAGAAGAAATAGATAATTCTCTATAAACCTTATTTTTTACTACTGAAAAAGCTTTTAACCATTACCTTATAGGGATTCCATCAACAAAGAACAAAACCATAGAGAGTATCTGCATACTTCATTCAGAATCTCGCCATTATTCCCGGTAATAAGCTTAAAATAAATTCCATATTTTTTGTTTATTGTGCATTGTACTTCTGCGCGATAAAAGCATGGAAAGGAAATATAAATAACGAAATCAACGATGGGGATGATTACAGCTCAAGTCAGCCCTATCTCACTTCGTCATTGCCGGTTGAGTATGCACAAACTCATGGCTGACTTCGTAATGAAGATAATTATTATTGCAGTCGTGCAGCTATACCTAAATTAAACAAATCAATGACAGATGTGTGCTGTTTAAGTAAGATAACTAGCTCTAGTGGCAACATTCTGTTGTTCTTTATTCATAGGAAGTCAATCAACAATGTGGGCATGAAACTAATTATTTCAAAGAAACACAGATTATTCTGGCGACGTTTTGGATCACGTTTGGGTCCCATGAGTCCCACTATCAGTTTTTTCGCTACGTTTAAATTTTAAATTTTTAAATTTATTTTTTGGTATTGTTTCGCTTTCTTTCTTTTAAATTTTTCTTTTCTCTTTTTCCTAGTAATTATTTTATTCGGTAAAAAAATCATTCCATTCATAAATTGTTACATTTGTAACATTTGTAACATTTGAACATTAATGCTATCTGAAATTGTTGTCTCGTTTGTTGTTGTATTGTTATTTCAAAATAACTGGGATACAATTCTTTATTTTGTGAGCATATGTTCTCAGCTTGGTTTATTTTCCTCCTTTGTAAATCATGTTTTTAACTGAATAGGATGTACATTAAATCCATAAAACTATGAGAACGATTTATTTATGGGGATATGATGGATGTTTTATAATACTAATACAAAAAAACTTCAACGTTCAGTATTTTTTAATAATGGAATATTCAGTGATTCCGGAACATCAAGCTTATCCACAAGTAAGTGAAAAAATGAAAAAAAAATGCTCATATTCATATTAATACTTATTCGAGCCGTGAAAGCTTAAGGGCACCCGTATGTGATAATATAACTATTTCTGACTTTTTCATTTGAATGGTTAAGTGAGTTCCTTGAAGTATCAAGATTATGTGGGTGTAATTTGTTTTAAAATCGAATTAGTACTTAAAAGTATTTATTTGCGAATATAGGTGCTATTTAATTTGTAGAAAGAAACTAATTCTATGTTAGGGGTAGGGGTAGGCATGTTAGAATCATTTTTTGCCATACTAGCCTTTTGCAGACTTTTTAGCCTTTAACAAAACAAAGAATAAACAATTTAATAAATTTTCAATACATTTTTTTAACGATTTGAAAATTTTCCCAGACATTTTTAATAAAAAACATTTTCATGAAAATTCCCATCTCTAAGCCTAGACCCACATTGACTTTATTTACAAACCAAAACTTTAAATGCAATTATCACAGAACTTATGTTTTCTCTATTCAATGTACCTTTTCTCAAGGTTGGCTTTAATAGAAAGTTTTTAAAATTTCAGGGCATGTTGGCACAGGTATAGAACAGCATTTGAATGAGCCATATTTAAATTTTTCCCCAATAATTAATATTAATTATGAAGCATGTAAATATGTGGATAAATTTATGTTATCATTCCATGACTTTTTTGGGGTCCATTTAAAAAAAAATCAAAATCAGTTACCTCAAAAAAAATTAATTCACTAGCTATAGCCATTCTTGAGAAAAGGTACATCAAAGTTAATTAACCTAACATGGCTAGCATAGCATACGGGTGCCATTCAAATTGTACTATTAAAGTGTGATAATGAAATTGTTATAACACGGTATATTGACGTGTTTAGTACGTCACGAAGAGTCCAACAAAAGAGGCGTATATAAAGTACTTAAAATAAATCCAAAAACTTGCTTTACATGTCATTATCCTTAGAGATTGAAGGGGAAGGGGGCTAAGAAACAAGGTATATTATACAAGACACAATTTTATAAGCCCAGAGATCTGGAGAAATTAATGAGACGAGTTCGTAATGAAAGTAATTAACTGGTTGTGAGAGGAGAACCGTAATAAAAGTTAAACGAAACTGTCAAAATTAACAAAATATGTCTTCTTGGTCTGTAATGGAATAACTAGATTATATTGGATGTGCCAAATGAAATGCTGATATAATAAAGAAATTATAATATAAATCGCACATCACAATGTTATCTTAATTACTCTCTAAGTGTAATAAATTCAGCATATTCAGCCTATATCCCTTTGAGTGTGTGTTATATTTATTTGCCTATAAATTATTTTAATCATAATTTTATTTTATTTTATTGAATTTTACCTGCCCATAGGGCAGGAAGGCTAATGCAGGGCAAGTGTGGCCCTCTGTAGCCTGACACAGTGATTACAGATTTACAAGATAACAGTACATGAAAGACAACAAGAGAACATGACATTTATAAAGTTAGACAAATTGAAAGGCAAAAGGCGGATAAGGGTACTTGAAGCGGGGTAGCGGTCTGAAGACTCGAGGACGCGAAACGAGGTCGTGAAGCTCATTCCTGCCGCCTGCGTGAAGACGTTGCACGTAAGCCCCTGCGAGGGTGTCGAGTCGAGCGCTGATACCACCGACGCCGGTTTGGGTATACACGTCTTCATTCCGCGTCATCGGAGGAAGCCGCGCGATGCGGCGAAGGATCCTTCGCTCCAGCGAGAAGTATTGCTGGAGACATCCTCCAAAGACAGGTGTCAGCGCCGGGAACGCGTATTCAAAGAGGGGACGGATGAAAGTTTTATAAGTGTGCCGTAGAGTACGGAAGCTGCATCCAGAAAGTCGCCCACGAAGCATCACGAGTAAATTTAGTCTCGACCGCGCACGGTTGATGACGTCACGGCAATGAGCACCCCAGTTCAGAATGTCTGTAAAGGTTACTCCAAGGTACTTGGCAGACCGACTAGGGTACACCGTAGCGCCCCAAAGTGAGATGGACTGACGGAGTGGTCGTTGAGACATTTTCTGAGTTTTGTGTCGGTGGTGAAAAAGGATAAGCTGTGTCTTTAAGGCGTTCGGCATTACACGCCACCGACGCATCCAAGCTTCAAGAGCTTTAATTTGTTAATAAAATAATAATTAATAATTTATATAAGTTAATATTAGTTAATATTTTATTATATGAGTTTTTCTCTCTGCCTAAGTATACTCATTTTCGGATATAATAATGTTCATATAACATATGAATAACAATGATGTTTCAAACATAATTCACCTGAGAACCACGATATAAACCAATCTTGAAAAAATTATGTATGTCTTAATTCTTGAACAAAACTTACCAAGCGATATTAAAGAGCGATACAATCTAAAAATTTGAAAGAAAATGGAAAGGAATCAGTGATATTAATTTTAATGTGTTCGTTTTTCGCTAGTAAGTTTTATTATTTTGAGACACTCCATTTATGGTCTGTTTTATAGAAGTAATATCACACTCCAGTTCCATTCTTTCGTGTTCTGGACTTCTACTTTTTGTTTGACTTTTTTTACCTTGTCTACTGCGTCTCTGCGGCTTCACGATCAAACTTCAATACAAGATGAACTGACCTCAAAAGATCTGTTTCTTTTGTGCTATCGAATCAAATACCTTTCACGAACATCCCAAGTTACAGTTTTTGTGATATTGTTATATTCGCTCGAACGACGCCGGAACCTATTAGGAGCACGTACATAGATATTCGCTCAGGTTCTGTTGGGTCATTGCTTTTTAGGATTATCTCTTACCTGAAACTATGTTTTCCACTATCAAGAACTTTAATGGGACATTCAAACTTTTTATATTTATATCATTAAATTTGTTTGATGTGTTATTGCTCTGATATTGGTCGAAATCTTTTATTGTCGGACAATTCAAGAGCCTGGTATGGAAGTAAAACGTATATCATTTGAATACAAAGTAACTTTTTTTTGTATACTGAATAAGAGTTTTGTAAATTCGTCCATACAAAGATTATTCATTGATGTGAATTATTTTTACATGTAATTCTGAAGATGTCCACATATGTTGTAATTTTATGGCCAAAAAAGTGGGCTATCACTGCCCCAAACATCTAATCATTGTCCTATCAAACATTAAATAAGAGTATATTTCTAATGCATTTTCTTTCTCGATTCGGATATAGTCGGGAAATACTCCCGTAGGTGGAATCGGTAATATTTAATACAATTCAGAAATTAAAAAGTCCATCCCGACCGGGGAATTTATTTAGCATTGTGAGGTGCTAACACAGGAATACGTTTTCTGAAGCACTAATTTCCTTATGCCTAGAAAATCGAACCATCGGTTGGTGTGTGATTTGTGTTGGTCACTACTCACTACTGTTATTTCGATTGTTGGATCGCACGTAGCCCAAATGTGAATTATTAGGAGACCACATAACAATATTCACAACCTATTAATTATACTTGTAATATAATAATGTTACCGGGTACTCAACACATGGTTTGCTCACTCGTCTAACAACGACTTTGGCGTTTTTTAGTATGGTTTCAGAGCGCGTCAACTGATCGTGTTGTCGTAGTCACCGTTTTGAAAAGAAGCTTTGTCCTAGTTGAGATTTAGATGATTTAAATTAAGGATTAGCTGCCATCTAGCCTAGGGGATACAGGGAGGAAAATCACATGCTGGTCAGAACCAGCTACGGGTAGGTGAAAGGAAAAGGAGGGTTCTCACGTCGTGGTTGTCATTGTCTTTGTAATCGTTCGTGTCGTTATGGTCGTCGTCGTCAGGGAGGTCGTCAGGGATGGAGGAGAGGTTCACGACGACGATTACCAGAGCTCGCCTCTAGTTTCTAGGAGAAATATACTCCTCTACTTATCAGCTGTACTTGCGAGGAAGAGTTCGTCTCTTTCCTCGCCTTTTACGTTTAGGTGAGCCATGCTCTTGCCCAAATGTCCTAACAGGCCTACGGAAGCGTACGCCTATCTAGAGTTCCTAGCATAGGTTCGAATAAAGTAGTCTTGTCTACGATTTTAATTGTACACTGCATATTACCTTAAAAGTGACTGTATTGCACTGTTTCTTTTGAATAATATAGCCAGCATTAGTTGTACTCTTCAGTGTATGACATTTAAGACAACAAAAACAAAACGCGTGGTAACTACCGTCTTGAAAATATTTTATCCGTCACCGAATTCATAATTGTTTTTATTTATAACCATGGCTATGGCCTTCAACTCATATGGCAATTTTAACCAATTTGCTACCTTTGGCTCATTTTTTTACATTTTGTATATTCTTGTGAGTTTAAATCGGAACGGATTTCGCTTATTTTGTTAGCAGTTCTCAGAAAACTCGATTCGGATGTCTGTTTAAAATTTCAGCTCAATCTGTTTGGCCGTTCGGCTGATTTTTTATGTACACATAAGGACAGAATAAGAGCCGTTTGAGTTGAATTGTAGACTTCAGTCGCTACGCTCCCTCGTCTAGTTATTGATTATAATATTGTGAATTTTGCTTCCAGTGACAGAGGAACGTTATTCTGTTGAAACGGACTTGTGTGTTATAACTCATTTTAAATTCTTGTTTTACAAAATTTTAAAATAAGTATCAAAACATTTAGAATTTTGATTATTTCGCTCTTTCTTCCAAAATCAAAATCAAAATCAAAATATTTTTTTCGTAATTCCATTCTTCAATGGAATTTGTGGCAAAAATGTATTATTCCTTTGTATCAAACAATAGAAAATTCATCACGAAAGAAAATTATTTTGATTTTGATTTTGGAAGAAAGGGACAAAATATCAAAATCAAAACAAACAAAAAATATCAAAACTTGTTTATATTTTGGTAAGAAGTGTAATGTTAACGTAATTGTTATTTATTTTTTATTATGGTTAAGGTGCCAGGTATAATGAGGCTCTTTCGCTAACTTATATATTTGGTGGAGGTGCCGGGTCATTAAACGGGAATATGAATATGGAAACGTTTCTTTTCATAACCCTATTTGGCCACACATTTGAACATGAACATATACTTTTTTCTATTTTAAGTTAATTTGTATCAAAATTATTAAAACTTTGATATATCGATATAATTTTGTCAGCGCTATCGATAATTAGATCATTTAGATGGCATATTATTGCCCAGACTTCATTTAGATAGCAGTCTTGCCATTGTGTATTGCTCGCCAACAAGGTACGTCGCAACACACCTCGAGCGGCAGTGATATGGTGATTGTGTAGACTGTAGAACATATTACCAACCACTTTTGTATTTTGGAAGTCTAGATCGTTTAACTAAAAAAAATCTCATAGCCAATTCCTTTAAAACTTAGACGTAATAATATCGAGTTTGAACTTGATGATTGACGCATCTGTTTGCATTATTTGTATTTCATTGATTGATTAGTGTTATAAAAACTTATAACCAATGGGTTATGGGGAATTCTAGGTATCATCGCTTAACGTAATGTTTTAAAGATAGTTTTGTGAAAGTTGTTTTTGTAAAGTATAACCGTCTAAGATGTTTTAATGCTTGGTTGATGCCAAGGTATTTCACTCGAAAGAGTATCGTTTGCGTGGTTTAAAAGTGAAATAACTGTGTAAATAAATGAATAACTACAAAATAACGATAATTTTTCTTTTCGTCAGAACTGAAAGAAAGCTCGAGCAACATCTCTTAGCACGACAGTGTCAGCAACAACGCAACCAGCCACTGAGGACGTGACCAAGATAGCAAGAGCGACGTGTCATCCTGAAGACGGGTAGGAAAGCAGTCCCAAAATGAGGCAAGTGTTACATTGTAAATTAAAGACATAATGTTTAAATTAAGACTGTCATAACGTAAGTTGATATAGAATGAACTGATTACATCCCCGCTTGAATGTTTGCGTGCAACGCCTAGGTGACAGTTACGTCTCACTAGAGTGATTAAGCCCAACAGTAAACATTACCATAGATATCTAGGCTTCAGGGGGCTCACGCGCGAAGTGCTTTATATAACTTAGTGGCTCATACCGTAACAAAAAAACAAGGTAGGCTTAATTTGAAAAATTATTTACGTTAGCGGTTCGCCGGCTGAGCATAGCAATATAAACGTTGGCTTGGGGCAAAAAGATGTATCATTTTGTCATGCATTTCAGAAGAATTGTACTAGAAAATAGTGTTTAATCTTATCTTAAGCTAGGACAAAAAAATACCTAGCTGTCAGGGGTATGTGTTCGTTTTATGACAAAACCTTCTCGACACTGATTATTTAAATTACAACAACACTAGAATTTCCCTTTGATAATCTTAATTAACATATGATTTAATTTAAGTTCAATCGATCGAATGATGATAAATTATTTAAAAAATTTAAATCTAACATCAAATATTGATTACTTATCCACTAAATGAAAAGTAATCGATAAATTGATTATAGGTTCAAACATAATTTACTATTTACCATCACTTGCGTCACAGAAATATCTCCTTTTTTCTTTAACTTTGTCAATAGTTTAACGATTTCGGAAGATTTTTGCGATGCCAAATCGAGAATTTTGATTGTCGCTTAAAAATATTTTCCTACAAAACAATAATGCCTTGAACCAACATTTTAATAACTTGCCAACCGCACGACTTTCAAGAAAAACATATTCAAAAGTCGAAACTGTTATACGCTGAAGAGAAGAAAGTCCTAAATTCCTCAGGGAATAAACTTTCCCTTGCAAATCCCAATGGAAGTTCTCTGTAGCAGAGGTGTTTCTCCGTAAGAATGCGTGTATCAAATACCCATAAATATTAAGTTGTAAAAGCTTGATTTCATATTCGGACATTTTACACAGAGTCCAGCACATTGCAAGTGACTTTTTTGAGCACTGTGACAAAGAAAACGTAGAAAATCAAGCAAATCAAAATTGAGAATAACCAGCTGTCGAAACGTTTCGGCATATTATTTGAGCCCTATTATCTGACTAGAATTTAACTAAAGTTTAATTACAATGAACAGAATAAAAATACAAGCTTTAATGAAATCGTGTTGTGAGTGTGGTGTGGCAGAGGTAATAAGTGATTTTAATCAATGTTTCCTTGTATTTTATTAATGAATGAGGGTAGCGTATATGTTTAAAAAATAATACAAATATTTTTCTGGGCTCGAGTCGCAGGCTATCCCAGACCAGGTAATAAATAGTTATTACACAGAAAAATAAATCGTATAAATTTTATAACAATTACGTAATAATTTTCGTCTCAAAATACCAATAGCTCTAGGAAACAGTCATCCTACTCCCTTCTTAACACATTTCATTGGGGTCGCCGTCCATTCTATAATCGCCACTTGTGCATTCCTTGATATCTATCCGAACACTAATATCCTGTCTGGAGATGGTCACACAGGATAAACTGACGTCAACATTTCAGTGAGCTATCACACAAAGCTACTTCTTTTACCCCTCTTTCACCACTCTGTCCAGTGAGACAAGATGAAGGGAGAGGTAGCGTGATTATGAGACAGGATCCTAAACGAGCTAGGCGAGTACTGGCTGGTATAATGAAGAGTGATTCTTGGCGATCGTATTTAGATCAAATTTATTTATTATTTTTCTTTTTCGCACAAATTTACATTTAAAGTATTATAGGAAACTGTATCATGACCGAGAAATAGCTATTATCTGTTGTTTGACGTTCATCTGTTTTACACGTCAAGTGCAAATACTATTGGCAATAAAGAAGTAAACTAACAATAAAGTTTTATATTCTAGAGCTCTTTGATTGTTTTCGATAAACAGTGCAGCGCAGATGCGAATTGTGAAAAAAGAATGTCTGTCGCCATAATGCTTGAATTGAATTTAGATGCTACAATTCAAGAATGCCATGGAATAAATTTTTAAACAATGACTAGAATCATTAGGATCTGGCTTTATTTGGATTAAGGGCGCGTCAACCGTAATGTACCGTAATGCACCACTCTAGCGTAGGAGATGTCGGATGGGAATTTGCTCATGTTGTTCAGAACCAGCCACGGACAAGGAGGTGGAACAGGGAGAATTCTCACATCGTGAACGTCATAGTCCTTGTCACCGTTCGTGTTGTCATTGTCGTCTTCGCCGGGGAGGTTGTCAAGGAAAGAGGGAGATGTTCTCGAGTATACACACTATATTTTGTTTTAATTTATGTATTTGTTTCATTGTTTAGGCCGGTATTTCATGTCCAGTTAAGTGGCAAGTAAATTTAACTGACCATAACTGTTTTCACTATGGCAACCACCAATCAGAACTTGTAATGTTACTGAGAGGACTAACTGGCAGATAAATTTTAACTAGACATTGAATTCTGGACATTAACTGTTTAACTAATGTTTTAGTTACACCATGGACTTAGAATAGTAACTGGCGTTACTGGACAGGCAACATTAAGGGGCGGTGCGTCTGCGATTCTCGTTTCGGTTTAGTCATGGTTACACTATGAACATAAAATAGTAACTGCTTGTAAATCCACATGGATATACCTTAGAAAACAGATTGTTTTCATTTTCGTTTGTTATTGGTGTGTTTTCAAAATGAATTGACTTAAAAAATTGCTATGCAATTAACACTTAACTTTGTCTCAAATAATTTACACACGGATAACCGAAAGCTATATTATGAACATTATTAACGACCGTAAAAGACTTCATTCAATTACAATATTTGTTGTCGATTTGTAAATAAAACTAGTAGCATTCACTTGTGTCGCTTGTTTTTCTCGTCAACATACATTTAACAGAGAACGAGACTAATCTATCTAAATGCACACGCAGACACATTTGTGGGTTTGTTGATTACAACGGACACAATTCGCGTCATTTCTGCCGTTTTTTCAACGCGTGTCATAACCAGTGAGCGTGAGTATAATAGTCGAATTAGTCACGGCTCAAAAGAAATCAAAACACAATGCCGCAAATATACGCCACGCTCGACAGATGACTGATAGAGTTTGAAACGGACACACTGACAAATAAACTCACGGCTGGTCACATATTTTTTACATACTTTTCGAATACACTTTTAAGCGGTTTTCTTCTGAACACGATTTTGCATGCGATATTGGGATTCAAGCATAATCCAACGTGTTCTATTAATTCCGATTAGTTTATTGCTGTGAATGTATAAAATAGTTTGTTTTTCTCCCTGCTTTCCATAGAAAATATTGTAGTTGCCATATTATTATCTTGCTCATGGTATTTATGAATACTATCGTACTTAGCAAAGCTCATGATCGATTAAAGATAATTTGTTGATTATGACACGAATTTGTGTTTCTAAGGTTTGACCGGTGTTAAGCAATATCCAATCAATCAATTAACCAATTAGTTTACTAAAGTGCATCAAAAGAGGCAAAAAAAATTACGATTGATGCTGCCGGAAATTAAGTAGCACATTCACATATAGTATATATATATATTTTTTTTTAATTAATTTTACAGCCACCTCGATCTAATTATTGTTCAGGCATTCAGACTTTCAAGTGGCATTTAAACGGTTCCACTTCTATTCTGGTCTTATCTTGGTCTGAACATGTAAATAATGTATGATCAATTTCATGTAATGTATTTTAACCCCCCTTTTTTAAATTTTCTTAATCAATGAATGTTATTTTTATTCTGTGTCCTCGTGGCAATTGTTTATGCACAATAGAAATTTAATTTTAGTTGACGATTCCGAACTTAACTTTGTAACAAAAAATTATTTATAATCAATGTCATTGTAGCAATGAAAGTCTTCTACTTACACTTACCTTTCTCTTCAGTATATTCGGTAGAAGATGGAGATGGATCACAGCTGGCAAGCGATAAATTAACAAAGGGCGTCGCGGGTTCAAATCCCGTCAACAGTTAACCTTAATAATGTTTATCGAGGTTTACCTTACACATTGTATGAAATGTATAAATTATATTACTGAAAAACTAAATAGTAACACAAAGCATACAATGGAGTACTCACATGTTTGATGGCAACTATAAACGCCATTACACTTACTATGTAGAGTGTATTCATTATAGCTAAAAAGTTTCACAGACTAAGCAATCTTTATCTAGTTGATGTGTCTTTAAAAAAAGCTCAATTTGTATTGGGTATACATATAATATATTTTCCAGATATTATTACCACATATTCTATGCTTTTTTGCTGTTGTGTTTGCTGTTTTGCGATTACACTTCGCTTAACCTTGCCAATTGATTGCATTAGTCGAGTCCTATATTATGTAGATTTATATTATTGTTTATCTGTTTTTGAATTATTGTTTGTTGTTTCGGCTTGCTTGGTGTTTTCCTAATGTCAGTTTTCATTATTGATGCACATGTTGTGATATGAGAATTCTGTTTTTAACGTAGGCAGTTTGTTATTGTTAATCACAAAATACATGTAAATTTCACCCCCGGCGGTTTGCGTTGGCCCGGACGCTAGGCTGGCGAGGGAATCTCACGTAGGGGTGGGTCGATATTAATTGAGGTAAGCTTATATTACATCAACACCTTTGAGACTTCAACTCGTCAAGGGTATACGCGCTTGTCCAATGAGTTGACTCCACCCTACCTTGAAAATAATTCCTCTCGCCTTTCAACGACCACGTGATTGGAATTTTAAAATTTACCCCTTTTATAATTATTTTTAAGTTCACTTTCTCTCTCAAAATTCCTAATATTGCAACACAATCTGTATTAAGGCTACTCGTTAGCTTCTTGCAATCGAATTCTTAGAAATAAGTTTGATCTGTGAATCTCTATTATTATTTTAATCGGTAATCTGAGCTCTAAACTATGCTTTGTAACCAACTTACTCTTCACACATTGCAATACATTTTTTTAAAATTGTTAAATAAATAAGAACGCACATAGAATGATATTCAAAACGAGACACTGCGCAATTTGGAGATATTTTGAAGACAATACATAAAACTTTAATTCGAATTTCTCTACGTCACAAATCGAGTACTATTTTTAGGTCCGTGCTGAATACAACCATGTTATGAATTAGGACGACTCTAAGTTTTTCAAAATTATTATTTGTAGAATAATATTGAATATTGTCTCGTTACACAATAGGGGGCGCTGAGCTTGGCCCAACTCAAATGCGCGCATTCGGGTATTGATGATTTCTGCTGAACGTTTAGTAATATCATTACCAAATTTTGCATGAATGTTAATATAGTACTTTTATATTGATGTCCGCACTTGGTTAAAAAATAGGCCTTAAAAATCCATTGCGAAACATAAGTCCAAAACGTGAAAAAAATGGGAAATTTCAAACATGGATTTTTATTCTAGAAATTCCTACCAAATCGTTTATCAAACGATAAAACCAAATCAACCTGCGCGTTCACATTGATTGAAAGTTTAATAACCTGTAAGCTTATTTTCGATAAAAAATCTGTACACTTGGAATAAATTCCTCGAAGTTGACCCAAATGGACTAAATTACGGTGATTTTACTATTTTTGAATTCAAAATTAAAGAATTAATTTAGAAATGCGCGTATTGGATATCATAGATTTATTCTTTATTAACTTTAGCGTGAAATCGGTGTTATAAACCGTTCCTCCCCCCCCAAAAAAAAAAAAAAATCTGAGCGCGTAAACTCGTCTCCGCGCCAACCTTAGCGGACCCTCTTATGGTTCACCAAAAATAACTAATCAAATATAAGAACAATAATATGGCTCTATACTTGTTTTAAACTTTCCGTTTTAATGTTCTTTTCATCACGTATCTTCTAGAAGTTGTGTAGATTGTTTTACGAGTTTTTATGATTGTTTCTGAAGGAAATTCTTTTAATTCCACGTACCAATCCGGCAACTGCTCTTGACAGCCGAGTTTGATAATTTAATAACAGTCTCCCATCTCCCTCTTGCCCTTTCATCTCCGCAGTGTTCCTCGTTTCTATTATTCCGTATGTAAGCATCTGATTTAGAAAGTAAAATGCGGAAGATATTAAAGAATATGATTATCTTTCAGGGCCAATACTCTCGACTTGGCACTTGCAATTTTAAATTAATATTTGGAAAACTATGCGACATTTTTTCTTGTGACTGAGTCTTAACAGATTCATTGAAAAAGATGCTTTCCAAAGATTTTTAATATGACAAAGACGAAATATTGTCTACATTGATACAATATGTACAATACACAAGTCTGAATATAAGTGGTGAATATAATTAATTTTTACAATGATTTTTTAAGTCTCCTTTTATATAAAAAAAACAACACTTCCACAGCCAAACTACTTATGGAATAAAGCGTGGTAAAATTGATACCCCCCCCCCCCCCCCCCCCCCGCCTGCCACCCCGAAGGTTAAGCTGTCCAATTATTCATTTACTTTGATTGTCCACGTTCTGTAGTTTCTGACCTTTTTGTATCACACTATTAAAGGGGAAACATTAAGTTTAAATAAAGTACAAATCGAAAAGAATACAATCTTAATTTGCCATAATGTTTCTTATATTACAATCCAGCATTTGGAAATATAAGATCAAGGAAATGAAAGATATTTTGTGATATTATATTTATTATTTTTTAATGATAGAAACACAAGAACAATATAACCAGTAGAAATAATTAACCACAGCTGACATCATTTCCAAAAAATTAGTACTAGGCAATATAATTCCGTTCTAAGTCATTACAGTTGGTTCACAAGCAAGAAATCTTATTATTAATACGTTTCACACATAACCTTGAATTTTATTGAAATTGAATTCATAATTATGAATTAAATTTGGATAAATTTTCACCATACTATAATAATAAATTATCACTATGAATAAAGAAAGGTGTAGATAAAATAGAAAAAAGGCGGTTTATCTACTTCAAAACATAGGGACGAACAAACAAACGTTTGTCAGCATAAAATTTAAATACAAACTGGCAAATGGAATGCAATAATCACTTGTATACGTTAAAAATTAGCTCTCATACAAATAATGTAATACGTACTGTTTAATTTGGTAGCATTTTTACAGTTGTTTGTGATTAAGTTGCATCAAAAGATTCCATGTTACGATACAACATTAAATTACATGCGAAACAGTAAATATATTATGAACATAATGAATATTTTCTCACCTCTTATGCTAAAAATTATTCTAATAACATTATTTAATTTACATCTTATTCAATATGTGGACTTTTCATTTGCAAACATCTATAATAGTAATTCGAAATTATGTTCTCTTCTTATTTACAAGGCACACTGGTGATTCTTTACATTGATGGATACTAACTCAGGATTGACACGTAACAAACGTAATTTTAAATGTCGTTTGGTATTTAGCCAGAGTAATGTAACTCGGCAAAAGATAAATATTGGTTTGTATAACAATCTCGCGAATTTACACAGTAAAATCAACACATCACATTTTCAACACAACTTACATATTTACCCTGATGTTTCAAAATTTCCTGGGTTAAATAAAGTACATTCAACAATGATACATAACACATTCTTACAAGATAAATAAACACACATTAATTTCGTGTCATGCTTTCATCAAAGTTGTGATTTTATAAATCTAGCAACGGTTTAATGTACTAATATTCCAAATGTTTAAAGACGGGAGTGTTGCGTTTGCTAGGAGTGTGTAACTCATCGCGTAAGAGATCACTGCCCTTCGCTGTTCACGTTCTGGCAAACAGCCATAGGTTACATTAACCAAATTACTCGGCAGGGCAAGCTGTAGATCTGAACCCACCCACCCTCTCTCTTTCTCTTTCTCTTTCATTCAAGCTTTGCATTTCACATAACCATCTGAACGAATTAAGTTAATAAATCAAATATTTCATATATTTGTATCAAATGTGAAAATGGTTCTCACATACAAATAAATATAATTTGGTTTCGAAAATGTAGCATATATTACTCAAAACATAAGATTATACACAGTGACAAAAGATTATTGTGACATTGTACCGCGTTAAAAAAATAATCAAAAACATATGTATCGGTGTTGTACACTTGTCGATTCTCAACCAATAGTGGCCCGCATTGACAAAGGATGGCAAGGACACACATATTAATGGACGGGTACGAATGTTGTTACACTTTTATTAACACGGCGCAATGTTACGAAAATCTTTTAATAGGTTTAATTGTTACGGGACTCGAAATACTTTCTAAATGCTCAATATCTTTTCAACACGATGTTTTCAAATAGCACAGAAACACAGTGGTTGGGCACTAGTCTTGAATTAACATAAGAATGGTCTATTGATGCACTTGCTTGTCCGAAAACGGAGGTGAATATGACGGAACATTAAACAAGGGATATACTCGAGTATAATTCCCACGCTGTCTCACTTCAGAGTGAAAGTGTATTTTTACCGACTCATTCTTATTTTAATTCAAGTTGATTTAAGGCTTTAAACAAATGCCACAGTGGACCTTGCTTCCGCCAAGAAAACACCCCAATCAGTAAAACATTAATAATCCGTTAAGTTAGAAGGAATACACTTTGTATATGCTTTTCTGTTGGATTACACTTTTGATTTTTTCAACAATTATTAATATTTGCATTTATTTGTACAACATTTGATTATGTAACATTCAAAGAAAAATAAAAAAAAAAACTAAATTAAACGAATGAATGAATGAATACATGAATATATTAACTGATTTGTTATTTTCACATAATCGATAAGTAAAAGTATAATCCAAAGTACTCAGACAAATACAACGTTAATCCACCCTTGTTCAGTTAAGCTATAATGCTATGCATGTAATGAATGCATCGTACGCACTGTTTATGATTGTTCACACACTTTTATTTATTACGTTTAATCGAAACGCAACGTCAATACCATGGAAGGTGAAGGTATCTTTATACACAATGGTCGGTTTCTCTAAATCTAAAATTAAAAATATTTATGATTATCGCAGCGTTTCTTGAACTTGATATTATTAAACTTTTCTTTGTTATCGTTTTACGAATGTTTTTTTATTTTCTGGCAAAATCAATCGTTTCATTTTTTCGTTGAATTGAATTCCATAACCACACCTTTAAGTGTTGATAATAAAAGAAACTGTGATTTCCTGCAATGGAAAAAAAAAGAGTCGGCCCAACTTAGTCTTACATTATTACAGCAGATAATTTCATAGTTCGAATTTTATATCTCAACTGGCAATCTCCAACGACTGGCGTTTATCATCACATATTCTTTGAAGTTTTTTCATTTAGCTTAACGTTACTCTTATATCGAGTTCAGTCAAATGGATGAAATATACAACAAACTGTTCCCAGAGACTGTGACGCAATAGTAGTTAAATCCAGGGGGTTAACCACGTTGTAAAACATTGTTTTGTCTTCGTTTAAGAAGCTGGGATTAAGAATCTTGGGAGTGTAATTCGGAAAAGCTGATAAAATACTCTATAGAGGGTCAAACAGTAAAATTGGCTCAGACTGACCAAGTTCATATTAATTATTTTTAACAGAGACTCAGTTGGTTTTGGTTACACCACATCGTCGACATTATCGGGTTATCGATGATGAAAAAACTTTTTGTTTTTCGCTGTTTTTGATTAAATTTTATAGTTGGATCCCTCTCAAACCACACACACGTTACACTTGGTTGTTCCAGTTCTTCTTTACATCAGACAACAAGATGAGATGACGTCATAAAGTCACTTCTGAGGGTGATGAATCCACGCCGGGTCGAAGGTCACCTGCAACAAAAGAACATGGCGTCAATATACAGTCGAGTAATAAACCGTTCCACTTTGCGACGTAGAAATTGTTTCCCTACGAGCGCATCAAAATAAACCGCCTTTAAAAAGTGAAAAAGCCATTTTAACAGAACATTATGTAAAAACACAATCCTGTAACACAATTTCTTAGCTTTCTTCTCTTAAGTGATATCGTACGTTTAATGACGTGCGTGCTAACTCCAGAGAAGTTAAGGCCAATTTGCTGCAAAGCAGCTAACTCGAGACGAAACGAGACAACGAAACTAGAGAATAAGAAATTTAATTCAAGCGGCTGTAAAGCGTGAGAAATTGTTAAGAAGATAACGAAAAACAAGCACGTTGAAGATGAACTTAGACTTTTGTTGACATGGGCCTGCTTTAGCGCGTACAGTTAAGTGCGTTGTAGAAACTAGATGTGTTCCTAGTTTACTTTTAAATCTCTGGAGGATTCTCGTTGGAGATAAAAGGTTTTTATTATAAAACATGGTCTACTTCGTTCAAATTGCAGACGTTGCACAAAACGATAAAACGGAAGGTATTTTTTACAACCGAGAAAAATAAACGCACTCATAAAATAAGTCACATGAACTCATTATACTGAAAGCGAGCCAAAATCGTAAGCACACATTTCGGACCGAATAACGATGCATCGTCAGGATAAGAAGATACTTAATTCACTATATACCACACTGTCACGTCTATTCTCACGCACTCATGCACTCACGCACTCACGCATTTTCTAGCGGGTACATCAGGAACTTTGCTTCGCTCCCCCCCCCCAAAAAAAAAAATACAATACACTTAACAATCACGGCAATGCACGAATAACGTCTATAGTTTTAGATAATCACTACTCGCACACAACAATACATTTCTTATATTGAGTGATAAATTGAGTGATAAAACACTTCAACAATCGAATCAAGTGCAGTGTAACTCGTTATAAAGACATACAGCTTAATTAAAGCAAATCTGTAAAAACCACTGGAAAAATAAATGCCGAGTAGGGCAGTATAATGGATATTGAATTTTACTTGTGAAGAATCTTACATATGTATTTTCTTCCAATTCATTTTCTATAATTCGTATTTATATTGAATTTTATTTTTAATATGCTATGTTAAACATTAAAATTGGCTGGACCGGCACCTCCACCAATAATGTATGTAAATCCTGGACCGGCACCTCCACCATACCCCCAAAAGTATACTTTTGGTTGACCGATAATCAGATACCACTTTTGACGATCGGGTCGGCTACTAAATACCCGACCCGAAATTCAGGTACCCTCATAATTCTAGAAGAAAAAGTAATTTAAAACTATTTATAATAATGAAATAACAAATAATGTTTTTTGGATACGTTAAGAATGCAAAATGTATTGTATTTTACTCCGAATCAGCGGTCATAGCTTGGTGACATGGTGTTGCGATCTACCTCCTGGTTACTGAACAGAGAAGGGTTCTACCTCCTGGTTACTGAACAGAGAAGGGTATTCGGTCGACAAACATTTTCTACGGCGACCGTCTTCTATGAGTCTTTCAGAATGAAGAAGCGTAAAACGTCGCGTCAGGCGCAGAATTCAATTGAAACTCCGATGCCACCTTTATAACGATTTTCGCAGACGCGCGACAGCTAGAAAGCAAGTAGAAAATATAGTTTAGGTTTTTCAAACAGATCAGCGGTTTCTTACATAACAAATGTTTGTACGCGGAAACTCTCTTATAAATGATAAAATACAATAAAGTGGGCAACACGGTCATTTTTAAAACCCTAGCTTAAGTTTCAATGTTTCATGCTAGCAGTATTGAACAATATAATGAGGGACCTAATGATAAAGCAATTTTCTTTCTCAAAGTCAATAATGAGGTCTTGAAAGCACCAGACGAGAAGATTGAACTCGAGGTAATTGAAGATATCGTTGCCCTGCAGTATCAAACTTCAAAATATTACTTTTAGAAAAGTACAACCAAAAGATTGTGCTACCATTCTAAAATAGCAATAATGGCAACCTCAACAGCCCGAAGAGAAGGCAATGAATATACTCTACGAAGTAAAATCAAGCGCTGATTTAAGATTTTTCTAAAATAACTATCAGAAATCAACCATCAATTCTAGCCTGAGCTCCATATAACGTTGAAAGGTAAAATTTGTAATTAACTGATATAGGCTAAGGCCAGATTAAGCTTCCATACATGCTTGGGCCTATTCTATCTAATATTGAAACTTATTACTATTTTCCGTATAATTACTTTTTTCTTGACACATTTTCACAGTATTATGTTATAAACACTTAAAATGTTTGTCTATTGAATATCGCACAAATGGCAAACAAATATAAACTATCATCACTTGTAGAAATAAATGGTAGAATTCGCGCGACATGTAACACGTAAGATATACATGGTGTGATCTTCTTCAGGTGAATAACTATGTAATTGTGATTATATTGAATAGTTTGAAAGCGCAATGACAATGACTGTCAGCACGACTCCCGACACTCAGTAGGTGATGACCGATGAAAACTTTGGGAACAGCACTTGCTAATCTAGTTGGCAAGTTCTTGGGCAATAGAATCACATGTAAATGACGTGCTACTTTAACGGTAGACATTTTGAATAGAAAAGCATTAGAAAAGTCGTATACGTATTATTAATAAAAAGTTATAGACATCGTAAAATAAACGCAAATCTTGTGCAATTTTAACGTAACCGATCATTGCTTTGAGTTTATTCGTCTCTTATCGTTTAGCGAAGGACTAAGAATTAAAACAAGATCATGTCTGAGGCGCGTGTGAAGGGTTTATACTGATTGATGTGTGGGAGACCGGGGTAGGTAATCGCAATGCACGGTCATGTCATGAAAAGCAATTACACCCAACGTTTAACCGTGTGGTCATTACATGGTTATTATGCAGAAACCAAAATTAGAAAGGCTTATTTCAATTTGGACTAATTAATATATTGTCGTGACTAACAAAAGCCTGCTCGAACTCGACTAACACAATAACGGTAATGATTAAAACCGCAATGCATTTAGAGTGTTACGATGTGATGTGCATATATCAAAGGTAGGGTCTAGCTAGTTGCATATTACGCATTATTAGACGCACCAATGGTGAGCGAAGCTCTCTTAAATGCATCACTTTTCTGTCCGTCCGTCTGTGCGTGTGTCACGTCTCAAGATACAAACCGAACATAATCTCAGACTGACGTGAGTTTTTTGTTTACATTGACAATCAACAAGGAAGACACGAAATGTTTTTAGTGACCCCACGAATCAGTGGAGAGGGGCTATCATAATTCAAAAAGAGCAAATCTATCAACTCGGCACCTACACCAAATATATTTGTGTACTGGATATCGTTTTTTTTTTTTAATCTTTCTTCGACCATTCGTTAATTAAGACCGTCGTTACCCCCTTACTAGTCAAAATATTAAACCGCTGTTTTCGTTTTTTCGTGGTATTTCAGTTGTGTTATGTTTGTGGCATCTCTGGTGCCACAATATCCGGGAAATAAAAAAACAAAAATTGGATTTTGGTAATATTCCTAATATTACCGAATTTGAACGATTTTGTTGCAACAACTTATTTGAACTAGCCCTGAACTGGCTTTAACCGTGATATTCGTATTTTTCGACCTCAAATTAGTTGAAAATGACTTCTCATTCGTATGTGTTTTTGGATGAGCGTAGCGAGCGAAGCGAAGATTCCATCTACTACACTGGAGAAAAAATTCCGTAATGTTTTTTTTTTGTATTTTTGTCTGTTTGTCCACACGATTCCGGCTAAACCGATACTCCGATTGCGATGAAATTTTATGGAGGCCTTCGAAATCTCTGAACTTAGAACTGCCACGTTTTTGAGCGCAATCGGAAAATTATTTCTCATGAAAATCGCAATTTTACGATTTTTTTCGATTTTTAACAAAATTCTTCGATTTATTGGATGAGCGTAGCGAGCGTAGCGAGCGAAGAGAAGATTCCATTTCACTACACTGGAGAAAAAAATCCGGAATGTTTTTTTTTTTTTTTTTCTTCTTTCTTTCTTTTTTTTTGTATTTTTGTGTGTCTGTGAACACGATTCCGGCTAAACCAATACTCCAATTGCGATGAAATTTTATGGAGGTCTGTGAAATCTCTGAACGAAGAACTGCACGGGGGGAAAAATTGATCAAAAAATTATTTCTCATGAAAATCGCAATTTTACGATTTTTTTCTACTTTTAAAAAAATTCTTCGCCCTATAACATCTACATGCTTTATCCGATTGTATTGATTTTTTCACCGAACCTTAATTTTATGAATTAATATATTCGTGTGAAATTTGAGCGCAATCGAAAAATTATTTCTCATGATAATCGCAATTTTACGATTTTTTTTTCAATTTTTAACATTTCTTCGACGAATAAAACCTACATGCTTTATCCGATTGTAATGATTTTTTCACAGAACTTTAATTTTATGAGTTAATATTTTCGTGTGAAATTTGAGCGTAATCGAAAAATGATCTATTAAAAAAATCACAATTTTACGCTTTTTTCGTTTAAAAAAATTACGCTCATCCATCAACGCGGCGGGACGTTAAGCGTTTTCCTAGTAAGACCTACATGCTTTATCCGATTGTGATGATTTTATCACATAACCTTAATTTTATGAATTGATATATTCGTGTAAAATTTGAGCGTTATCGAAAGATTAATGTCTTTAAAAAAATCGCAATTTTACGACTTTTTTCGGTTTTTTAAATTTATTTGGCTACATGGCTACATGCTATCAAATAATTATTTCTTATGAAAATTGTAATTTTACGATTTTTTCCTTTTTTTAAATTACGATTAATTAAAAATTAAAAATTTAAGTTATTTTTTATTTAATTTAATTTAATTTAATTAAATAAAATTCAACTTAGATTATGATTTTTTCACAGAACAACAGAAAATCCGCATAACACATGGCAGCTCAATGCACCAATTACGCTCATCCAACAACGCGGCGGGACTTAAGCGTTTTCCTAGTGAAAGAAACAATTCCCTTCAATTTGATATTATTATATTGAGTCTTTCGGGGACAACGTTCCGGGTCCACCGGCCTTCAGAACAACACTGTGTCAAATATGTTGTTTGTATCACGATTTGGCACTTATTTTTGTCTGCCAGTGCCACTACTTACAACGGTTGTTTTCACAATTGTGTTCCACAAATTTAAACGCCTCTGAGAATTGCAGATTCGAAAGATGTTTAATCAAGTTAGATCAATCAAGTACCTAAGGTTCATCGATTTCAAGAGAAATCTCTTAAATAGTACAAAAGCCAACTTTACCAATATGCAATGTAATTTATCTTAAGTAAGAGACGTCAAAGTTCAAGACTGCAACGTAAACAGATTTCAGTTTACTAATGTATAAACTTGGTGTGTGTGACAAATGTAACTAATTAGGTAGATCACTCAAAGACACCAAATACTCGCGGATTCGGTCACATCTTTGGCTGGTTTCGAGATCTCTTGACGAGCTAGTTGTTATATGCCTAAAGAGCAATTAGCAACCCAGAACATTTCGTACGCAGACTGTCGCACATTAAAACTAATTAATTCAGTACAAAGTTGAACATTTCGATTTGATTCGCGATCATTATATCAACTGGAACAGTTCGAAACATTAATATATTTCGTAATGTTCCGAGAGATTATTTCAGCTATAAATGACTCATTTGACTGAAAGTTCACGAAAAACTTTGGCACTTAGCCAAGATAAAACGCATATTAACGAGAATAAAATTTGACCAACTAATTTGTAATGGTCGTTAGTGCCGTGATCAATTATTATACGAAAACACTATAATTGGCCCTCTTTGTGAAGAATCCTAATAATCCTAAGTAAGTAAGGGAATCGAAACAGAAAAATGTATAGCCCTACTCTCATTTGATAATTTAAAATGTGAAATGTGTTTCGTGTGAATGTAAATGTAAATGTGCCATTTGGAACGTGTGAATGAACCCAATTTACGTTATTTCAAAGTTCGAATGTGTATTTTTTTTCCTTGACAAAAGGTATACACCCACAGACAGGTATTAGAACATGTTAGGTCATTTTATAACAAAGATATACAATCACTACATATTATAACAAGAATTATAAAAATTGCAACAAATAAGTACAAATTGACTGACTAAAGTGATGTTACAAAAATCAAAGCCTAGTGAAAAGTTACGAGCAGCCTAATTAGTATTAAATTTGACATTTAGATGCCATTACGGTAAAAATGTATCCTTCATTATAACTACATTGTTCAAAGTATTTCAATAAGAAATACCTTATTATTGCTAAGATTGTATGTCGATATTATGGTCAAAGACAAACTCGTCGCAGAAAGTGTCAACTATTGTACATCAATTATTTATCATACATTTATTAATACAAAAGTTAACATCGATATCTTTCAATTCAACGTGCAAATTTTATTTCCCCACAGATTATAATTCTATTCCTATGTGCCACTGAATTAAATATACACAGTGCACGCGCTGTATGGATATTCATAATCCAGTCAGGTTATTGTGTAGCCACACATTCGCCTCCTATCCAATTACTCTCTAACAAGGAATTATTATGTGATTTGCTTTGTGCATTAACTCAGTATTGTCTGTTTTAGCATAATTAGTGCATCTGATATCTCAAATAACCTAATTTACATCTTTCCCTCCAACACCCGCTATTCTGTGCGTATAGCATTTGTAGTGATAGTTGCCTTTTGACGTCCATTTGTAGTAATTGCATTGTGAGTGTGTCCTCCTCATAGTTTGGAGGGGGGTAATGTGCGAGTTATGGGCAGCGTGCTGACGCGGCAGGACGCGCGACCGCTCGGGCGACACAGCGTCGGAAAGCGCTGACGTTGGGCGGCGCCAGCCGAGCGTCGCTTGTGAACTAGCCAGTCGACGGCTTGGCACACACCCAGAGTTCGCGAGACGCCGCACACCGCAAACCTTTTGCCGTCCGTAATTAATAAGTTTAATCGAGAGAAGAGAAGACATTAACGGAGCATTTTTAGAGGGTCTTTAAGAGAGATATTACCTTTGATATTACCATCGAAGAGGGACTTCTTTAAGAGTTAAGTCTGATGTAGGTAGACCCGTAGGAGTTCTTCTACATACGAAAAAAGATAAAATTTATCATAGGGAAAGGTGTGCCGTAATCTATTAGTTTGGAAAAAGCGTGTTGAACACTAACACACTTTAGTAGCTTCACCATGATAGTGCTGGAGTTGTCCATAAGGATTGCTCACATGGATGGAGATCAGGTTATCACGCGGAGGACGTGCAATACTTCGTGCAGGATAAGAACTCACGACTAATCACAAGGAAGTACCTTCTTAGTCGGTATGAGCTAAGGACGTTTGAATTGTAGGTGTTATCATCTTGCTTTTCATCGGCTTGAATTTTTTCCTTTTTTTTCTTTTCTTTTCTTTTCTTTTCTTTTCATTCTCCACCCTTTTTTATATTTGATTCATTCATTAAATGCATATAATATCATTCAATTTGTTACAAAAATTCTTGTGTTAAATGCATTGTTGTTGTAATGCTACTATTTCAAATATTTACGAAAATGTAATTTATTGTTGTTTCTGCATCTATGTAATTAGATTTATTTAGTTGTCCTCCTTTGTAAATCAGTTTTATAACTGAATAGGATAGACATAAATAAATAAATAAATAAATAAATAAATAAAAAAAATTGTGTTAGAGATGTTGAAGAAGTAAAATACACTTATTTCTACGATTTTTTTCTTTAAATTCTTCAGCTTAGCTTTTATCTACTCTAGTGATAATCGATATAATTTGTACCATTGTACGGTTAAAACCAGGCTGGGTATATATTTATTATTTGAACAGACAAACAACTTATTACATTGACAGCCTAAAATGTCCGATTGTAATAATTTGAAGTAAATGTTAGCCCCGGGTTCTATTTACCAAGTTGTCTCTCTCGACTGACTAGTTGTCGTTTAAATTATAGTAATTACTTCCTCAGGTGTGCTCGCCACGTCTTCAGCTTACGCTTTGCATGACAAACTATTAATCGATCGATTATTTTGCCGTTAATTATAAACCTCATTCCCCCCCAGCAAACCTCACCATATCCTGCCATAAAATAATACAAATAAGTAGGTAACTTCAAAATTACCTAAAAACGAATAACTCGTCTAAATTATGGAAAATGTTCAAGTAGACGAATGAACTTAGTCTATGACAATACGGGATTTTAATAAAGGATTTAATTGCATTCAACCTCACTTCCTCAGGCAGTTTAGGACTTTATGAAAGTTTCTGAATAACTTCCATCCTCAAAAACTATTTTTGAGCAGTTTTAATATTCGTCTTAGACGTGAAGTTTTAATACGACTAAGAAATAATGACAAATTTGTTTATTTATTCTTCATACTTGGTACAAAGTTTTGATAAATATATGTAACGACGGATGGTACCGAACATTTTGTATCAGTAGACTCCTCGAACCAGAATAACGATACAAGTGTTCGTCATCGTTGACATCTATGATGTGGGACGTAATCTAGCACGTTTTTCATTGTAGAAAATAACTTTCTTGTATTATTTGTTACTATTGTATGACATCTAGAATTCAACAAATTAAATCGAGTACCCGGGTACCCCATCATCTCATCCCTAACAAATACACACAATGCCTGTCCATAAATATGTGTATCATGTTTTAAAATAAAACGTAATTCAAATAAAATATACATGTTGAAGTTTAATATTTTAAGTTGGGATACTGTTGGTTCTGACTTTTGTGCGATAATGTGTACTTCTGCATGCTTTGTGGATCTAAGAAACACAAAACCAACATTTCATGATTGTGTTATGAAACCTTCGAATCTATCGCACTCGCAGGTATCGCCACCATGAAAAAGTAATTAATTTCGTCTTATTGCTAGAGAGAATTAATAGTGCATGCAAAACATGATTGCATATTGTTGTTGGTGTTGCGTTGTTGCTAACAAATGAATACACAAACAACAAATTAAATAATTAAATGTTAGGGGTTCAGCCAGTAATGCATGTACCAGGACCACTTTACAAGAAACCACACCCCTATTAGAATAAGCCGAACTAGGAAAGCTTTACCACAATTGAGTTGGTAGGAGTTCATATCTGTACCACGACCCCGTTTTGATATGACCTCGGTGCACCACACCTTATATCTTGGGTAGCCTATATAAGGCGACGGTTGTGCAGTTGACAACCTAAACCTTGGTGAAGTCGCATTAACCACTGGAGATGCCTGACCTAGTTCAAACGAAACGTCAGTGGACATCAAACCTCCAAGGAGCTTGCTCACATCGAGACGATTTACCCAAGAACCAGCCACCAACGATTCTTATCTAATCAGGGATATCAAAACGCGTTATATTTATTACTTTATTTTGATAATATGTTCGTTATCCATTTTATATTGGAAACATCACACACAATACATTATTATTTATAAAACAAAGCATTTTGGTTTCCCACGTTTAGGAAAACTATTTTTAATTTCCAAGGAAGATGTGTGCCACGTGGGGGCGAAGAGATAGCAATGCACGAAAAGAAGTAAGTCCCGACCGGGGATCGAGCCCAGGTCCTTCGGCTTCACCCTTCACGTACTCTCTACCGGACCCAGGCTCGACCCTCAGTCGGGACGTGCATTGCTGACACTACGCCAACATTGGCATTAAACGCAAGCTCTCGCATTGACGTTCAGTATACTTTTATTTGTACATACTCTTTCTAATACCCTTTTAGTAATTATAAACAACAAAATACAGTTTACCTGTCCATAGCCTCTTACTTGGTTAAGGTATTAATTAATTAATACTTGGTATTTGGATAGTTTGGCAAAGTAGCTACGAAACTTAACATGATTTGTCCTGCAATTACCATAGGGGACATGGGGATCACGTACAAGATAATTTAAATATGTGTTGCCTCTGGTTAATAATAAAAGTGGTATTTGGCTTTAAAAATTTGGTTCGAGCGCTCACTCAGTTACGATAATGGTTTGACACCACTTGATAAGTAACCAGTCAATCATTAATCAACCATAATATAGAACTCACTCAGATTGAGTCATCGACACAATAGCGCGATCTGGCCACAGTGATGAGCCTACCTTTACCAGTATAAAACGACTCCTTAGGCCCTTCATTCATTTATCACGAGATTTTAATGTAAAATTCTGCACTTTCTGATAGGCACCATCCTACATCGAATAGCCTCAGATAATTTATCATCAGTGGAAATATATTTTTTTGCCATTTTAGGACTTCAGATTTTTCATTGTGCCAAGTTTAATACTGGCATAGCTCTCCAAATCCGAACAAGATAATGTCACGATATTGCGTAAAAGTGGCGCTCTACAGGACATAGGAGTTTTTCTGTAGGTGCTGTATACGAGGAAATGGCTGTTTTGATTAATGTTGTTGACGTCGAAAATATGTTTCTTTTTTTCAGAATAGTAACTTAATGGTGTGTTATAAATTCTCTTATAGACAAATTGATACCTTATAAATACAACTGTGGAAAAACATGATATATGGTGGTATCTATCACGAAAAAAGCACCAACTGCGATGTCCATTTTATAAGTGCATCCGGAACCAACCCTTGTGAATATGTAGTTTTGATGAAATCGCGGGTGTCATTAAAGTTTTAATACATTCCAGAAATTAAACAATCTACCTTGACCGAGGTTTGAACTCGGGTCTTCCACTCGTAATACACCCACGGGAGTGTTTCCCGATAAATGAACTTGAGAAATATTTAATTTCGTGTTTATTTACCTCGCTTTTCGTTTTAAAACACACATTGCAACTTTAGGAAAGTAACGGCGATGCGGTATTCTTGGTTTCGATTAGCATGATATTAAATAAATTTGTATTTAGAGTATAACCACCCCGTCACATAACTGATTTTCAGGGGGACATAAATTTAAAGCCGACCAAGCCAACCCTGTAGGCGGCCGGCATATTTAAGTAGGAAACACCGATCAATCAAGCTGTGTTAGATAAATATTTTAAGCGCTTAGACGAAGAATAGAACCCCCATTAACCCCTTAAAAATCAAAGGTTTTCCTGTCTGTACGACCTAGAAACCGACAATTCTACGGCTATTGGCAACAAAGCGGTAGATAACGCAACTTAATCCAATCATATTCTTATAATATTATGAATGACATCATCTAGTCGTGTAGACATTATTTGAAATGTACTTGTTCAGGAATTTTACTTAATATTATAAACAGACTAATTACGTCTGTCGTCCCTGAAGTATTCCTTATTTCCTTACAACTCTTAATTTTAGGAAAAGCAAATACGTTACAGAATATTTTTTTTTCGTCTATACAGAAAACTCGGAGCTTGAATTGAGAGAAACAATTTCGCCTCAAGCCGATACATTTCAATTAGGTCTAAAGATCGAATAACGAGCTCAACAAAAGAAGACGTACACATCGTACTACGCAACCAATACGCTAGAATCAAATTTGTAATCCTAATTCTTCTCTGGAATAAAATCGAAGACGTCGAAATTCAGTAGACTGCGCGCGTACGATCCTACAAGAAAGAGCCGTGGGCTTCATGGAGTTTCCGCTTACTTATTTTTACCGTTCAAGAATCCCCACACGCCGTGCCCCACACTTCATATCCACCATCTCCGCGAGGCTATTCACGTTTTACTACCTAGCTTCCGCTCGAGATTCGGTAGACTTCCTTCAGTTCCAAATATTCTGGAGAAATTGCGACATCCGCACGCAAATAAAAGATTGCACGAAATACATTGACGATACTCCATTGAATTCGAATAAAAATAATATGGATCAACGGAAAAGGTGAACTCATTATTTCAAAGTTTCATCTATTTCTTTAGTAAGTACAGTATAAAGAAATCTTTTGGAACAGTATTTATAACGTCACAAATAATGAGCTACCGAAACAGACAAAGGAAAATGAAGGTTGGTCCTGTTTATTGCTATCCACCTAAAAATAAAAAATAATAATAATAATAATATTCAAGATGATCTCTTAATTGCTAACGAAAGATGGAGCATTTGAAAATACGTATTGTGGAATTCGACCCTACGCCCCTTGATTCTTTGTTTTGTACTTTCAGCCAAACCGTATGATCAACCTTGGGTGACTCATTTAAAGCTAGACAATATATAATTAATATCAACGCACGAATATTAACTATAGATAACTAAGGTAAATAAATAAAAAATAAACATTCTTATGTGATCGACAAAAATCGAAGACTTAAGTCGTATTATTAACACGTTAATTATAAATGTAAGAAAGTAAACTTGCCTCTATCAGAGCAGAAGACATAGAATTAATTTATAAAACTATATTTTACTGCGTACACAATTCCAAAAAAAGTGACTCGTGTTGGCAAGCGAATCTCTTTTTACTCAACTTGTATTCAATTCTTCTCATCGGTATCATAACTAAAGACGATTATTGTTTTATCGATCTGTGCTCTTCTTGTAATTTGTGCATATTGATAAATAACTTGGATCCTACAGAAATTATGTTAAATTACTTTTCGTTTGAAACCCACGTATCCATGCACTATCCACAGCAGCGCAATACTTGTCTGTAAATTATAGGCCTATTTCGACGTATCCGCGAAGCTTAGTCCTCTAGAAACATTAAGAGTAATATATTTTCTGAACGTACTAACATTTGCAATACCGCTTTGGGGGGGGGGGGGGGCTTACATCTGATTACAGATAGTAACTACTGGAAATTATTCATATTTTATGTTGATTCTTCACACAGATCACAAGAGATGATCACATCAGATTCACATGAACTTTTTCGAATACTATTATAGTTCACAAATAATGTGATATCTTGCTTAGACAACAAGTTTGTAACAGGTAATCCACATTACTTAATTTTGTTAAACGACCTCTATTAACAACAAGGCGCAATTTAGCAGTCACGTTTTACGTAGTGACGGTTCGTCTATTGAGTGAATCATAATTCAGATTATCTGAGTTCGGAAATAAATAAAATTGTATATATGTCCATTCCAGCCTTGATTTATTTCTGTCCGTGAGTATTCAGAAAGTTTCTACAATAGTTGTCTTAGCCATGAACCCCATGAACTTTCCAGGCGTCAATGTTCGTACAAAACAAGTTAAAACTCGACATGCTAGATTATTTTACAATTCGTTCTGAAAGCTACATTGTATTATCTACGACTATCCCCTCGGAGAAGTCATCCAAGCAACGTGAGATCTATTGCAGTGGCAAACTTTTCTGATCTGCTATTCTGTTACACTTGACAAGGAAACACCGCTGGGAGATGCCGTGCATGATAAATACAAACTGCACTGAACGAACACGAATTCGTCTAGACATGACATAAAATACTTCGATGGCGTTATCTTTGGACGTTATTTTATATGGAAATCATTGTCAATACACGATCGGAGAATAGTTTTATGTTGAACGAAGCGTGGGTACACATATATACACATGACATGTCCCTATTGTCCCGCGTCACGTTATAAACCATGAGTGACAGATAAAGAAGTAAAGCGCGATACTCTTGAATAGGAAAGTCCCAGGCTTAGATCACGCCATTCTCAATTCTGACTAGAAGTTCATCAGACGTTTTCTTCGATCGTTATTGCAAATACAAGAAATTGAGTCCTCATTAACAACCCTCCGACAACCCCTTCACAATTATCCTAATCCAAAAATACCTAGTAAGAAATCTAAAGGAGGATATCCAATTGTCCCTGTTCCCATGAGAGTTTTCCAAGAATTATCAAAAGAATATCAAATAGCATGAAAACATGTCGTATTTGGATGAGCGTAGCGAGCGTAGCGAGCGAAGCGAAGATTCCATTTCACTCCACTGGAGAAAAAAATCCGGATTTTTTTTTTTTCTTTTTTGTATTATTGTGTGTTTGTTAACACGATTCCGGCTAAACCAATACTCCGATTGCGATGAAATTTTATGGATGCCTTCGAAATCTCTGAACTTAGAACTGCCACTTTTTTGAGCGCAATCGGGAAATTTTTCTCATAAAAAACGCAATTTTACGATTTTTTTCGATTTTTAAAAATGTCTTCGACTTATAACACCCACATGCTTTTTCCGATTCTTTTGATTTTTTCACAGAACCTTAATTTTATGAAATAAGATATTCGTGTGAAATTTGAAACGTTAATCGAAAATTATTTCTCACGAAAATCGTAATTTTACGGGTTTTTTCTTTTTTAAAAAAAATTCTTTGACTTAAAAACACCTACATGCTTTATCCTATTGTAATGATTTTTTTACAGGACCTAATATTATGAATTGATATGTTCGTGTAAAATTTTAGCGCGATCATATAATTATTTCTTATGAAAATTGCAATTTTACGATTTTTTTCTTTTTTTAAAATTACGATTTAAAAAAATTTTTTTTTTTTTTTTTAAATTTAATTTAAAAAATTAAGTTAATTTTTTATTTAATTTAATTTAATTTAAAAAAATCTTTTAACTAAGTAATGATTTTTCACAGAACAACAGAAAATCGTCGTAACACATGGCAGCTCAATGCCCCCATATACGCTCATCCAAAAACGCGGCGGGACTTAAGCGTTTTTCCTAGTTAATTAACATTTAAAGACTTCAATATTTATGTTTTGATTATTGAATGTTCATCCACACCAAGCTCAGAGTTGGGGAAGTTTTCCCAAAATAGTAATTTTTAAAGTTTAAATTAGTTTTACTTTAAAAAAAATTAGTTAAATTAAAATTAGTTCAAAAAAAAAGTAAATTGAAATTAAGTTACCCTAAAAAATAAATTTTTTAAAATTTGTTTTTTCGGCAAAATTTTTTGGTTGAAATTTTCTAATTTAACAGAAAATAAAAACCTTGGGCAACTTTTTAAAACCTATAAATTTAAAAAAAAAATTTTCCCAGGGTAAACGTTTTTAATTTTTACTTTCGCCTTCAGCCCCTATAAACGCGTAAAGTAAATTTCGTACGTTTGGTACGTACGTAAATCCAATCTAAACCCGAACAGAACACTACACATAGCAGACGCAGACTAAAACCCAACAGTAAAGTGGGTGAAAGGGAAAAAAAAAAAAAAATAAAAAAAAAAAAAAGTAAAAAATTAAAAAAGGATAAGAAAAAAACCCCAAAAAAAAAAAAGGTGAGTGACAGATAAAAGAAGTAAAGCGCGATACTCTTGAATAGGAAAGTCCCAGGCTTAGATCACGCCATTCTCAATTCTGACTAGAAGTTCATCAGACGTTTTCTTCGATCGTTATTGCAAATGCAAGAAATTGAGTCCTCATTAACAACCCTCGGTCAACCCCTCCGGAATAATTATCCAAATCCAAAAATACCTTGTTAGAAATCTGAAGGAGGATATCCAATTGTCCCTGTTCCCATGAGAGTTTCCCAAGAAATATCAAAAGAATACCAAATCACATGACAACATGTCGTATTTAATTAACATTTTAAGACTTCAATTTTTATGTTTCGATTATTGAATGTTCATCCACACCATTTAAGACTGTCGGCTAAGCTCGAGAAAACCAGGCTTTGACGCAGAACGCAGAGATAAAGTCAGGATCACTTTGAAGCTCTATCATTAATTTGTCCTATCGGGTTGTGGTTTGCACCAAAATGATAAGTAAGAATGTGTCAAAGTTGGTATCAAGGCACATTTTATGACACCAAACTGTTAATTTGTAGTAATTTCCCAATTTTGTGTAAGAGACAATTATTTGAAATTTCAAAATGTGCTTGGATAGAGGCACGCGCTCATCCTTTGTGAACAGCCTCCCAAAAATGCAGATTTTTTATGAAAATTAAAGGTCAAAAAGTGGTACGTTCTGCATGTGAAATTAGCTGTATTTGACGCTCGAGCGTTTTTTGGGGGGGGCATTTAACATTGTAAAAAAAGTTGGCCCGAGTTTGGCAAACAGTTTTAAATAGTTTTTTGTCTTGTTTATTACAAAATCCCAATATAGCTGGAGGGAAGTATTCAATACGTTAAAGTATTGAACAGTAAGTAGTGTTCACATATAAAAATAGTATCAAATTAACGTAAAGAAACTGCGGAAAATAGTTCAAAACAATAAAACTAACCGTATTTGCCAAAGCAGACACAAAACGCATAGCTTGCTGCGGTATATTCACTGGAAATGATGCAATCGAAATTTCAAGTATTTTAGACTACATGTTATTTTTTTATGTGTTATCTCTCAGAGTTCTTAAATCATTAACGGGTTAGTCTGTATTTCATGAACATGAGATATAATAAAGATAAGTTTTACTATGAAATACCGAACCGAGTTTAATAGATTCAACCCCGATCACCAAGATGTTGGTCCGAACCATAGACATCCCATATAATTGGCTAGACTAGCAGTCAGCGGTCCACTTCCGGGACAACTGGAAGCCATCTTGAATGGGTGAGTTTGCATGTTAATTAGATGGAAGCGTTTAATCGAAAAAATATTTTTAAAGATGGCCGCCAGTTTGGCAGGTGAGCATATTATATCCAAATTAATTAATTTATTGTCATAGAACATAGAACATACATGACTCATACAACATGGCAAAATTGTACAAATAAATAATTAATGTAATTGTAACATAGGCCTACAGAAATAAATCTAACAAGACTAGACTTTAACACCAAATGATTACTAAATTCCCTTATGCAATAACTTCTTATTGTTTCTGTTTGTTCAATACCATGCTGCACAAGCTAAAACCATATCAAACAATCCAGTAAAGTACTTTATTGCATTAAAAAAGCATAAATTAAAACGCCAAACCGCCATCTTGAATGGGTGGGATTGACGCTTCAATTTGGTACACTCGCGCCTGTGCGGAGGTATTAGAGACTGTGCATCTAGCCTACTATAGGTGTTAAGATATCTGTGGTCCGAACTGACAGTGTTGCATTGGTTTTCCGTCGAAATTAGCCACATGCTCTACGAGGTTTGTTTACACATTCTGTGATAATTGGACATTTGTGTTATTAATCACGTAATAATAAAGTAATTTAAATTTTGTTCGCAGAACATGAATGTTCAGTTGGCTACACAAATCATAATATGCCGTTATAAACTAACACGTAATTCCCCTGCTACACAAAACAACGACCTTTAAACCTTTACCTTTTTGGGCTTTATCAAAATATACTGGATAACACTATGGTGTGATCTATTTACATTTGCCGAATACGCATTAAAATGGAGTGTGATCTGTTCTTTATGCATATTATATTTGCGCACTTCAAAATGGCGACTGCGTCAACAACAAGGTTACAGAACTGAATGCATGCAAGCAATATTCTAACCACTTAGTCGCAGAACTGATATTCAGATAGAATTCTTTTTTTAGATATTCTGAACAAACTATGTCGATGCCGACGCCGACGCCATCGATAAGAGAATAATGGTAAACAGTTTCAAGTTTCTAAATTAAGGATCGCCGGTTGACCACCATGCGGATCATTCCATCTCATGACGTGATCACAGTCTACTAAACATTCCCATTCACTGCTGATGCTGTCGAAGAATATAATAATACCGACTATTAGAACTTGGCATTTTTTTCATTTCTTTTGATTGAATTAAATCTGTTATAGGGTTCAATGTATGCCTCTCTTTACGTGAACTAGGTAAAAATGTTGCTGATAAGGGCAACTGTGGAGGAAGGATTAACGACTGAGAAACACCTCGAAAAAAAAACTTCAGTTCGAATTGCCAGTCACGACGGGATTCGAACTCAGGACCTCCCAAATCAGAGTCAAGCGCTTAGTGCTCAAGTTCACACTGTCGGTACGTACAACTGTTCGCGCCAGTAAGCCTTCTCTTGTGTCACGTAGTCAAGCTTTTCCTCCCCCCCCCCTACACCCTTCCACTCTTGCTTATCTACTCCGGGTATACTCCAGTTAATCTTTGACCCTAGACAGGTAGCTGTCGAGCATTGACAGCACGCGGACGTGCGGCCGGCTGGCTGTTCAAGGCAGCGTATTCTTGCTCTGCCTCGTGTTCCTAGTCGAAGTTAACAAGCGCTGTTAAGTTTATTTACGTGTTCATTAATCGCTTCCACGCTTCAATTGTAGTTTCATATCGTGCGTACTTTTCATTTCCGTACATTCATTTCCCTCTATCTCACTCTCATCTCACCCCAAGCCTAGCTCTTCATCTCCCTCATCATCATCTCGTGCAAGCGGCAACACGCCGTCGCCTGTCCTCTCTACGAAGAAGCAACGTGATTGAGGTAAGCTAGTCTGTGATTTTCTTTTCTTTTCATTTCCCCCTTTTATTGCCATCATCGCCCTGGTGGCAACACGTACAATTATTTTATATTATATATTCACTAATTTTGATCATGCATTCATAGTTTATGTTCAAATATAAATTCATGATTCACCATGTGCACAATTATGATATCCAACATTACATTCAGTGCTCTTAGAGTGAAACCAAATTGCTACTTGTGTTGCGTGTTTATTCTTAATGTTAGACATTAACCAGTCACCTAGATAGATAGACGGTTTAAGAGTTGAAACATACAAATCCCTATTACCCTCAGGTGAAGTTCAGTGTCCGAACTTTGGATAATGTTTACAAATGTGAACTTTAGATCCTGGCATTATAATTGCCAGCATGTGAAAGGTTGCCTTGTATATATGCGGTTTTAAAACATTGCTTAGCTACTCATTACGCCGCTCACATAAGCCTATACGTGCAACCGCTATAAATGTGTTGTAATTAGTACTCGACTCACCTAAAGCCTTCACCTCTCTACCGCCAGAGCGAGCGCGGGTAGGACCAGGCTCATCAGATAAGCCAGCTGCGTCGCGCCGCCTGACGCCTGGCGCTGAATCGCAGCAGTGTTGTCCCCTGTCAAAGACAAACAATACGGTCACTCCATCTGCTTATCAGCTCGGGTATTGTCGGCTGTCGTCGGCTAATACCTCCATTGTTGCCAGATGGATCACGACACCGAGCTAGCGTCCATGGAAGTTCTCTATAGTTGTTTTTAAGCTCGGTTCGTATGCTATAAGATAAGGATTAAAGTAGGACTGTACCTTCGAGAAACCATGTTGTGGACCTTTGAAAGCTGCGAATAATATATACTCCCTTGAACAAAGTACCACACAATTTTTAACAGACCGTGTAAATGTTTAAATGGGGAATGATCTTGATAATATGTGATCATGAACTGGTAAATAGAAACCTGAAATAAATGTTTTTGTAAATCTTCGTTTTGAAAGAAAATTTCCCTTTGAAACTTTTTAAGAACATCACTTCGATCCTGCAATAGAAACAGAATTTAAAAAGATCGGTTCAAAGATAGAATAAGTTAAACAGCATGTATATAAAGTAAGGTAAGGTTTGTGTGACCTTTAGATTGGCTGTATATGTAAAAATGTTCAAAGGGGCTTATACGAGAAAGTGTTTAAAGGAAATCGAGTAACATTTTTGAAAGGGATAATCAATTTCAAAGCGAAACAACACGATTACAATTTGATTGTAAAAATTTTGACGCAATTTTAATGGAACAATATAAGGCCGTTTAAAAAAATTACAACCGGGTACATTTCCAAAATACAGATACGTATATTACATTATGGAATTTCACAATTTATTAAAAAAAAAAATAGCATTGCATATTGAGTCTTTTTCTCTTCATGCATTCAATCCAAATTAATCTCTACAAAGGTTTTGACGTGCTTGTTAGTACTGAAAAAATTAAAAAACCTATTATTTTTGTATCCGGTTGTTGACCACTCATACTGGCGTTACCATGATCGCACCGATGTATCGAAAGTGTGGTCTAACGATTTATCAATTTAAAACACTATGTATGTATGTACTTGAAAAACACAAAAGAGATTTCTTGCTGACTATCGATGACACATCTCACTGAACTATTCATCTTTCTTGGACGTTAATTATTTCACTAAGTTTTTCTCAAAACGCAAAATATTCGCTGTGTCATAATATCTTGCACTTCAAACCAGAATGAAGTGTTAAGTGTTCTAAGTGTTCTCGAATTACGACCTACATCTTAAAATATTCCATATTTTGTTTTGTGCCAATGATAACTTTTTATTTTCTTTATTACAAACATTTTAATTTCTAAGTATAACTTACTCACTACTCAGTGCAGATTTAAACGCTAGACTTCAGTGGCCATCTAAAATTCTTTGATTAACAATCGATCCATAGGTCAAGGTTCTGAATATATTTCACGTTTGCATATATTTTGTATTAACACAAATATAAAATATAAAACGGGCTCAGTTCTTAAGCTTAAATTAAAAAAATTAACACATTATAACCACTGTCATTTAGATGATAGAATTGTACAAAATGTGTTTTTAATCTTAATCATAATTTTAAGAAGAGGGTTGTTGTTATCTTCGTTTTGATAGAGCGCACTTCGCTTTTGTTTGTTTAAGCTGAAAGTTGGCCCTTACAAACTCCTGGTTTAAAGCTGGGATTTCCAGATGTGATATAGCCCTACGCTATTCTCGGCTAACAAATTTTCGAGAGATTACGGTAACATGCTAGTTTAGGTGTGGGCCTTGGCTTGAATGCACGTCTAGTAATACTTTATCACCCCTTTTAAATATAAGGACCGCTTTCAAGCTATCTGCATGGCGAAACTTTCTAAAGGGTGATAATATTATTTCCACAATTAGCATAACAGCCACCGCTTCCTTTAAAAACAAGCGAGACAATTTGCCGCGAGCTTAATTATTAACATATGAATATGTTGGAAGTGACTTCAATGAGCAGAAAAAATGTCAAGAATATTTATTTTAAAAAAAATGTTATGTGATTTTAACATCTTTTTTAGCATATCTATTTTTAACCAATTTTAATTTTGTACCAGTTGAAGTAAAGTAATACTTAACAAAATGTATCGAGATGTTACACTCATTTTAAATATATTATCAGTCGACTGCATTTTTTCTAGTCCTAATTGTTTTCATTTCGAAAGTAAAAAATATGTTATACATTTATCTTTCCCATATATTTGTAAATTTTATCGTTCAGGATAATATTTATGTATAATATTATATAATAATATAATATATAATATTAAAATATTTAGATTGTTCCGATTGATTGATAGATTTTGGTTGCTTAACGTTTCTATTAATGCAAGACGATGCGTGGTGAATGGTGATAGATGACAATGAAGGACGAATACAAAAAACATGTCAATGTTGTGCGGGATTCGAACCCACATCCTCGTAGTGTCGTACGCGGACGGCTGTTAATATTCCGTATTCTGTAAATTACCGATAATTCTAAAGTATTTGCAGCCTCAATGCAATGGGTGAATTAACCAAACACAGAACCCCAATGATGTTTAACATCTAGTAGGCTAGATCCCCAGTCTCAAATACGTCCGTACAGGCGCTAGCGTAGCAAATTGGAGCATCAATCTGACCTATTCAATATGGCGATTTGGCGTTTCAATTTATGCTTTACATTATGTTTTAAATGCAATTAAGTATTTTTCTGGATTATTTTGATATGGTTTTAGCTTGAAACAATAATTAAGTGAATTTAGTAATCATTTGGTGTTGGGTAATATGCTCTCCTGTCAACCTGACAGCACGCTTGAAAAATATTTGGGCTACAAATCACTACAACCTACTTTAGCATACAAGCTGACCTAATCAAGATGGCTTCTAATTGACACGCCAGTGGACCACTGATTGGGGATCTAGCCTACTATAGATGTTAAATGTCATTGCAGAAACCTGATGGCTTATTGTTGCTAGTGCAGTGCTGACCCGATTCCTCGGTGTTCGTTGCAATCATGACCACATTGAGATGTGTAAGAATACGGGGGAGTAAGTTTTGGGATGGTCCTAGGTGGAGTTTTTCATGTTTCATGTTTTCTGACGTGACGTGACTAAGCCAGCTCGAGATCCAGTATTTTTATAGGTTTACTGCGTCTGTTTTCTTGCAGAGAAGTACGTGAGCTAGGTTTATTCTGGCTCCTGGTTTTATTTGTCTGTCCAAGTTCTAAATTGACCCTGACGTGAAGTAACCCAGACGTTTATCGAGTGATTCTCATCTTTTAGGACACCCTCAATCCGAATTTTTCTAGTTGTGGGTTTCTATATAGCAAACAAATGAATCGAAAAAAGGTTACTTTTAATTTTAGATCGAACAATTTTATTCGGGCTACTTGATAAACGTATATTCTTCACACTATTAAGGTAGATACGTTATTTTACTATGTAAAATATGTAATTATGAGTTCTAGTTCTAGGTAATGATGATTGAAGTCGAAAAGACTAAATATATGTTTGAAATTATAGTTCGATCATTGCAGCTGGAGTTTGCACGAAAAGCAAACGGGACGGGTCGTTCCACAACTTATTTTATTGTAAAAGCTTATTTAAATGGTTTATCCTGCAATAATGACGTAATAATATTAGAGATAACTTTTAATTTAATGTCGAACAAATTTTATTCGGGCTAAACGTATATTCTTTACACTATTAAGGTGGATACGTTATTTTACTATGTAAAATATGTAATTATGAGTTTTAGTTCTAGGTAATGATGATTGAAGTCGAAAAGACTAAATATATGTTTGAAATTATAATAAGATCGTTGCAGCTGGAGTTTGCACAAGAAGCAAACGGGACGGGTCGTTCCACAACTTGTTTTATTGTTAAAAGCTCATTAAATGGTTTTATCCTACAATAATGATGTAATAATATTAAAAAAGAAAAAAATTAAGCTGTAAACTTACGTTTTAAAGTTATTTTATAAGATTTCTCAGGATTTTAATAAATATAAGTAAAATTGCTTAAATGGCGTTATCTTTGATCTCCATAACAAAAAATACATAACATAGCACATTATAAATATGAATTGTATACACAAACTTCACGTCGCAATGTAACTACATAAACATTACTAGAGTGCAGACTGCAGACTGCAGCAAGTTTATTGGTGAAGAGTGTCGGCTTATGTTTATTTGGGAAGAATTTACAGAATACAAATTCGAAATTTACAAATTTCTCTTTCTTCTTCAATTCCATCATCGAATGATAGTTCTAAGCTTAGTAAATCATACATGTTCTTAATTGGTGTCAGTGAGTAAGTAAGAAGTTGTAATTTTATTTTAATTTATTTTGCACATGACAGGAAAAGTGATAAAGCAGTAGATACGTACTTTGTATGTCAGCTGTTGTTGAACTAGGAAGGCATCCATCGATATGATATCCGATCAAAAGTTTAATCAAAACCCACTTTACTATGTGCTTTCCTTTCTTTTGTAGATCCACTCAATAAACTTTGAATCTACAATCTGATTTTGTGAATCGCAGTTTCAAGTTTAGTCAAAAGAAAAGTGATGAATGGATAACCTGCGTCATATCATGTTTGAATGTATCACCCTGGAAAGAAACATGCAAGTACCGTTGGTTGGTAGTGAATGTATAAAAAGAAAACTCAATTCGAATCATGTTCTCTTCGATGAGCGCAATCGCATCCAATGAAACCTAAATCTCACAACTCAAGCAAACACCGGCTTGACGGAAACACCAATAATCCATCGTTGTAACAAAAACATTAGTGTCTGCCAGTTTAGGTTGAACTATGCCATAAAACGGATATCTGAAAAGGATAGACGTTAAATAAATGAATAAATAAATCAGTTAAATAACGATATGTAAAGAAGGATATGATTATTTTCACGAATCCCTTTTATTAACATAATTTGATGTTCGTTTTATATTTTACGATGCGGACTGTTATTGCATGTGGCAAAAGAAAGGATAAACACAAGAATCAATAGTATATTTTATTCTAATCAAATTATAATTTTTAAAGTATACATTTTTTTGTACGATGGATTCCCATGGCTATTCAATATTCATAGGTCAGTCATTAATCTATGAATCAAAAATGAATAATATACTCCTATACAAATAGTTAAAAATTATCCAAAATAGTTTCAATCAAAATTAATTTATAGGACGCTGTTTTTTTTAGTCTAGATTTTTAGGTCTACCATCCGAAACCAACCTCAACATGTATGTTCATACATTATATTATTAAAGTAGGCCTATCTCATAAAAATTCTGTGCCTTTTAGTCAGAAGACCAATTATGTACAATTAAAAATGCTGTATTCGTGTTTGTTGTACGACGGTTTGCAAGTGAAACCATTGCTAAAGAAAGCCTAAAGCAACGTGCATGTATAAACATATCAGTCAAATCGAAATAATGCACAAACCATAACAAATTATGCACTAAACTTTACATTCAGTGTACCTGGTATGTGTTGTCTGCGTTGGTCTATTACATACAAGATTTTGTCTTATATTCCACAGTTTTACAGCCACATAGTGTATGTATTTGTTTAAAGGGCGCTTCAACCGTCAGGTCATAATACACCACTCTAGTCTACGAGATGTTAATAGGAAAGTCACATGCTTGGACAGAACCATCCACAAGTAGAGCGGGTGGATAGGGGGGGTCTCAAGTCTTGGTAGTAAACGTCTTTGTCATCGTTCGACGCGTTCGTGTTGTCATGGTCGTCGTCATCGTCGGGGAGGTCGTCAAGGAAAGGGCGAGGGGTCTCCGATGACGACCGCCAGAGCTCGCCTCTAGTTTCGGGGAGTAATATTATACTTCCCTACTTACTAGCTGATGTTTGCGCGATGGACTTTTTCTCTTTCTTCGCCTTTTACGATTAGCAGAGTCAAGCTCTGGGCCAAATTCTACCCCGGATCCAGAAACAATCTGTGAACAAAATCTGAAAAAGAAAATCTGCATGGAATATACAATGTTTTTATTCCATTGGAACACTCGACTGAAAATGCTGACAAAATTACCCTTTAACCGTTTTTTTTTTTTTTTTTTTTTTACTCTTTAAAGTATTATAGGCCTACTTTATTTTTTATGTTTTATTTTTATTTTTATCATACCTTTGAACTATGCTCACATCAAAGGGTTAAAACACCTCCATTCATCAATTCATTTTTTTAAAGTCATTTCGCGCGCAGAATTGCGGTTTTGTGTTGCCAGTTTCTATAAAATATTGTTTTAGTTCAGGCCTATAACTTATTCAATGTATTGATTATTTATGAATACGTGATTACGTTAATTATTTTATGAACCATATGGGGTAGGGCAGTTGTTACATACCTCGGATGCCAATACTAAATTATGGTAATTTCACGTAAACAAATCTATAAATTCATTTTCCGGAAAATTGTTTTAGCACACTTTTGAAACTTGAAAATTATCCTGTTCTGAACCGTTAATTTGTGTTTGTTTTATTACTTGTCAATCAATTTACAAAATTGTGCATGCGTTTTTTTATAATATATTCCAAATTTTGTCAAAAATATAGTATTACACTCCTATCTGAACTTTTAAACAAATTCAAAATTCGAAATTTAAAAAAATCAAAAACCCATGCACAATTTTTGTCTTTGGTTATGTCAAAATAAATAAACTGCAAAATTTCACAACAATCGGTCTGATAGAAAAAACAACTTTTTATCTTTTCTATTAAATAGCTGTAAAAACAGCGAACATAATCAAGGGGGGTGGAGGCAGAATATATGCCCCCAAAAATTAAAAAAAGATATTTGACCAATTTTTAAAGGTGTTGCAATTGCTTACACAAAAAATTGTGTTCGTAGCGCAAAAAACTGTGAATTTTGTCTTTTTCAGTGATACTTTCTTCTACTTTATACTTCTTTCTTTTCATTCACGAATTAAGTGTGATACAACCACATAAGTGCAGAAGAGTTGTGAGAGTGAATAATTTTCCCATACACTATTCATATATTTCATTATGTATACATTAACCAATGATCAATGATCATGATTAATCAATGATTAAACTGTACAATACGGTACCAAACGATGAAGTCTAAGCTATAAGGTGTTTACTTTCACCCAGCGGGGACGGAGTAGCCAATGGCTCGTAGATATTGTTTACGAGCTGTCTCACAGCTTCAGTAGTGCGTCCACGTTCCAAGCAACTGTTGGGGTTCACTTGTTCTCCTTGGAACGGGGTTTGAGTTTCCAATTTTCAAATGGTCCACTCTGAAACCCTCCACTCACACTCTTCTTTGACAACTGCTACAGCCACGTTCAACAAATCGCCAACACAATTTGTAACGTGTTGATAAATCTTTCATAAGATGTTTTTAAAATCGGAACTTTTCATGTTACAATGTAATTTTTACACTTAAATAATGTATTGAAATTTGTATAAAATTGGTAATGCAAAGGTAATATTGTTAGTTAATTTTATAGTCAGAAATTAAGAAAGCAAGCTCCAACGGGTAGCTAGATTTTTTATTTGTTTAAAAAATTCCTATCAGCGTCATAGTCACCCACCTTAAAACCTATGTTAAATATATACATTATAATTAATTTTGTTTCAAATATTGGCTTTATAATTGGAGATTGAGTTTGTTTATGAAAAATGTTCCAATAGCCTATTCCAATTGGTCTGCCAGTGCTTAGTAAAAGCTGTGCGTATGACGGGCCTCTGTCGGTTTGAAAACAAAACATAAAACACTCAAAATGATGTTCCACAATATACATTTGCTGTCACAATGAAACGTGAAAACAATGATGTGTCAACTCGTGACTTAACTACTAAAATATCGCACCATGAGCTCGGCATCTGTTAGTGGCGCGAAATATTATCTTCATGTTAACGCCTGTGCTACCGGAGGCTGGCTAGGGACGTTCTGTATCGATTGCAGTGGGCGACGATGAGTTTTGTTTTATCTACTTTAGATCGCCGCCAACTTGGTGAGTAATGTGTCACCGTTGAATAGGCGGCCGGAATAACTTGTCCCCGTGATCACACTAAATTCCCAACAAAAGTTTGAAAGCTCAGAACTTGATTAAAGTGACCAAACTAGTGGTATCGCTACGCACTTTTACGCCCAAGATAAATAAGATACAAGTTTAAATCCCCTTCTATATTTTGCTTATATATTTTAACAGTTGTATTTTCATTGATGTAGATATAACAATCTATTCCAATTAGCTTAAAAGAGCAGGAATGAACATCATTGGATATAGCAGTTAACAGTTTACGGCAACGACGCCAGAAAACTGCGTCTAAATCTCAAGACTTATCTGGATGTGACCATTAATACCCCCCCCCCCCCGTACCCCGCCCAAGCAACGAAATTGCTTTGTTACTATATTTTCACCACAGGTGTCGTCATCAGTGAGCATGGGTGATTTCATTACAGTGAAACGGAAACGATCGCATAATGATACATACATGTTAAATATCCGTACACCGCAACCTGTCATCAGAACGCAATCGTATACAAGATATCACCTCATTTTTTAGAAGTAATTATTTTTTGTTAAACCGATGAGTCCGTGATGCTGAACGATTCAGAGGTGTTCTTGTTACAAAACTCATTTATTATTATTCAGGATTATACTACCCGACTTTAATAAAACTCAATCCGCTGGTCAATCCGTGGTCATTAAAGCATGCAAGATTTTTCCCCATTTTTCTCGCATATACTAGCATTTTATGGATAACCTGCAACTTTTCTAAAACCGTATACTTGAGTTCAATAGTAGCTACACATGACACAGTTAATTTAAATCTTAATATTCTGATATATTCAGAAATTTGTTAGTTTAACAAGTTAATAATAAATGGATGGATTCTCTGTCGAAGGTTAAACAATTTAAAACAAATGTACGAATAGAATTGTAAGCCATTAAGGTAAAATGTGTAATGGACACAGTTACAGATAAGCGCAAGCTGGTCTGAAATACGTGACACGATGTCTCACTAATATAGACGCACGTATCTTCTGCGCCAAGCTACAAACCATTTTCGCAAGTATCTAACACCCATTCCATTCGTGTGTGACATCGGGGTCTTATAGATCTCTCAGCACACCGGATAGAAAGGATTAAGGTCGTCGTTCCAACTAGACGTGCGTTGAAAGCGATACGTGCGACAGAAGATCCCATACAACATCCAGTACAAACGTATTTTCTTTTTTTGCAATTTTTCCACACCAAACTCAAGTTTATAGAGTGATTGGTTCATTTGACAGCAACGTTGATACTAGAATTGAATTTCGTGGCAATAGAAATGAATGTGCTTTTCATAAAGAAAAAAAAAACGATACGATACGATGATAATACGCAAGGTACGTAGCGTGTGAGTTGTTTTGATAAGTGATAAGTCACGTTGTACGTCGAAATTCTTTATCGGCTAACTTAGTTTTAACGTGACAGTCATTTGATTAGAAATAAGGCAGTGACACAATAAACAAACAAAAAAACATTTATAAAATACATTACAAAGCGGAGTAAATAAATAATTTTTTTGATTTTTGATTTTTTTATAGTTTGAGTGGGATCGTCTAATAAATCATTTTTTTCTTTTAATTTTTCTTTGACATAGTTTATCAATTATGATCATCTGACATTGTCAAAACTATTTTTGATTTATTTTTCGGTTGAGCGATACGCCCAATATAGACGATTATAGTGGAATTTTTTACGTATACACGGCACAGCTTTCTGCTCATAATTTTTGTGTTAAAAGGCTCATTTTTGTTTCTATATGTAACGCATACTCCTGGTTATATACTCTATAAGTTGGAATTTGTTTGCCGTTAATATCTTGCACGGTACGTTTTTTTTACTTCCGCCGGTACAAACACTAACTTTGTACCGGCGGAAGTTAAAAAAAACGTACAAATTCCAACTTATAGAGTATATAACCAGGAGTATGCGTTACATATAGAAACAAAAATGAGCCTTTTAACACAAAAATTATGAGCAGAAAGCTGTGCCGTGTATACGTAAAAAATTCCACTATAATCGTCTATATTGGGCGTACCGCTCAACCGAAAAATAAATCAAAAATAGTTTCGGCAATGTCAGATGATCATAATTGATAAACTATGTCCGATATTTCGTTTAACTAATATTAAAGAAAATTTTAATTGGGTACATGGATCCCCCTTAACCCAAGGATGTAATAAATTCACATTATGTTTTATTTGGGTAATCGTATCGGCTAGCATCAGCGCCAGCGACCTCTTGTTTGTTTTTTCAGTTACGTTGTGTGCTTAATTCTGGCCGGGAAGTCCTCTTTTAACCTGAATTGTATATCAACATTACATTATTCGAGATAATATTTAATACAAAGTACACGCCCAGTGGTTCAATTCCCGAGTTAAATTATGTAATTTCTGTAATTTGTTATAAACATTTAAATTCCATCTACGAAGGTGTTTCACGACTAATAATCTCGATTAATTAATTGAGATATGAAAGAAAACAAAATATTACCGTCAAAATAATAAAAATGCGATGGATTGGTTTGCACAACTAGAAAAATAAATCTAACTACTCGCTCAAATTTCGCCTAATCTCTTAACACTGAAAATAATAGCACCTGTCTCATAAATTGTAAAGTACTTGCAAGTATTGTTCACTTTTCATAGAATCAGGTTTAGGAGGTAGATTTGACTTTTTTATGATGGTAATGAAACGATTCAATTAGGAGATTTGTTTGTTATTACTTGTGAACGTGGTTAATAGTTTATTGTTTAAATATCTTGCGATAAGAGGTTTTGCCTTTTTTTTTGATGTTTGAACAATGATTGTGATTTGGCACACCTATGATTGTTTAAAAAATATCGTGTGATTCTTGCCATAGATGTGGTCTTGAGCCTGTCATTCCCCACCTCTGATGATGCAACAAGGTCAATTAAGGCACACTTGTGTCACCTAAGACACAATGGTAACGCGTACTTTCGGAAGTAGCATTCGATGTGCTGACCTGTAGCATTCAGTCCGCCTGAACAAGATATAATTCTGAAAGAACCCTGACTTTTGATCGCCTGGCGAATTTAGTGATAAAGATTTAGTAGAGAATAACCCATTCACCACCAATGGGAAAAATAATCACTTTTTTATTATCTGTTAAAGAGCTATGACCTTTGTGTTAAAATTAAAAAAAACCGTAGTTACTAAACTGGAATTTATTTAATATTTATGGTTAGAAATAACCGATTAGCAATTGGGATGCATTTGTTTTACTTAACATTCAATGTTAAACGTTGGCCTTTGAAATATTATTGGTTTGTAATCTAAAGCGTAATAACGATTGTTTTACAAGTCATTATTATACCATATATTGATGTATTATTCATCATGATTGTATTTAAGTAGCCCTATTTTGTGTCAAAGACACATGTGTTAATTTCATAAACAATATTTGGATAAACTTCAATATCTCGAGCGAAAGCTCATATTATTAAAAAATATAACCAATTAAGAATCTAAATTGGACAAACGGGTCGCCGTTTCAATGATGTCAAAATGATTCCGTAAATTATGTCAGAAAGATTTAACTTTATGTATTAACCAGGGCACGCGTATTTTAATGTACATCACATTGTCAAAATTTCAGTTAATCTAGTTTACAACCGTGCTTGATCTCCATGGTAACACCAGAAACCAGTACCACGAACATACAACCTCAATCACTACAAACCACAACATATCGTGTCGTCTTCAACTATGCCGCAAAATGTTCATGCTGATATTAATTTATTGTACTGTCAATGATAATTATATTCTGCCCCCCCCCCCCCCACTATCCCTGATTTCTGGAGTTATATAATTAAAATTAATAATATATATATATATATATATAAGGCCCCATCCACGCTATTGCACACGCCTTCTGACATGAAGTAAATTCTACTCCATACCCTCTTCTGCCGAGTCTAAACTCTGGGTCGCCTTTGAAGGCGGTCAACGATGCTTTTACCACGGGCTAATTATTCCCGCTTATGTGACGTGAGCACAGGTTCATTAAAAGCTTTAACGTCAGCCTTTTTACCGCTAGGTAACCGTACCGGCACAGGTTGATATCATTAAAATTGTTCAGTAAAAAATTTGGAAAGAATTATACAATACATGAGTGATGAGGTTCTCTGATAATGTTTATCTCTTCTAAAGTAAATCATATTACAATTTTATTTATTGTTACCATAAGAATAATAACAGAATGAAATCCTTGCGAATACTCTACGTAACACAGGTGTTCGTTGGTTTTGAGTTAGTTTCTAATTTTGATTGTATTTATTTGCATTGTTATTTGAACAAAATTCATACCTTACAAATCAGCACTTTAATTCATACCTTACAAATCAGCACATTATTTTGCATCTGCAACGGTAATTATTCAATATCAGGAGAGAGAATTACTGATGAAGTTCTCCAGTAACAGATTGGGTAAACTCTAAAATGCTTATGTTTGTTTTTACTATTTATTTAAGCAAATTTCGAAGTCTTCTAAATAAACTAGTGACGTCTCTCTAGAGTCTAGACTCTAGAATGTGGTTTAATCCATTACGTCTAGGTGACGTTTCGGTAAGTTTTTCTAGTGATTCAACTTAACTTCATTAAAACACTGAACGTAATAACAAAGTTTCGAATCCAGTGAGTGAGAACTCTATGAACTCTCTGATCACAGGTGTGAGAGCGCGAGAGTCTTCCTCGGTGTTAATCACGTCGTTAACATCAACTAATGGTCGTCTGTGAATGTCGTTAGAAAACCACTTCTATTGCGTGAGGTTATGCACACATTAGCATAACCGTCTGCTCTATGTGGTGACCTGAATTACGTCTCACATAATTCTTGAGACTACTATTTATATGCACGTAACGTCATCAACATGGTTGCATGGCGGTATTATAGCTTTCGCAACGCATATTATCCAACGCATATTGTTAAAACATGCCCTACAATTTTCAAATTACATTATTTATAAGTAAAATTAAGCTTTATAACATACAGGTAATATGTTAGAAAAAACAAACTGTTGGATACTAACAACAATTATCTAATATTTATTAAAAACATGGCCTAAGATTTCCAGAACTATCATAGCTATATTTTTAATCAATATTATATCGGTGGGAGGAGGACGAATCCATGAACATGGTGTTCTTAGATCTTGAAAAAGCATATGACTCTGTACCAAGGGATACAGTTTGGGCATCCTTGCAGGCGTTTAATGTAGACAATGACCTTATAGAACGTATTAAAACCATGCACGTGAATGGAAAGAGTTGTGTACAAACATGCCATGGAAGAACTGAATGGTTCAAGGTGGAGTGTGGTCTGAGGCAAGGCAGTGTATTGTCGCCACTTTTATTTATAGTGGTGATGGATGCTATGCTCAGAGAAGCAGAGCCGGAAAGAGACCAATCATCGAAAACAATGATCTTTGTAGATGATATTGTTGTATGGGGTGAGTCTCATGAAGAAGTGCAACGTAGAGTAGATGCATGGAGTAAGGTTACAGAAGCAAACAACATGAAGTTAAGTCAAAGTAAGAGTGAGCAACTGATAATGGCAAAGAAGTATCGGCCGAAGGAGAAGAAAATAGTTTTAAGAGGCAAAGAGATAAGGAGAAAGTTAGAGTTTAAATACCTAGGCAGTATGTTAGGTAGTAACGCTAAAATTGACCAAGAAATATCTAGAAGGGTTAACCTAGCAGAAGGTTTCTACCAATCTGTAAGGAAACTGTTATGGAATGAGGATATGCCTAGAAAATGCAAGCTGCTACTTTACAAACTATATTTCGTCCCAATTCTGACGTATGCTTCAGCGACCTGGACTCTGGGAAAACAATGTGAAAATCGTCTAGTTGCCTCAGAAATGAAATTTCTTAGAAGTGTATTGGGGTTAACTAAAATGGATAAAGTGAGAAGTAGTGTGATAAGGAAGGAACTGGGTGTTGAAAGTTTGAGGTGGCGTATTGGAAGGGAGCGACTGAGATGGTTTGGACACATGAAAAGGATGGAAAATGAAAGAATACCAAGAAGAGAATTTGCAAGGTTAACAGGGAATAAAAGAAAAGTAGGAAGACCAAGAGATAGGTGGATAGACCAAATTAAACAAAGCGTAGAAGAGAGAGACGTATCTTGGGTAGATGTAGAATTGGGAAGATGGTGGGAAGATCGGAAGAAATGGAGAGACTTGGTAAAAATGCAGCAGGATATGGAAGAGTTGTCCGATGAAGAGGAGGCTGAAGTAGTTGTGTCAGGTTTGGCTAACCGGCAGCTAAGAGCCAAAATAGCTTGAATAAATGGAGCAAACGCTCCCCCCAACCTGAACACTAGTTTGGAAATGGGGAAGGATATAAAAAAAAAAATTATATGTCAGTTGTTAGTGGACAATCATTTGTTTCTTCTATCATGTAAACTAACAATGTATATCAAACAACTATAAATTTACATTCCTAGTGTTCATTATGCTGGAATTTTCTGGTCAAAATTATTATCAAACATGTAAAAAAATATTAAATGTACCTATATTCTCGTTAAGGAAACTATTTAACAGTTTTTTTCACCCACCGATTTATAACATCGATAATATGGCGTATTTTCTGGTATTTCGTGCACATTTATTATTAATAGCAAGTTTCTCAAAACAATATTTGTAGCAAATTAACTTAAATTTATTTTCTAGCGCAATGAGTTACTTCAACAATGAATTCATTATCAAAAACCCGATGACAAGGAATAAACAAAAAATTAGACATATTTCATTTTGATCTGCAGCGCAGGATTGCCGTGCCTAATGACTAATGCAATTTAATAATTTACATAGTCACAAACTATTTTCCAAATTGGTTTTAGAATCACTCAAGAGACGTAAATATTCAAGCAACGCGAGGCAGAAGCGTGTACAATGTTATCTCATGAATAGATATCGTGAATCTCAAACATCTCATTTACAAACAAACGTACTCGCGAGGATGTGGCAACACTGCAACTGCGAGAGAATCTAATGAGGCAACATTGCTACAGCCTACGTAGCTTGTGTGTACTCTTCTTGTTTACATGGGAATTTGCACATTATTTGCATCTCAGCAACGTAAGACAACGCATAGTGTGTAGACTACAAGAGAAATATTATTATACGATAAAGAGTCACATTGTGGATCAGCCCAGGACTTTCAGCGAAACTCACTTCTTTACATTCTAAAACAAGGGCGCCGATACAAATGGATTTTAAAAAACTTCACGTGTAATGAGACAAAATGCATTTTTGGTAAGACTGTGTGCGTATACGTTTCATATGAAATTTTTGTCAACATTTTTGTTTATTGTACATTATAATTAAAAAACAAACGACACATGATTTCTAAATTTTGATATCATACTAAAGCGCCTTGATAACTACACATAATCATAAAAGAAAGTCAAATCCAATAATAGTGTTATTTTTATTTAAATAGTTTGTAAATAGAATTGATTTGACAATTTTTCGGATTAAGAAAATTTTGCATAAAGATACGTCCCCGAAAATAAATATACTATTCAAATTCATAATACATAGTTTTATATTCCCTGGTATTATGTTCCATTAAGTTTTTCCTAGGAATATCAAGTATATAATAATATTTATTTATTGTTGTTTATCCTTGTTACATTTTTTAACAACAAGAAAAGGCGTCGACGCTAGCAAATATTTTGCTAAAACACTTGATATCTTTGTGGAAGTCTCGTGCCGCGAAGAGCCTTGCTTAAGCACGTGAAACTAACACGGCACTTGTAGATGGTTCTCCCATAAGTACTCCTTACACATGGAAGGGAAATGACTTACTGGGCAGTCTTTGAGGCGGGCGGCAGGTCGTTCCATGGGTTAACAACCCTAATAAAAAGCACGTCGGCCGATCACTCCTTTGCCGGAGGGGGTTGGAGACGGGGGTGCCTACTATCGTCGCCTCTCAACACGCGACCCTGGATGATGCGTGCGCACACGTCATAATCAGTGGCGCCACTGAGGCATCTTTTAAAAAACACCAGGTCGTGTATTGCAGGTGCATAGTCATTGGCATATACCTGCTTCTGGTCACAGGGTGGGGGGATGTTTCGGCCATGTATGAAATGCAATGCCCTTCTCTGCACCCTCTCAAGCTTGGTAGTGTTCTCAATGGTGGTTGGGTGCCATGCGGTGTGGCCGAAAGTCAATAACTTATGTTATAATGAATTATGATCGATATATTATGAATTTATTTCTTCACAGTTTTCAAAATCTTTTCAATTTCATATTTTTAATCGCTCCTCGAGTTTAGTTGTTAATGTGTTTCAATATTCCCCTCCCCCGAACCGAAGTCGAGCGTGTCTTTGATCGTGTCTGATAGTGTTTCAATGAATGCGCAGCTAGCGAGCTGTGGGGGTCATAAATCAATCTGTATCGCAGTCGTGCCCGGCGAGAACCGTTTTCCCCTCAGACGGTTGTCAATACTGGAGATAAAACCGATACCACATGATGTGAGATGAATATCCAATGGTTGGAATGCTTAAACAGAATTTCGTCATTTACATCCCAAAATGACGATCTGTAGGCTATTTTCAGTGAGAATAGTTTATTTATTTAAAACTCATTGGACATAACGTAGGGTAATAGTAATTTCCACTGCTATGAAACATCAATAGACCTTCATTAACTATACAATATAGCATTGTACGTATTCATAACTGCTACATTAAGCTAAACAAAACATTCATTTGTATTTGATGCCACTAGAATAACATGAAATACAAATGACAGAAAATAATGTATTCTATTTAGAATTGGCGCAAATAATTCGAATTTTGATTCATATCATATTGACATAGAAATATTAACATAGAGGTCTAAAGTTTACACAAATATATTTAAGTACAAAAATTGGTACTCCCTGCACGAATTTCTTACGTTGAAAACAAATAATACGTTAACAATATGAGTAAAATATTTTTCGGTTGTATAGTACCAACTTTTAAACGGAAACAACCACACACTACTTTTATTGGTCTAGCAAAATTCCCCGAAGTAACATAAAACCTTGAGACGACAATGTAACATTGTATAACGTAATTACGTGAAGAGGCTATGATTTCGTATTTAAATTCCCATCCATCCTGAACTGTAAGCATCTGAACCACATTTCATCTAAAACCAGTAAACGCACTCTACGAAAAGTTTATAGACTTGCATTTGTGTTTGTGTTTGATTGGCAGGGCCTCTTGTTTTGTATTGTATATTAAAGTGTGTTGTTTCAATATAAATATACTATTTATCTCAAATTCTTCAGAGTACTTACATAATTCACAACTGCCTAGTAGATTACCTAAATTACGTATAGCATTTATCCATAAGAAAGCATTTTTATTCCCGAAGCTAGATCAATGCCGGGGGTTCTCAATATGGTGATGCGACTGAATTACATATTACTGTAATTTTACTAAAAAAACAACAACGTAACGATACGAAAGACATAAATATACCTGTGAGCAAGGTTTGAGCCCCTATCTCTATGTAAATAGTTCAGTTCAAGTTTCACCTTACTTCATGTTAAATGGTATGAAGTCTAGGATGCCTTACATCGTTTTGATTGCATTGCATTGTCTGTGTTGTTTATGTTTGGATTGCACTATCTGAGATTGAATTCATCTTGATTCGTATCGTGACGAAGCTCGTGTTTTGCAAGGTAAACGAAAGCACGGTTGAATGGCAAGGTATAGAATTTAGATGAACGATTATCTGGTTGTATATTACTAAGTGCAATCGTTTTGAAAGATTGAAGATTGATAACTTTGTAGTTGGAAACATATTTTTAAATGTGATAAAGATGAAAAGTTCACATTTTCTGTTTTTTAAGAGTCACAGCTCCAAAACTCGAATATATCAAACTTTAACCTGAAACAATACTTTGTTAAAATGTTACATTTTGGGGTCACAACTCGTAACAAACCTAAAACTTATGATTGTACCAACAAGATAGCGTAGAATTGCAATTGAAAAGGGAATTTCAAACTCGCATGTCAAATATATTTTTTAGTTAGTCATAAGTTTATGTTATGTAATTTCATTTATATATATAAATGCCATTCGGCAACCTCATTTAATTTGCATTTATATTGGACGGTATGGTTGTTATCTTGTTTCAAAATTAAAGTCATTCAACATTTCAGTTTCATTATATTTTTGTTATCATGAATAACTGCACCTAGTAGGTAGGCCACTTGTATGGTCTACGCTGATGTTAATATATCAATGCGAAAACAAGACAAAAATGTATTAAAAATAAATCATTTATTACATTTTAAATAAAAAAGTAATGTGTGTATAACGTTTCCAATGTCAATACACACAGCATCATTACCATACAAAATGTTATATTCTTTCGTAAATTAAGTCTCATTATAAGACTATAAACAATAAACCATCGCATCAGCCGGAATCGAAACTGCAATTTCTGCATCTAGGCCAGGCGCAAATAGCTTCCAGACATAGTACCGAGACACAAACCTTTCCAATAATCTTTCCGCTCTAGATACTCGTGTTTATGGATGTGGCTCACGGAGTCTCTTAGAGGTAGCAATTAAACTTCCTCTTCTTCAGTCTACGCGGTGTGCTGTTTTATTTCTATCACCAATAAATCAAAAATAATCAATTAAAACTTTTTGCAAACGTTTTTCGTTGCACTTCCGTAAGAACTGAAAGTAAGATATCGTTTTGTAAATGTATACATAATAATTAAACGTTGAAAAAGTTAAAGAATCCCAAACTGGATTTCGCAACGCAAGCTGGACAGATTACCATTAGGAGGGTCGTGGGTTCAATGTTTTAATGATAATTTAAGATATCATGGATATTTTTTTTTCGAGACTATCTCCTGTGTCTGGGCTGAAAATCAGTCCTGAACATTTCTTCCCAACTACTTACTGAATGCGGTACAGCATTAATATAAAGCCTTTTAGTTACAAAATTTCCATCTACATTAGCATATAAAAGCATTATCATGTAAATAAAGAACGAAATTGATATTTACCGTCACTAAATCTATGAAACTGACTTTTTGTTCCACCTCATAATGTATACGGATGCATTGAAATTGGCTCCAATACATGCTGCTTTTGACAATGCAATGTAAATAATGGGCATTATATTCTGCGCAAATGATATAAGAGCAAGTTTTTTTATTTAAATTTCTAATGAAACAGCTGTATATTTGCAATAATTTTCTAATATAAATCATGTAAACAGGGTTTATATGACGTGAAATTTTGATTTAAAGCAATGCACTGAATGAAAAAGAGAATTGAGTAAAAATGTTATTTTCTTTCGATAGGTAATTGAGATATTTCAAGTATCTAAATAAATCGACAACCTAGCAAAATAATTGCGCAGTCGTCATCTGTTAATTTAAGTTTTTTTGGATTGTTAATAATTTTCATGGTGAATATAAAACACGTGTTTTTTTCGGTGTGGTTGTGAATCGTTTGACGTGACATAGACATCTGCGCAACCATGTTTTAACTCGTTTAACTTATAACTATATTTTGTTAGTGTTAGTAGTTTCAGGTCCATGAATAATTAATATTTATAATTATCCACATTTGAATAATTAATAAATAGTACAACATAAGATAAACTATTGTGGAAATGTTGTGAGGAAATGGTGTTAGCATAAAATATTCAGCTAATTTTGTTACATAGAATAATGTGTTTATGAGGTTGTTTTTAACATAGTACAACTTATACTATAGAGTTTAAAGTCAATTAATTTCTGAAAATTATTTGAATTCGAGTTTAAAAGTAAAGGCGAATATAATAAACTTAATGTAATATATTTAATTTTCTACAGATATTCCGTATGCTCTGAGAAAAAAGTTATCCAAGCACGTAATCGGAGTAGATAAAAAATTTAAAAGCATGAAAAATGTAATTAACTTCAGGAAATACCATTCAAAATTCAAGAAATTGTTTTGCAAGTCAACTTCGAAAATTAATTAATAAGTTTGTCAACTCCAACTTTTAATAAAAATATATAAATTTAAATGCATGCATTCTAGATTTAAAAGAAACCGTAAGTTAGTACGTGGATCTTAAAGATTGAACAATTGATTTCCAGCTATACCTATAATGAAACCAATCCAAAAATTTTGTGTGATAATAACTGAATATTCTATCAGGTAAAAACTTATTGAGAAAGTCAGGTCATGAGCCATATACACACAGCGTAAGTATATTTCACAGTTTCGACAAAACTTGTGTATTAGAAGAGGAACCTGTACATTTTGTCTTACATCAAAACGTGATATATAAGGTCACGTGAATATTTCATGAATATCAAAAGAGAAAGATTAAAATATTTACATTTCTGACATATAGAACTTCATCTTAACAACTCTGTGGTTGCCTGCAGAAACTTATTTCGTTTAGAATCAGCCTGAGGCTTGAGTCGATGTTGGGGAAGTTTATTGGAAAACTTTGGGTACAACTCAGTGGGACACATGCTAATATATTTCACGTTTAGGCCGGTCAACCACCTCACATTTTTTGAACTCTGTATGAATCGGTGGTCAATGATTTAATCAATTCATCCCATGTTATCCTCACGCAGGCTGTATCGCTACACATCATATCGTTACACTAAGCTGCTTTCTTGAGGCAGTGTCTTATTTGCATCATAGTCGCCCGTCACGCCTCATTTATGCCATCTACAGATGTCCTGGTGAATGTTCTAGTATATTATTAATTACTACTTTCTGATAAAAAATATATTTTTACATTTGACAGTAGACTGCTTTTTTTTTTTAATTTTCTTTATTTTCTTTCTCCATACTGCTAGGTTTTCACTGAGCGATCTAGAATGCAGGTGTTTATTCATATCATAAAAAAATCACCTTACAATGACACTACATGAACGTTTACAATATTATGAGCTGACGAAGAATACGTAATTTTTGGAGCTTAAACAATTATAAAATATCAACTGATGAAACTTTTAGTTTGAGGTACCAGTGTACGTTACACAATAAATATATATTTATGTTATGTCCACTCTTACATTGAGACAGTTCTTTGTTGTATTTCTATTGAAGTATAAAAAGCCAATAAATAGGTCATTGATCCAAATAGTAATGTGGAACACTATCTTAAACGTAGTTAATAATAAAGGTCTTCTTACAAATGCGCTTATTACTGCGTATGTAAATATCTAACATATTACGTACGTACGTATGTTGTATTTTATGACTTTTTTTTAATCGTAACGTTTAAAGACGGTATACATGTTTGAGCGTGACATTTTGCCAAGTAGTGTAATTGCATAGGCTACACATTAATTCATCTCAACTAAATTAATTTAGACATAATTGCTTATGGACCATGGTCAAGTTAATAAACTACAAATCGTATCATATTTTCATTTTATTTTAACCATATAATTAAAAATATTGGCACAAAATATTTTGGTGAGATCGAAAAGTTTAAATCATACAATTAAATTCCAATTATTTATATTAAGAGATAGTGAGTGATATGTATATTTTTATTAAATTATTAATATTTTGTTGATATGATCAACGCAGTTTTGCCAATAGTTTGCAGGCAAGGATTGCCGTAGAAATTTGCTCCAACTTGGAGTTGAACTCGGAACCAATCGGGTGTGTAGTCAAACCCAAGCTAGATTGTCAACGCTACTTTACCAAATAACTTAAATTAGATTCATTTCATGTAATAAATAAATTACAAATAATGAAAGCGATTTTAAAAGGGATTCGAGCGTGAACTGTGGCCAACCTAAATTGGGTTTGACTATAATTCTAAAAACTAACTATAGATAGTAGTAACCAAACTTCAAAATAAGACTTTCCTTGTTTACCTTCTTTGGAGACGAATACGTATATCGTATCGGCCTCTGTGTTGGAAGCGCGGCATGTGTAGTTACCGGAGTCGGCATGCGTCGCCTGGTTGATGATGAGGCGACTGTGAGTCTTAGGGCCGGGCTCGGTACTGACGGTGACACCACCTCGGGTCGTGTCGTAGTTGATCATGTTCTCGTTGTGGTACCAGAACACGTACTGTGGCGGTGATGGACTCTGGAACAGAGAACGGATCTGGTTAGGATCTCAAAGCAATCATTGTGGACGACAAATGCAAATTCTTTTGTTTAAGTTGAGATTGAGAAGGAAATGCGGTTTGCATATTTTTAATCTAGCATTTGAGAAAAATGTGATGATATTCCGTTATTGTCATCTTTTTATGCATAGAATGATAAAGAAAACAATATTTGCGATGCACATTTGAGACATTTTTTGTTTTATTATAAATTGATTTTCTTACAAAGCATTTTTCTAAATTACTTCTTTGTCATAAGAGATATTGTAGCTTCAAGAGTAAAACCTCGCATAATCCAAATTTAGATATCAATTTCACACAGTCATCTTGGATAGCGGTGTATTGACAAACATGCGTTTCTTCAATTAATCATGTGTGTTTGATCTAAACTTATACAACAATTCAAGCACGCTTTCATCGACAGAAGGACTGGTACGTGATTTCTCAAAAGGAGGAGCAAAGCTACTTAATCAAGTCAAATACGAAGAACACAAAAATAATTAATTTTCCGTTCGTTGATTGTTTTGGTGGCGGTGCCTGGTTTACTTTCCATAAAAAAAATGCTTGTTGCTTGTTCTCTATTCAATAATGGTGGAGGTGCCGGGTCATGAATGTTCATATTCATACTTTCTGGAGATATAGCAACCACCCTTCCTTTACAGGGTCACCAAACACATTCTGCATCATACCCGTTAATAATGTAAATTGGACGGTTTTTATCATGAGAGTTGACACACGCACTGTCAGACCGTAAAGTGATGCATGAAGTGGAGCTTTGCTCCCTAAAAATTTTGTTATTCTTTACGTCCACGTATTGTGATAAGTTAAAAATGAAATAAATCACAGTCCAGGATTCCATCATTGGCATTTACATTTTCGATTACTTCGTTCAACTTCAAATAGTTTCTCTGCATTTATTCATCTGTTATTTCGAGCTTTAAAACTTAGTAACTCTCAATTTCTTCGCTTCACAAGGTTTCGAATTTAATAGTATATCGTGGTTAGACGAGTGAGCGCAGAGAACGAAGTCTAACCATGGAGTTGGATAGGTCTAGCTCAAATGGAACAGCACGTCAACGATCGTGTTTGTTTGTTTTTTGAGCCTATTCGCCATTTTGATTGTTATAACCACTACTAGCAGGTTAATCTTTGCTACCATGAACTGTGGTAAGCCCTAGGGGACCTTTGTTACTACCAAAGTAAACAATCAAAATGTCTGCCGATTTGAAGTGCTAACTTGTACACCGCCGACCACACACCTGCGCCTCCAGTACGACAGTACTATTAATAAATCCAGTACTATTTATAACTAATGGTCTAACCAATGGTCTAACAACGCAAGTTGAACGGCTTTTCGTTGTTACAATATCTATCTGTAAAACGTGTGTTTGTTAGATTCCATACGGCCGAAAATTGAGCTGAAATTTTTAAAGACATCCGAGACCAATGTACTTAGAACTACTAACAAAATAAGCAAAATACGTTTCGATTTAAAACCGACAAGAAATAAATTGAAAAATAGGCTTGAAATATGTATGATTCAATTTAACGACAATGATTTTGTTCACGAAAAAAATTGAATCGAATCATTTTCATGTCAGGAGATGACCAAGGTGTAATTATATTGTACGCTTAAGGTTACCCAAAATTCCGCTAGAAGATTGAGTAAACCTTGCAATATTTACACGTATTTTCTACTAGCTATGTTTTCCATAGTACTGTATACATTTCAAAACATGTTCTATAGTATTTGTAATACAATCAAGAATTTTAAAAAGTCTATCCCGACCGTTGTTTGGACTCGGGTATCCCAAATTCCGGGTATAAAGGCGCCTTAGCCAACTAGACTAGACAAGACTCGCTCACTCGTCTAACAACGACTTTAGCGTTTTTCTAGTTTAAAGAATGTATTAGTATTTACATATTGATAGTAATAATTTCCATATGATTGTTTAACTTCACTTTTTATATCATCAGTGTTTGCTATCTACTCAGTGACAAATTGAGAATGATATTAGTAAATAAAGATCGAATTTTATTATTAATTATATATTGACAAAGGATTTATTGATTTACTGTATATTTATAATGATAAAATTATTCTATCCCTCCGTTATTTGAATGTAAAGCCTCCAGGCAGTGTTCTCACAAAATAATGATACCATCAAACATTGAAATACCAGCATCAACCATGTTACATCATTGACAACATGACGATGTTCTGCAATAGACGACCGTTTTTATTTTGTTTTAGTAGGCCCTGTTTTTGGCAAATAACATAACTTATTAATGAAAATAAAGCGTTTGCAGGATTTTTAGCTGAAAATAACAAAAATACGAGTTGTTGAGCGAGAATAACCAGTTGGTTTGTATTACAAACACTCGTATTTAACTTGTTAAAAAAACAGATAAAATTATATTAGTTTATACATAACAAAATGATCACTTTGTAAATGAAAATTTTAATTACTGTATTTCAGGGACGTCGGTGGTGAAGTCATTAGATGGATAAGTCTTTTAAATATCTTAGTATAGATTGAAAAATTGTTTGAAGGCAGACTAGAAAAATATGTGACAGCAAAGCCGACTGTGCCAAAAAAACTTAAACTTATACATTTCTACTGTGCTCCAGAACTTATAGACGAGCTTCAGGGTTAATGCCCTGATTGATTCGGTGATTATGACGTTCAAGAATACCACACATTATTTTATTGACCCCTCCACGTTTAATAATGTTTACACAGTATTTTTCTTGAAAAATAAGTGTTTGACTGTGGCTCAATAAACAAATCAAACACAATTTTAGGTTTCTCTCAGATGCTCCATAATTTTAACAATCGCAAATAGACTAAACATATTAAAACATGATTTTAATATTCAATTATACGAAGCTGTTGCGTTTGGTTCCGACGAAATGCGCGATGGAATAAGCAATGTTTATTTACCTGTCTTACTCAATTTTACTCCAGTAATTGAGAGCGCATTAGAGCAGGCGTGAATACGTAATCCATCAACAATGATTAACCTGGCGAATAGAGAGAATTCTCCATTTCACTACGAATTAACGCCAAATTAGTAGGGGAATGGAACTTCTGACGATTAAATTAAATTTGGAATAACGTTTTCATAAACAGCTTAGTTGATGGCGGCAAGCAATAATCTTGATAAATCGTGAATGGATATTTGGATCAAGTTCGACTGTGTTATTTGATGATGATTGATAGACAAAATAGGTTTTATGAAATAATCGACGCATGCGCTTTAACACGCCATTGGACAAACTTGATGGCTTGGTGTGTGTGTAAACTACGAAGGACCTAATTTTTGTATTATTAATACACGATTATTTGTTACTTGGGTTTGGGTGTAAAGACCCTCATAAACAACACTATTTTTCTTCGATTCTAAGGATAATTTAAGCAAAATAAATACACATTTTGAATTAAGGTTTATTTAACATGAATAATTTTAAACGTACTGAAAGTATAATATTCATACAACTGAAAAATCTTATGGTTCATAGCTTCAAATTTATTTTGGAACTATTATTCTTTAACAGTTAAAGGCTAAAACAATTAATTTTTGTTTGTATAGGACTGAGGAAATAAAATGTTCCTCTTTACCCGGAGTTACTCAACAAACAGAGATATCCTCATACAGTTCTCTGTTCAACCCCTAGTTCAAGTTCAACCCCTAGTTGGGTCTTGTAATTATCTCACTATCCCAGGGGTCAATGTCTGTAGTACGCAATTAAATACTAGCCATAACGTAACTTAAATAGAAACTGTGCATTTAAATAATTGCTCGAGGTCAGATATAAGATGGCCCATTTTATTAATTTGCTTGCGAAGTACTTTAATTCATTTTAACGTTTCATGTGTTTAAGTAAAGAAAATATAGTACACATACTTTCTTAGATTGAAGAAAGGTGAAGAACGCACTTAATTCGGTGGAATATCAGAGAAATATATTTTGATAGGCAAATTATTTAAGTGTATATAGCTTGACTATGAATTTTATTTTGAACGTATTACAAATTAATTTGAAACGAGTTGCGTGGAACAATGTATTATTAAAAATGTAATTCATATGTATATTTATAGTTAAAATAAAAAAATATTTTTCACAATTTTGCTTTGTTAGCTTCATGAACACACTCCACTATATTAATGGCAAGAGGTGGTGAAATTCCGTGGGGAGTTGATACACTGTCGCGGTTAGGTGGGGTTGTGTTACGGGGTGGGGGGGGGGGGGATGAGGGGCCGAAGTGACCGCAGCCCCGGCGTAATTTTATCCAACGTGAATAATTTAGGTATTCGAGGTCTAGGCAACCTAACAGACTACATAATAACTATAGAATGGAACAAATAAAACAATAATACACTTTGGGGTAAATCAAATTTGAGAGTTATTAAGTTATAAGTTTCGGAGCTACCTATGTAAACCAACTACATAATAATCAATAAAGTTTAAAATGAATTGTGACAGTAAGATATGATATTAAAAACATTGAAGTGAAGTAATATTAATAGTAAAGAAACGGTTTATGATCTGTGTGACATTTTTAACGTGTATTGCAAATTGAATACAATACTACTTGTCCTCAAAATTAAATGTGCAGGATTATAAAACAATAAAAATATGAAAACAGTTGGATTACGTATAAACGTAAATTAATTTTAATTAGTGTTCTTATGTTTCTTAAGGCAACCTTAATGTAAAGGCAGAGCTTTGTTTAAAAAAGTTACTTGTACTACTATGAATAAACTACTTTACTTAACGCATCGTCGTTCACTGTATTTGCATGTGGTACCTTTTCTCGTAACCCTCTTGTCGTAAACCATATTTAATTTTTAGTGCAATAATTGGAAATAGGTATCTCTTGAAAATTTGAGTGTCGTTAATGTATATGACGCAAACAAAACATCCATGGCTTACGTGTATGTGTGCATGGACCCGTGTACTTGAACTTATAGTAACTTTCATTACTACCATTCAATTAACGTTACTAGGAAAACGCTTAAGTCCCGCCGCGTTGTTGGATGAGCGTAATTGGTGCATTGAGCTGCCATGTGTTATGCGGATTTTCTGTTGTTTTGTGGAAAAATCATTACTTAGTTGAATTTTTTTAAATTAAATTAAATTAAATAAAAAATTAACATTAATTTTTTATTTTTTTAAAATTAATTGTAATTGTTAAAAAAAGACAAAAATCGTAAAATTGCGATTTTTATAAAAAATAATTTCTCGATTGCGCTCAAATAAACACTTATCTATTTATTCATAAAATAAGGGTTCTGTGAAAAAACTTATTACAATCGGATTAGGCATGTAGGTGTTATAAGTCAAAAAATTGTAAAAAAAAAAGGAAAAAAACGTAAAATTTCGATTTTTATGATGAATATTTATTTAATTGCGCTCAAATTTCACACGAATATCTTAATTCATAAAATAAAGTTTCTGAGCAAAAATCATTAAAATCGGATAAAGCATGTAGGTGTTATAAGTCGAAGAAATTTTTTTAAAATCGAAAAAAATCGTAAAATTGCGATTTTCATGAGAAATATTTTTCCGATTGCGCTCAAAAACGTGGCAGTTCTAAGTTCAGAGATTTCGAAGGCCTTCAGAAAATTTCATCTCAATTGGAGTATCGGTTTAGCCGGAATCGTGTGGACAAACAGACAAAAATACAAAAAAAAAAGAAAGAAAAAAACATTCCGGATTTTTTTCCCCAGTGTAGTGAAATGGAATCTTCGCTTCGCTCGCTACGCTCATCCAATAAGCAATCGTGGATGGCATTTAAAACTGGTAACTACGATAATAACATAATATTATGTGACAAAGTTTGATTGTTATGTAAAGTTACGTTCTAAATAGACTTTGTTTGTTGCTTTGGAACAATACTAAAAGATATAGACATTTAATACATACACGATTCCCTCAAGAGGTTTCAACATGAAGTTCTAATTGCACTTCAATTGCATATGTTGTTTCGTGAAGCTCTCAACAAGTGTATATGTTCTTCACCACTGTAATTCACTGTTGTAATGTGTAGTGGTAAAAACCACTGTGGTGTAAAACCATGTAATGTAAACCACTGTGTGTAACTACTGTTTGTAATGTGAGGGTATCACTATCTATTACCAAAGTCGGTGGCAGCAATTTACAACGAAGTCGAAGTTTGATTTAGTTAGAGTGCGGTCTTATTATTTTGCTAACATGTTTGTTTAACGACGCAATGAGGAGTAGGGTCATAAAATGTTGCATTCTCATTCAGGACAAACAGGGTTATCCTGCTAGTAATACTTATTTAAAAATACATAGTTTACAATCCTTTAAACTACGTAAAATGCCTCTTAAACGCTAAATGAATAATTAACATTTATATTTCTTGTAATTAACGACCACGTATTGAGACCTCCGTCTTTTGGTTTCAGCTAAGAGGTAAAGCTACCTACTTGATCCTGAGCACGTTGTGTTATATTTGATTACCTGAACACTCACTAATGAAGTAAAGAACGCGATGCCGAACTAGATAAAGTAAGTTGGCCGTGCCAGTTATAACAATCCACCCGAGATGAAGGCTCTTTACCAAACAAGCTGAGTGCGAAAATCACAACATGCTATACCTCAAGGCCATAACTTGATATTTACAATAAGGATATGACGTCTTATGTTTTAGAATCTATCTGGTCTGGTTTGAAGGGAATATAATATTTCTGCCTTATGGCTGCTGCAGTAAAGTCGTATGTGTGTGGTTACCATGGTCTAAACGTGTTTAACCCTCTTCTCTTTGAAACGGACCAGCTAAAACGAATTATGTTCGCCTAGAACCCTAGAACCTTTCACAACAAGCACACAATCAATATACCTGATAAATCACAGATAAAATATCAATGATTTTGGGTTTAATAAACCAGATATATTCCATACCAACTATACAATTGCCTTAATAAACCTACGCAATCCCTTGGTACCTTGGAGAAGAACACACCAAGTAAAACCGTGTATACCCTTTACCATATATTATAAATAAATCCTTAATATATATTATAATTCGTTTGCGTCAATATTATCTTCATCAAATACTATAATAATGGATGTTGTAATAATAAATACATAATAGAATTTATTTGTAAATAATTTATAAACAATTTATAATACATGTAAACGAAAAATGAAAGAAGCTAGTTTAATTGCTTGAGTAACCATTACAATCAGTACTAAGTGTTCACTATGCAACCATTTGGAAAAGTTTCTGTCCAGCATCATCGTCACTACCTGTATCATTTGTTTTATTTCATTCACCAACCAATGTCACTGTAACGTTATGTATTTTTTTTTGTTTTTGATGTGTTTTTTAGTTTTTTAGTAAATAATTTGGTAGGTCTGATAAACACGGTAAAGCCATTGTATGGGAAATGTTTTGTCTTGTCCGTTGTGTTTTTTAACTTATTATATTGTTTGATTAAAGACTGCTGTCAAGTAGAAGAAATATTACTTTTTAGTTTTATGTTATATGTGTTTTAACAGAGAATAGTAAGTAGTAGCAGTATGATTTATTTAGCTTTCACGTGTTAGTAACATGTCACAATCATAAACATGCAATATAAAAATACAAATCGTACGCCTTAATATACATATTTCACAAATTAAAAAAAACAGAGTTAATACAACTCATAATATATCATAAAAACTATTCCATCCGTTACAACCATAACGATTTCAATCACATTCCTACATACGGAAATTCAGATTTAAAAAATCAATACATTCAGTTCTGTATTTATTGAATCTACTTTCTTTGATGCTGTTTGGTAGGCTATTATACAGTATAGTTCCATTAATAAAGCTTGATTTCTGGTTACAACTGTTTGTAGGATTTCAAAGGATTTACCACCATTAACTTTCACGGCCACGTTTCTTGCTCTTGTCTTTTTCTCAACCTTTTAAGAGATTCTCTCCATATGTCCGCGATCTCAGACCACTAACTAGATTGGGGTCGTACGACTAGTCACATCATTCACGGGGGTCAAACGACGTCTGTCTGGTCAGCATTTTCGTCCCATATCACCTCCAAATTCCGGAAAGGGTTTCACTTTATAACTAGATTCGGTGATGCGCTATTGACAAATCCATGTGATGAGGATAGAATGCTAAGAGGTAGACAAGAGGTTGCTGTTTAGCTAGCACAATGAAATTATCTTGAGGGACATGGGTGCACAAAATATATGAAGTCCTCCTACTCAAAATATATTTTCTCTTACTTCACATGTTTTTAATGTTTTGTTTACTCTCGATAAGTGGTAGGAAATAAAAGTTTAAGCTTAAAATAATACAGAGTACAGACGTTGTACAGTAGTTAGTAAAATCAAATTATCATGAACGGAAGGGGTGCGCAATGTATTGTGTGTTATTATTTGACTGCATGATGAACTGTTGTTAGGTGTCACATAGTTATGATTATTATGAGACAAAAGAAACCTTCCCCCTTATAAAGTAAAAGGAAACAGATTTTTAAAAATGGTTTGATGGGTAGAAAATCTATGACAGAATAGCGCATACAAAGAGATCTGTTGAGATAGCGAGGAGTATTTGAGTCAGGAAGTGACCGAAGATTACTACTTTCCAATGAGATTTCCCCTAAAGTATTGAGCTATTTGGGGTTGTTAGTGGAGGATGCGCTTGAAGTCTTGTAATGAATTGAAACATGTGTGGTTAATAGGCTACATCTATAACGAGACTCCAGGGTATCTTGGGAGCTAACAAGACCAACCACAGCAGCTCATTTTCCAAGCAATTTGACGCGAATGTGAGGCGAGAGATTCCCCCTGAGAGTGTTTTGTATCTGCATTACCACACAATATGGAAAATTGTTTTGAATAAATAAATCAATATTAGTTTTGTTAATTAAACATTATTTTACAATTTTAATATAAAACTTTTAATAACAATTGAAATTCAAAATTTCGGTCTAGAAATCAAATCTTACTTTTTGCAAAAACTTTCCAAAATGGCATGAATTTATGTAATCATACTTCTCTTTATCTGCATCATTTCTTACTTAAACCAATCCAAACGAAATAAATTTTATAAAAAAATTTAAAACTTTTTTTAATACTTTAAAACTTACTAAATACGAGCTAAAAATTACCCCAAACTTTCCTATTTCTCAGTTTACCTTTAAATTCTTGTGAAATATTGTTTCAGATGTTAAAATAATATTTAGTAACGCTTCAATCAAATGCCAAGACAACACTCCACACTTCGTGAAACTACAATCTGCTATTTATTCATGGTGAAAATGAACAAAATATTTATCTTTGACCTAATTAACAAAAATAGGATATCAATGTATTTACATATTATTCCAAATATGTCGATAGCGTGTGATTTCAGTTTGATAACTTGATCGAGGGTGGGTGTTGACCTTCCTATGCCTATGCCGCTCGGGTAGCGTTGATCGGCGATGTTCGTGACTGACGAAGCAGCTCCGATTACCGTCTGAATAACTTATGGAAATCCAAGTGGGAAATCTAACCCTCCTCATGCCAGTAACAATTTCCTTGGCGATGTTCACACTTAATCTGAGCGGTAACCTTGTGATAAGAGCATATACTAATTATTTTATAAGTGTTTTTGGACATAACACTCACTGCTCCTTTGCAATATTTAATTGTAATAATTCAACCTTTCTTCAAATATCTTTTCGAACTGAAATTTGGACAAAGAAAAAGTAATAACAATCTAAAAACGAATACATTATAAACAAAATGACCATGAACCATTTCGTTTCCTTTGTTTAAACTTCAGTTTGAAAAATTCATTTGAAGGAAGATCGAAATATCACAATGAAATATTGTAAAAGATCAGAATAATATCCAGAAACTCTTATTTAATAATATTAACCTGTTCTACCAGTTTCCTTTATATATAACCGAATATTTTGTCTATAAATAGCGTTTCTGAACAAATCACCATTCTTGAAATGATTGTTTTACCACTAGGAAAACGCTTAAGTCCCGCCGCGTTGTTGGATGAGCGTAATTGGTGCATTGAGCTGCCATGTGTTATGCGGATTTTCTGTTGTTCTGTTAAATTAAATTAAATAAAATAAAAAATAAACTTTAATTTTTAATTTTTTTAATTAATCGTATGAATTTAAAAAAATTGAAAAAACGAAAAATTGCAATTTTTATAAGAAATAATTATTCGATTGCGCTCAAATTTCACACGGATATCTTAATTCATAAAATTAAGGTTCTGTGAAAAAATCATTAAAATCGGATTAAGCATGTAGGTGTTATAAGTAAAATAAATTTTCAAAAAATCGAAAAAAATCGTAAAATTGCGATTTTCATGAGAAATAATTTTTTGATTGCGCTCAAAAACGTGGCAGTTCTAAGTTCAGAGATTTCGAAGGCCTCCATAAAATTTCATTGCAAACGGAGTATCGGTTTAGCCGGAATCGTGCTGACAAACACACAAAAATACAGAAAAAAAGAAGGAAAGAAAAAAAAACATTCCGGATTTTTTTCTCCAGTGTAGTGAAATGGAATCTTCGCTTCGCTCGCTACGCTCGCTACGCTCAACCAATAATCTAACTAGTTACATAAAATGAGTTGCAGCTTATAAATTAAGTAAGCAGAAAGGTTAAGAAAAAGAGAAATAAAACAAAAAAAGGAAGATGAAGAAAGTGTATGATAGTGTGACGGGAATGCTACAGGATCTGGGATGGGAATGGCATGAGTTACAGAGAAAGACTGAAAGAGAGATGTGCAGGGATGTGAAAGGAAAGCAAGGATGCAGGGATTCACGTAGTAAAATTGAAGATGGATGCTATAAGGGAAGGAAAAACCATTGTTACAAACTTGAAAGAAGATTGGTATTTAAGGTGGCATTTTGAAAACAGAACTATAAGAGAGGAACAATCTGTCTGAAGAAATAGTGAGTGCTGGAATGGTTGGGAAGTTTCGAGAAGCTATAAAAACATGAAAAGAAGGTTTAATTTAGTCTGTAAAATTTGTTTTGCATCTGTCATTGTATTAGTATGTATTTATCATCGTGTAAAGTACGCAATTGTGACTAGAAGAAATAAATTCAAATTCATATGGTCAAAGATTTTATGTAAATAATGCCACTTGTCACAAGATCGTCTTATACAATTCCTATTAGATTTAGCTTCGAGAAATACTCGTAAACAATTCAATCTAAAACGAAACACTTCAAAATGTTTCTTTAGCTTATCTCAAAGAAAGATCAAAGAGATGCTCGGTACTGAACTCAAAGAGAAGGAACGCATCGTTCTGGTAATGTTCTTTACTCCAGCAAACAACGTAAGCCTTTCGCGGTTCTTTTTCTGCTACAAAATACTCTTGCTAGCTGCTACTGACCTAACTTCTCAATGTCGAATTGTATGCACCAAACTAAATGTGTGATTAATTCCCGACCAAGGTGGCTCATGGGTTACGTGTGAGACTGATTATGGAGGTCACGGGTTCAAATCCAGTCATTGGCAATCCTGACTCAAAGTTGTTTCCGAGGTTTTCTACCTTAGTGAAGGGTAGTATTGAGTCCACTGAAACAGGACTCAGGAAATTTTATTGACAAAACCCTTACAAATTAATTGCCAAGCTATAGTCATCCAAAGAGGATCGTACCGGGTAAAACTGATATAGGATATTCGTACGATACAAACTTATAAAGTAAGTTAGTGTCAACCGTCAATAATATACATCAGGCTCACTAGCTAGCTTAATAATTGACGGTGATAATAACTGAAACCTAACTGCATTAAACAATAGATTTTCCATAATTGCGTCTGGAATAATTATTGGTTAAAGGGGCATTTTCCCGCTAAACTCAAAACATATATTTCATTCAGGCTTACTAGTTATGAATTTAGAAATTAACAGAAAAATTATTGGGGCCACCATGAACCAAAAAATTGTCAAACTTTGTTATTTTCGAGCTAAGATCCCTCGTCAAAAATCTTCCATAAGAAATAAAGACGATATTTTATGCCCCGTGACCTAAGAGGATTTTGATTCCGATAAATATTGGCCCTTATTGACGTACTCGATAGCCTTTTTTGAAAATCTGCTATATTTTGTTTTGTAATTTGTGGAAGTCGTTCGGACAAAATATGCTGATTACCATAGGAGGCGTGTGATTTTGAAATGCATATTTTTGCGTGTTTTAGTGTAAGTTTTTGCACAGTTTCAAGACACGATGTTATGTAAGGCTAATGTATATTGGTACGATGCTCTAGTATATATGTGGAGCAAAAAATAACCTGGTTAAAGCCGATTTAAGAAATTATCCAAAACACAAATTTTCGCAAATTTCATGATCAACAAAATTGAAAAATCATGTAAAATCACTGTTACAAAATATTATTTTTTAACGGATATTTTAGTTTAGTATAAGTCTACAGATTTAGTGATAAAAACTAATTTTTGGGGGCAATAGCCCCTTCAAAGTACAATTTGTCATATTCTTTCAATTTACTTTGTTACAAATTGCCTACATTATGATGTATTGAAAAAAATACATAGACGCATTGATTTTGTAATTGTTATAGCGATCAATTTCTACATCACGAACTCAAAGTATTTAACGCAAACATTTTAATGACGCAGATATAATCAATATTATTATGAAGGGAATTCTTGGAACGTGTTCGTGTTTGATAAAAATATGCAAAACGTTATTTCTAACTACCATCCTTAAAATAGCACGCCAATAAAATAACAAGCTATGGGAGTAAAACGAAAGTATAAGTTTCTAGATTAGGTCAGCATTTATTTTACGAGACTTGATTAGCTGGAAACTCGTTGACACCCACAACTATTTTACCTCAAACCTACCTCTGCACGATAGAGGAAAAATACAAAATAAATATCCATAGGATCCTTAAATGATAACTTGTGATAAGTTGAAATTCAGGGAAATGAATACGTATTCGTATTTTTAGAACCACTTATAAAGATAGTAGGTTATATTTGAGATGTTTGTTAAATGTTAATTTTAAATTTCAATTTATTTTTGTCAAGTGAGTGTTATTCTGTGTCTTAAGGCAACAGCGCTGGGTGCAGAGACCAATAAAGGTTCCTTATAATTATATATTGTGAGAACTTGGGAGGAAATGGCTTCTTTATAGGATTTAATCCCTACTATTTGGATTGAAAGACCTTTATGAAAGGTTACCGCTATCGGGTTTGAACAACCGACCGATTCCATATTATTAGGGCTAAGATGTTCAGGACCTTTCAAAGTGAGAAAAGGGCAGGGAAATAGTACCTTAGTAACGGACCTAAACAAACAAAAAAGGACCTATTGAATTTAATCGAATTCTATTGTTTTCATTACTTTCAGTAATGTTTTATTAAATTATTACAGTTCCACCAATATATTTTCGTGGAGAGGGGGGGGGATAGTTTTGTCGATGTATCAAACACAAGATGAAAAATTAAAAACATAATATGCTTGGCCCGATAATGTGGCAAGCTCGACACTGCACTCGCACTCGCACGTTTTGCATCCGTTTTAGCAAATTGTATCAAAATAGGACAATAGTCCCTTTAAAATGCCCAAAAAGAACCTTTACTCATGAAATGATGTAAATAGGCATTTTAAGGCAAAATAAAATGCATATTTTTGGCAACCCTAACACTTGAACCATACTTAAAACTATTTTCCAGACGTGTATTTACCAATAGAAAAAAGGAGATGTCCTGAACATCCTAGCCCAACATATTATAATAGGGTTTCGCTTTTAACGCGTGAGCATCCTACAATGTTCATACACACGATACCTGCCACAAAGTACAACATGTTATCATGAGCAATATTAACCCCGTTTCTGAAATGTAATATCACAGATACTGTCGTAATGTACATTATTTTGAAAGTTGTTTAATTACATTTTATAGTTTTGTTAAATCTTGGTTTTATTTATTTTTTCTTCTTAAATCATTTTTTATAATTGATTACCATAATTAATGTTTAATCAATTATTAACACACAATAAAGAAGTGAGTTATTTGATAACATATCATTAGTCCCATGTTGATTTAAATTTCATTGTAAAATTAAGAGTTGAAATTATTCAAACCCATGTTTTTATTTTCGAGTTATCTCATCTGCATTCCTTGTGCGAGACGACGGAAATCAATGGACTTTTATTAAAAGTTAGACTATAAAATAACCATCACAAGCGCTTCCGATACGAATATATTGCCTATATGCACAGATTAAGCGTAATAAAAACATAAGTGGGCTAGCAGCGGTTTAGAGAATGATGTCATTGAGTCATTTGTAAAATAAGACGGGCAAGTGACATTTATACAGCATTTGGTGGAGGTGCCGGGTCTAGTACAATCGTCTGGTATCAACAATAATGTAGTTATTAGTTGATTTTGGGTGAATTATATATAATAAGTTCATAAATATAAGTATAAGTATAAATATAAGTTCATAAAATGTTTTATTTTGTATTGGCTAGTATCTATTTATTCATGATACAACATTACAAAAGTTTCGTGTATAGACAATTGGATTGTGTCATACAAAATGTATTGGGTATTGTACCTGAGAGTTCTGATGATTATTAGTAGAAATAGTTTATAATGAATGATGTAATGTTATAGTAAGATTAAAATCATTTTCAGATGTAGATTAGATTATAACAATTTTAACTAAGCAGATTTTTTTTCATATTTCAGCGAAATGTAAAAAAATAAGATACTTTTTGGATGAGCGAAGCGAAGACTTCAATTTCACTGACCCCCCAAAAAATTTAGCTCAGGTGTTTTTTTTTTGTTTTTTTTTCTGTTTGTTCGCTCTCTACCGGGCAAACGGCATAAGCGATCTTGATGAAAATTGGAGGGGACCTTCGAAATCTCTGAACTTAGACTTGTATTGTTTTTTGGTACAATCAAAGAAATATTTCTTATGACTAGGAAAACGCTTAAGTCCCGCCGCGTTGTTGGATGAGCGTAATTGGTGCATTGAGCTGCCATGTGTTATGCGGATTTTCTGTTGTTCTGTGAAAAAATCAGAACTTTGTTGAAATTTTTTTTAAAATTAAATCAAATTAAATAAAAAATTAACTTAATTTTTTTAAATTAATTGTAATTTAAGAAAAGGAAAAAATCGTAATATTGAAATTTTCATAAGAAATAATTATTCGATTGCGCACAAATTTTACACGAATATATTAATTCTTAAAATTAAGGTTCTGTGAAAAAATCATTACAATCGGATAAAGCATGTAGGAGTTATAAGTCGAAGAAATTTTTAAAAAATCGAAAAAAAAAATCGTAAAATTGCGATTTTCATGAGAAATAATTTTTCGATTGCGCTCAAAAAGGTAGCAGTTCTTAGTTCAAAGATTTCGAAGGCATACATAAAATTTCATCGCAATCGGAGTATCGGTTTAGCCGGAATCGTGTTAACAGACAGACAAAAATACAAAAAAAAAAAGAAAGAAAGAAGAAAAAAAAACATTCCGGATTTTTTTCTCCAGTGTAGTGAAATGGAATCTTCGCTTCGCTCGCTTCGCTCGCTACGCTCATCCAAATATCGTACTTTTACAATATTTTTCGATTTTTAGTGCGATATTTTCGTGCCATTTGGGCCGATTCTGACCAAACGGGTGGGGCTACAACGTTAATATTTTACATAGACATTAAGGTTATGGTGATGTAGTACCTTTTGAAAGAAAAAGGTGTAAAAGTTAGCCAGAATCAATCATGATAAAGTTTTTAATAGAAGTTTTTGCCGTATATAATAACAATTAACAAGTAACAATAGAAACTTGACAACAATCACCTACAATGCGTTCAAAAAGCACTTGCAAAAGTAAAGATATCCCACGCAAACTAAAAACTTTAAAAAAGCTCATCCAACAACGCGACTAAAAAAAGCGTTTGCGAAGCTTCCTAGTAGTTATTAACGTGTTTCAAAAAGCGCATCGAGTCACCATACAATTCAACTGAAGAGTAACACAAAATCTGAAATATATTTCCTTACTTTTATTCTAAGCGTCTTTATTCCTTTAGCTAGGAAGCTTCGCAAACGCTTTTTTTAGTCGCGTTGATGGATGAGCTTTTTTAGTTTTTAGTTTGCGTGGGATATCTTAACTTTTGCAAGTGCTTTGCTTTGCTGCCTACGCATTGTAGGTGATTGTTGTCAAGTTTCTATTGTTACTTTATTGTTATTATTTACCGTAAAAAACTTATATTAAAAGCTTTATTTCTATATAGATTCTGGCTAACTTTTTCATCTTTTTCTTTAAAAAGGTACTACATCACCATAACCTTAATGTCCGTGTATAATATGAACGTTGTAGCCCCACCCGTTTAGTCAAAATTGGCCCAAATGGCACGAAAATATCGCACAAAAAATCGTAAAAATCGTAAAAATACGACATTCATGAGAAATATTTCTTCGATTGAACCGAGAAACAATAAACCTCTAAGTTCAGAGATTTCCAAGGTCTCCTCCAAATTTTCATCAAGATCGGATATGCCGTTTGCCCGGTAAAGAGCAAAAACAAAACAAAAATTATTTAAAAGAAAATCTAGTTCAGAATCTAGAACGAGAAATTCTAAAAGTTGTAATCTTATTCTTGGAGTCGGTTCATGATGTTCATAGGCACACTGTCATACATTGATTTGTAACCAGTTTTTGTCTGAAATATATTTATAGACTGAGATTTATATTCTTAGAGATGTACGCGATTGAATTCCCATTTGAAGTTAAACTTTAAAGGTTTTATGTTTCCAATACACGTTTTTTGTTATATCCCTGGTAAAAGGTATAAACACATAATGTATTGCATTACAATCAGTAATTTCCCAATTTAAAACTTTACATGCTATACCAGGCTTCGCTATTTTGATATCGCATCATGTTTGGCGTTGTGTTTCCAGTAACATGAATAAATATACAGGTATTCACCTTCTATTTTATCCCATTAAAACCGGAACGACCCTATTGTCTAGATAAACAAACGTGGCAGAAATATCTCTGGCAGACAAAAATTAATAGAAGTGCGTAATATCAAACCTTTAATAAACACTTGATTTAGTGCGTAATATGTGCGTTATCAGTTACGAATTTCTATCGCGTATTGGTGCAATATCAAATTTGTAAAGCTAATCACTTCTTAATTTGTTACTGTATTTGAAATTACTTTTTATATATTATTTATGTTATAATTTGCTCATTTAGACCGAGCACAGAACAATGGGTAGGTTATCGAAATCATAAGACAAACCGTTATGTTTGGCCTTTTTGTTAGTACAAACGTAAGAGAAAACTTAGTTTCTGCAGTAGCCATTAGGTTTCGTTGAACCACAACGGAAGTATGCTTTGTCAAATAAGCACATTTTACGAGCAATTTTACGATTAAAATCAGAGACAATACGACATGTACACATTTCCATACAACAATAATTACTATTCAAAACACAAGTGCAACCTTGGCTTAATTCTGATTCAACAAATTATCCTTAATTTACCATTATTTACCAACAAACTTGAAAACCGTATAGATTAATTCACGGAGCGTACTATCTAAAGAGAGATATAATCTTTACCGCCACACTGCTAATTAAAGATCAACATTAATTATGATATATTAAGTTACACCCTAAGTCAAGTAGCAATTAGTCCCTGCTTGATTATCATGGGAGATTAAAATGAGGTCAACTAAGGAGAGCTTGAGCTCTGTATAATAATATATCCCCAGTTTGTCAATGTCAATTACTACGTAAGATATTCTTGTTTGGAGGAGTTACAGGGGCTCTACTCTCAGACAAGGTTACGAGACAAATACGCGGTAACATTATACATACAAGTCAGAATCATTCAATTTATCTTGGGATTCAATCATTAATCAGATTAATCCCAAAGCAAAGCTTTTGACGGAGATGAAGTTTATTGAGCATGATAAGTGGAGATCCTAGTTTCGGAAGATCTCCCCAAGTTTGCACATTATCGGTCGGAGTCGGAGTTTGCAACGGTGTCTCACTCATTTACTAAATATCTTCGGATGAATTGAAGATGTTGTCGTAACCTTCTAGACCCTAGTGGATGTTAGACTTACTTAAGCGGCAACTTATTGAGTAAGCCTGAAATCTCACTAGTTACTATCTAGTCCGGCTCGAGGCTTCGTCTGTAAAGTAACTAATTCCAAAGCCGAATAATCTTCGACACACCTACCAGTTTCCAAATGATGCCTCATCAATGAAAATTGATGTCGTTTAATGTTCCAGATAAATAATGACTGATGCACAGTAATTTACTATTTCAAATATATTTAATGTGCCAATTTATTTTCTACACTTACATTACGCCCTTGTGATTACAAAAAAACACAATGAAAAGTTGAATGCGATATACAACAGCAAACAACGGGAAACTTAACACTCCATTATTTCCACACCTATATTTTGCAAATAAATTGGCTTGTACAGGATTGATTTACATTTTATGAACTGTATTATAAATGAATACAGTGTACAAAGCATGGCTTTTAGTGTCTTCATATAGATCTCAAATTTGTCCTTCATAACTGTGATTTCACAGTGATTCTAGACACAAAACAGTCTAACGTTTTAAAATGAAGCTTCAACAGGATAATGAAGGCCATAAGGCTATTCCAGCGCACACTTACCGTTATTACGAACGTCAAAGAAAAATGGCTGAAAGTGGTTAGAATGAAAGAGGAACTTGAATAATAATTTTAAAAAAATGTTGGACCGGACAAAAGCTCCCTTTTGGCCATTATATGCAAATTTTGGGTCAATAAGAAAAGTAAAGTTCTAGGTGCAATGCTGAGTTTTGAGAAATGATTTGTTTTTATTTTTATTTAACAGACCTTTGTGTCCGCTAAGAGTATAAGGGTAAATAAGGTTTTGAAATAAAGATTGATGTACGATTTATTTCGTCCACCGGTTCAAAACTCTTATTTGTACCATGTGAAAAAATCGCTCATCGAACATTATTTGCCCTTTTACTGTTAAACTACTTATTATACTATACATATAACTGGTTCTAAGTACGGGTAAAAATGCATGTTGGATGGCCCATATATTGCGGGGAGGGGGGGGGGTGTAAGAAGAACACAATTTGTTTTTTAAATTCCAGATAAAAGTATATAATAAAACTAATGATTGAAAATTAAAAAAGAGCTAACAACATAAGACCTACCAACCAATTATTTCAAAGTGATACTTTCTTTGGATTTCATAACCGATTAAGCTTGCTTACAATTTGCTCCCTAGAGTATAATAAAGACGAGTTAAAATTGAAATGGGTGTTAATTGCATTGTTCTAAATGAGCTCAAGCTTAATGAGAACTATCCCTACGGGAGATCAATTACTAGTATTCAAGTTTGGTTTGAGGAACTAAGTTCGTCAAGAAACTTACGTGATGTGTTGAAAGCGGTCTCATTAATGGGCAAAAAGGAAATACAAGGTCTATCTATCTCTCTTGCACACAACCGATCCATTTGGTGTGTGTTTGTTGTTTTATCTCCACAGGTTTGAATTGTGTTAAAGTACATAAACCGTTGTGAAATTGAATCAGTTCTGAGCTTGGTGATTCTGTATTCGACGTTTATTATTAGTACTTGCACGCATTCAACTCACGTACACAGCGTGTGCTACCCACACTCTGAAAATACATTCACTGACCCAAGTCTACGTGGGTGTGTTTCATTTGTTGAAAGCGTGCAGTAGAAATTAACAGCAGTTGGTATCTCTAGTGCAGCCAATACGAATCTTAATGGTAGGAACTAAGCAACGCTGTCAAGCAAAAAGTTGTACATTTCTATTTGTAGATCATTAATAAATATTATTGAGATTTGTATTTTAGAAAACTATCAAAATGGACTGTTTTGGACTCATTTAAATTTAGAAAATTGAAATAAATAAACTACGGTCAGAATATATAGTCATTATTCATTTCCAAGAAGTTTTCCGTGAGTTCCGTGCAAATCTTTGGCCTTATTTTCAGTGGCCGGCCATAAAAACTAAAAACAATGTTCTACCTAGAGTCTTCTACACTCAATGACAAGCGTGTCTGGCTCAATATGCGTTAACTTATTTAGTTTAAAGGATGGAGAACAAGTATAAAACGGTTACAAGGTCTGATATAAGGGACATTAATTGTTATATTAAGCGAGCGAAGCGAGCATTTCCATTTGACTCTGCCGGAAAATTTGTTTGTATGTCTTGCCTTAACGTTCGAACGGAGGCTCGGATCGAGTTGAAATTTGGACCATCCGCAAGCTTTGTTCTCGATTGAATGCCATTAGTTTTGTGGCAAAATTGTTCCAAAAGTTAAAAAGTTACATTAAAGTTAATCGAAAGTTTTTTTCTTCAAACTAATCGGCGACAAAATCTGAGGTGGTCAAATCATTTAGAATGTCCGTCAGCTCACGAATATGTTAATTTTATTTTGATCCGATAAGTAGTATAGATGGAAAATACATTATAACAAAGTGCCGTTACCATGGCAACGGCAATCGCACGAAGCTAGAGCCTATTTGGCTCATGTTAGCAGTCGAACGGAGGTTCGGATCGAGTTGAAATTTGGACCATCCGCAAGCTTCGATCTGGATTGAGTGCCAGTAGTTTTGAGGCAAAATCGTTCAACCAGTTATAAAGTTACATTAAAGTTAAACGAAAGTTTTTTTTTAAACTAAACGGCGACAAAATCTGAGGTGGCCAAATCATTTAGAATGTCCGTCCGGTCACGAATATGTTAATTTTATTTTGATCCGATAAGTAGTGTAGATGGAAATTACATTTTACCAAAACTAACGTTACCATGGCAACAATGTCGCACGAAGCTGGAGCTTTTTTGGCTCATCATAGCGGTCGCATGAAGATTCTGATCAGGTTGAAATTTGGACCATCAACAAATTTCGATGTGGATTAAACGACATTAGTTTTGTGGCAAAATCGTTCAAAAAGTTACAAAGTTACATTAAAGTTAATCGAAAGTTTTATTTTCAAACTAAACGGCGACAAAATCTGAGGTAGCCAAATCATTTAGAATGTCCGTCCGGTCACTAATATGTTAATTTTATTTTGATCCGATAAGTAGTGTAGATGGAAATTACATTTTAACAAAAGTAACGTTCCCATGCCAACGAAAAGTCGCACGAGGTTTCTGGCCACTATGCACTGCCACCTAGAAGTAATCAAAATACTATCGAGGAAGCAGTGTTTTATTTGTTACCAAAGAGTTAAAATAGTTTTCCCAAGGAAATGATGTCAAGGTCCTCTAGATGGCCGTGGATTTTATCCACAAAGTAAAGGTTTACCCACGGGTTTACCCAAATACCTTGGCAATAATAAATAATATTGGAAACATGGCCCCGTGGACAGCGAACGTCGTAAATTTTTAAATTAAAAAAAAATGTGCAATGTGGGTGGTCTAGCTATAGCACGTGCTTGCTTATCAACGCGTCCAACTGAGGGTTTCCTAGTTTAGTTATTTTTATTAGTATAATGCTAATGTACAGATCTTAGAAATGACAGCATCTTAAGGCTATTCCATCGCGTTTTTCTATTTTCCAAAATATGCTACTAAGTCAAAATATAGTGAATGGCTTTGAAACATGGCTATTTTAGAAAATCAAAACTATTTTTTTTCAAATTTTTCTGATCCGGTACACGGCCAATATAGCCACCTCAAAATAATTTCAAACTTCAATTCGCCAGGGCACACCATTCAACGTAGGGTGTTGTGCTTTTGTGGCATTAATTTTTAACTGTTTTCTTTGGACTGACTGAGAGAAAACAGATTTATTTTAACAATTGTCTTTCCTGCGAATTTTTTCGTTTGGCGGTACAAATCGGTAAAAAATACCGCCAAACGAAAAAATTCGCTGGAAAGACAATTGTTAAAATCAATCTGTTTTCTCTCAGTCATTCCATAGAAAAACAGTTAAAAATTTATGTCACAAAAGCACAACACCGTACGTTGAATGGTGTGCCCTGGCGAATTGAAGTTTGAAATTATTTTGAGGTGGCTATATTGGCCGTGTACCGGATCAGAAAAATTTGTAAAAAATATTTTTGATTTTCTAAAATAGCCATGTTTCAAAGCCATTCACTATATTTTAACTTAGTAGCATATTTTGGAAAATAGAAAAACGCGGTGGAATAGCCGGATTAGACACATAAGGAATTTAAATGTTTGATTGGTTGATTGGATATTGCTAACGTCTCATATAAATGAACTTTGGCTATTCGAGACGATGAGTGGTGATTGATGAGGATGAAGTATGAACAGAAGGGTGGAGGGGAAACCCGGTACCGGCACGTAGTCTACTCCTTTCGGAAAATACCAAGGGGACCAACGGCTTAACGTCCCATCCGAAAGGACGGTGTGACCTTGACAGTCATATAGGTTTCTCCACTAACCCGGACTGCCGAGCAGACGTTGAGGAGAACGAAGCAGTTACACTAGTTCTCGAACCCTCCATCTGCTCTAACTAGCGGTACACCCTACGTGAGTTTCAGGGCAGAACTTGAAAGATGTTAAAAGTATTTTAACTCAATAAGGCAACTTGCAACTAAGTGTTCAACTTACACTGTTTTTTGTATTTCGCAAAAAAACTGTAATCAGTAATTCTGACGTGTATTCCCAAGGTGCACTGCTGTCGAAAGTACTAATACTTGTCACTCGTGAAGTATCCACTGAACGTGTTAACCTTAACGTTAACAGAGGTTGTGTTTGGTTTATTTCTAATAGTACGTTGTTCACCAACCAAATCAAACTTACTCCTCCCTCCGTCGCCTTACCAAACTCGATAATGGAACTCCTCGATTTGCTTCACAAACAATCATGTATGTGGTTTACTCCTCGTGGTAACGATAGCTGGGACGCAATTAATGAATTGTGTTTAGCAAATTTGTCTGCTTAAGGGGATTTTGTAATCACCATAGGATAAAAGTTTAAAATGATTCTAAGTTTAATGAAGCACGGAAAGTTTGAAAATAGGGAGCGAAGCTTAGATTAAAATAATTACACACCTCTACATCTAGCAGTAAATTATCTTTGGCGGTGAGGAGGGGGGGGTGTACTTTTTCTTTAAGACAAGCCCCCTCCACCCTCTCCATCCCTGGCTCACCAAAACAATTTCGTATCATTCTCGTTAAAGGGCAACGCCAACAAAAGTGACATGTCAACAGAAGATCGTGTTCGGTTTTATCGTGAGACGTGACACACACACTGACGGACGGACGGACATGAAAGTGACGCACCCTAATATTAATAATAGTCGCCACCTAATAAATTAAGTTAACACTAAAGTTTCTTGCGAACCAGCGTCACTTTTTCAAGTGTTGGTAGTGATGTTTTTAACCGTGGATAAATTGGGCACTATTGTTGTCATAAACTACTATGTATTTGTCAGTTGACTAAATAAAATAGAAAACCTTCAAATACACTGCATATTTTATTCTCTGCGAAATAAGTTGAGAGAGGGACTCGGGAACAAAAGTTCTTGTGTCTTATTGGTGATTGCAACTGACTTATTATTTAATGCAGTTTTATTAACACTGTTATTACGTTATACTTATCAATGTTAATTAAGTTCATTATGGAGATAGTTGAAAAATATTCTTTAAAATTTGTATGTATATTTTGTTCGGAGCAAATTCGAAAAGAAGCCCTGAAGACATTTTTCATTTTGGTTTCTTATTGTCTGGATTCATTCATGTTACAACGGATTTGGGAGATATTGTCTCTTGTTTGTAGACTTGAGTATTATTAGCCACGCTTCGGAGTGCTTTTAGCCTCAGGCTATTGGTAATATGGATATTGAATCCACAGACTGTTGGGTTTGGGTAACATCTGTTTCTATAGAGCATCTTGCACGGTTTTTGTACTGTTCATTGTTCTTGATTTAGTTAATGAAAAATGTTTAACATATTGTTTATTTTTTAACATTTTTTTTAGCTGTTTCAGTTCTTTTAACTTCCTTTCATGTGCTAAACAAAAAACCCGCATCGTCCAGTCGATACGTCATATAACAATAAATACCCCCTATAAAAATCATTTAAAGAAATTACGAAATATTCCAAATCGAATGGGTTACGGATTTAACAGAAAGTAATGGACAAACACTTTCGATATTACTTAGGAAATCTATACTGGGAATACTGACAGACATCAATGCAGCCTCTTTTAGCCTGTGTTTATTTGGATTTGTTTCATGGATATTGAGCACTTTATTCTACAAAAAAGAGCTTATTGGTCCGGAACAATATAAAAACGTAACTTAAAACTTATGACCGAGGCCACTACTTACTTAAAAACGAATTTTCGGGTGAAACTTCCTCACCCATCATCAGGTTGATACCGAAATTCGTTTTTAAGTAAGTAGTGGCCTCGGTCATAAGTTTTTAAGTTACGTTTTATAGCACTTGATTATTTCATACTGATGGTACATACTCGGGAACCACTGAATACATTTAAAATAAGCCATATTATATTGTATTGTGCAAGCTAGTTATGTACTCATAAATAATATCTTATGCTTTAATTAAACGAGGGAGCGGAGCGACTGAGTGTCTCCATTCAACTCAAACGGCTCTCATTCTGTGATTCTGTGTGTCTGTCTGTACGTCGAAAATCAGCCGAACCGCTGAACAGATTGCGCTGAAATTTGAAACAGACATCCGGTACGAGTTTACTGAGAACTGTTACAAAATCAGCTAGATCCATTATGATTTAGTCATACAATAAATAAAAATGTGATTTTTAAAAATATCGATAGCATTTGTTTAGTAGCAGCTAGCAGGACGGAATCTAAGTGGATGGCATGGCCTAGTGGTAAGCATTTAGCCTACCGCACGGAGGGTTAGGATTCGATACCCGTTACTTCGAACTTTTTTCTATTATTATATCCACATATTATTTTTGAGGGGTGTTAAATGGGAAATAAAAAATAGGTGATTTTGTTTTATCTTGGAAATTTGTTAATGTTTCACGCTAATACATTTTGAACACGATTCGCATTTTGAATGTTCAATTTAAACTAGGGAAACGCCAAACGTGAGTGAGCCAAGTGTTGAGTACCCGGAACCCCCCCCCCCCCTCCCATATACCTAAGGCTGGATCTAGCCCAGTATGGGGAATGGTACGGGGTACTATACACATGGCTCACTCATTCGTTTAACAACGACTTTGGCGTTTCCCTAGTAAGTTAATATATTAGTGGTTATAACCATGAAAGTCCAGACTATAGTGCTGCTAGAAACGCTTTTTGTCATGTGACTAGGTCAACGATTTTCTTAAAGTTCTCAACAAATGCCAATGGTTTAAGTTGGATACGGTAAAAATAATACATAAGATGGAACAAATGTGTGCCAAAGAAAAACTGAAGACAAAAGCAATGTTTCTAAGAAAAGAAAATGTGAAATTGAATGGAATGATTTATAGAGTATGAAAGAAAAACTGAACCAGAAAACGAATAAAATAGCTACAGATCGACTTAATACCACTTACACATCTTTATACTTTCATGTTTTCATGTTGGCGTTGCCGGAGGTGAAACGGGTTTCACATATAACATCTCCGTGAAGTTTTCAGACAGACACATTAAAATAAATCACCAACTTGAACAACAGCAGCAGAACAATAAATTTGGAGCGAGGTGAGTTAGCGAAGCTTGGTGCAAATCACTCTTTATCTATTATTCATTGGGTTAAAACCGTAAAAACCGAGGACCACATGGACCCGTTCTGAGTTAAATTATAAACTAGGTTGTTGGTTGAGATTGTTGACCTATTTGGGCAGTTCAAGTTGAGGCGTAAACTTGTAAAGGGGAAGATTCCAGTTAGTGAAAAAAGGGCATGTGCACTATGCAGGCAAGTGCATCGCTCATAATGTCGGTCCATGCATAAACATAGCGTTTATTCCTCTTTACCTCGTGTTTTGATTTTGTTTTTAAATTGGTTAATTATATAAAGTAATAAAAACTAATCAAATTCAAACAAATAGGGGGATAATAATGTTATCAATTTTTACTTCCCAAAGTTTATTAAAGCGGTTTTGTGTTGTTATCTCAGGATTATATTAATAAAATAAATAAAACGTTATCTATGGTTGCGTTCATTACCCTTTATGAACATTAGTGGGATCAAAAAGCTTATAAATTAAATACATAAATTAATGACATTTCACGCAGGACAGATCATTGGAAAACTAGAGAAAATAATTTGCTACGCCCCGAATAAAACGCCAACAACAAAACCGTGTCGCTTTTAAAATTCCAAAAGATAAATCTTCTCCAACAACATTGCACTAAATTTCTACAACCGAACAACTTCCAAACATTCTGCTTTTCTCTGTATACTAATTGATAAATTAAGTTGTTTGCGATTGGTTGCAAAACAATGACACCCCTCGACCACTGCCTTTGTTTAATGAGCCAAGTTCGGTTCTAATTGCTCATTAGCCTCGACAGTGTTAGTAACAGCTAGCCCATAGTCACAGCCGGCGGATGCGCAACTACGCACTAGTTCGTTGCAGATTGCATGGCCGTGGTAAACAGTTTGTCTCCACGTGGTAGGAATACAGATGCCAGCAACATGTGAAGCACACGCGGTTTACGGCATTCCAACTCGATTATTCGGCAATGCCACTCTTTCATTAACGCGGGGAAACTAATCTCCAAACAAATAATCTCTATTTGCGGTTTCTATATTTAACATGTTTATTTCGTAATGTTGTTTGTGTGAAATGTTTGCAAAACAATACAACCATTTACCTTTCGATTAGTTTAACAATGCGATAATGTTGTTTGTTTTTAATATCTAGATAGTCTTTCAAAATATTTCGGCGGATTACAACAACTGTAGCAGTGTTTTATTAGGCAAACAAACACATGCATTATTTGTTTAAACTATGTTTTTTAAATATGAATAAAACTGAGCGTGTATTAGGCAGAACAAACACATGCATTATTTAACGTTAAACCCTTGTCGGTGTTTTAATGTGTAAATATAGAATATATATTTTTATATGTTTTTTTTTATTGCGGCAAACGATAGAATCAGACTTTAAAATGCATCTATACTAGGAAAACGCTAAAGTCCCGCCGCGTTGATGGATGAGCTTTTTAAAGGTTTAGTTTGCGTGGGATATCTTTACTTTTGCAAGTGCTTTGTTTTGCTGCCTACGCATCGAAGGTGAATGTTGTCAAGTTTCTTTGTTTCTTGTCAATTGGTATTATTTACCGTAAAAAACTTGTATTAAAAGCTTTATTTCTATGGATTCTGGCTAAATTTTTCCACTTTTTCTTCAAAAGGTACTACATAACCATAACCTTAAGTTCCATGTATAATATGAACGTTGTAGCCCCACCCGTTTGGTCAGAATTGGCCAAATGGCACGAAAATATCGCACAAAAAGTCAAAAAACGTATATTAAAAGCTTTATTTCTCTCGATTCTGGCTAACTTTTTCAACTTTTTCTTTTAGAAAGCAATACATCACCATTACCTTAATGTCCATGTGAAATATGAACGTTGTAGCCCCACCCGTTTGGTCAGAATTGGCCCAAATGGCACGAAAATATCGCACTAAAAATCGAAAAAAAATCGTAAAAGTACGATATTCATGAGAAATATTTCTTCGATTGTACCCAAAAATGTAGCAAGTCTAAGTTCAGAGAAAACGAAGGTCGTGTCAAATTTTCATCAAGATCGCATATGCCGTTTGCCCGGTAGAGAGCGAACAAACAGACGGAAAAACAAAAAAAAAACAAAAAAACAAAACAAAACAAAAAAACACCCGAGCTAAATTTTTTGGGGGGTCGGTGAAATTGAAGTCTTCGCTTCGCTCATCCAAAAAGTAAGCTAGTGGAACTTGATTTTTAATACGGCGTGTTGTCTGTTGATTTAACTGATGGTAGCAAGAACCAATAAATCATCGAAATATGAGGGTAGTTCCAGAATAAATACTTAATTTACTCAAATATTCTCAGTCTACAAGTTTATAGGGAATAAAATCTATGTTCGTGGCAGCTGAAATCGCAATGCCAAAGGCCATCAAAACTTCTGAGTCGTGGCATTGATATTGGAATATTTTAGCTCTCGAGATAAATTCTCGGTCTGTTCCCGAGGAGAAGTTCCCGATCATTGCACGGTTCGTTGTTTACTCCATGTTCCCGTGCAGAAGACCAGGGGAGTATCCCAGGTAGAACGAAACAACGTTGATATTGATTCAAACAGCATTCATCAACCAAAGGGTTACATGACCTTAAACCTTAGGAAGACACGTCTTATACGAGGCACTTAGTAAGAGGTTCAATACCTTGCTGAATTCAACTGCAGTAGCTCTGTGGGTAGGATATAAATAATAACACATTTGTGAAACCGACTGTGTTGGCTCAAGCGTACAGCGCTCTGATTCGGGAGGTCCCGAGTTCGAATCCCGTTGACACCGGCAATATGACAAATGTTTTCCAGTGGATTTCCTCAGTCGAAAATGCGATTGCAGTAAAGGAAATGAGTTCTCTTAAACAGCCCTAGGACACCCCTACAATGCATAGTTACGACAACTGAAGAGGCATTGCACCCTAAGCAGGTTTCCTACTAAAAATTTAAAAATGTAAAAACATCTGTGAAATTACCATAAATCTTTCTGGCACATGTCATACGTCAGTTAAGGCCCCATACAGCTATTATATAAAAAGGCAGTATTGCTTTTGATTTTTAATGAATTTTAATGTGATAATAAATTGTACATGTAATTTTTGCAATGATTATTGTTACATATCGTTAGCTAAATCAAACAGAATACTCAAACTAATCCTTGGTTGTCGATAAAACAATTCGACGCTTTTATTCGTGGGCCGGCGGTCAATGCAAACCCCTTTAAAGTTAATGAAAGGGATTCAAGTAGGTAGAATGGAACACCACACCTAGAATCAGTTTGAGCGTAGGTGTTTTATACCGGGCCCATACAGAATTGCGAAGAAGTAAAGTTTGAGGTTGGACACCGAACAGAATTTGGTAGCATGTAATTAAAACACATACATTCTCCGACACCTGAATATCTCTAAACTGTCGTTGAATATAAGTAAGTTCATGGTTTATAATCATTATTTAACACATTGTTAGTTGTTTTCTAAGTAGTTATTTTAGTTTAAAGTTATGCCATTAGATATAGTAAAATACCTTCCTTGGACCTTATGAGCAACAAAATTAAGTTGTAGATGCAGAAGCAACAGTTTTGTGAATACGAGCACGAATTCAGGTCTTGAAATATCTCTTCAGCCACCCGCACAGCAGAACATAGAAAAGGAGCAATTTGAGATAACTTCGTTTGAAGTAGCTTCTTTGCCTTAGTCTAAGGCATCAAGTGCCTTTTACTCGGCAGAAGAAGCTTTGATAAAAACCGTGCATGATGCTGAAGAATGTTCATCGGTGATAGAGCGTGCCTCATTTTCTTTTTATGTTCTTTATTATTTCATATGGGTTTATAAGTTCGTTTGCTTTTAGCCTTGAGAGTCAAAGCAAATTTTCCCCTTTGAATAAGACTCGCGTACATTAATGCGTTGTTGTGATGAAGTCTAGTATAAAATCCTTTGATCATGGCCACACACTGAGGCAAAGAGCAAGAAGTGCATAACATAAGCAACGCTGTGAAACAGCTAATTTTCTTCAAACACATAACTCGGTAAGTACTACAACTTTCCACTGTTTTAAAATCTGTTTGAAGACGCCGTAGTCGAGATTTAAGTTACTTAAAGTTAAGTCGGTACTAGCAATGCAAAGTTAATGTGCTTAATCCACTGCTTGTGTGAATCCCATTAAATAATCATAAACCGCATTATGAAAACACTTCTTGTCATAGCACGACCACGAGTGTGACGACGACAAAGACGACGACGTTGGTTCTAACGACTTATGTATTGACGTTGACTTACGTCTCATTATCGTGTCGGTGTTGAGAGTGCGTGGGTCAAATTACCGTTGACAGCTTATACGTTCGAAATGTTCAAATGAGTGTGTTTACAGTGGGTTCAAATTATGGCATTCATAGTAACATAAAATATGATGTGAGGAATTTGTTTTATAAATGACATCCTCTTATGTCCTACTCTAACAAACGTGAGCTTTGAAAAATTGCATAAGTCATGATTTCAAGAAAGGGAATTTTAAAATTACAAATAATATGTTCGTTATCCTTTTTTCCTAGAGAATGAAAGATGATGGGCTATGCGTAAAAGTTATGTTGTTAGCTGGGAAGTAAAGGTGAATAAAAAAGTTAGACAAGTCCTAGAGGGATGGGCCACTGCTGACAAGGAGCAGCCCCTGGCGACTATAGAGATACCAGCCGATGCAAGGACTTCCATGCCAAGAAATGGGCTTGTCCTGTTACGGTGCTAACAAATATACGGGTTGCTTAACGTCTCATATTAATGCACCAAGGCTATTCGAGGCGATGAGTGGTGAGGTGAGGATGCAGGGTGCATAGAAGGGAGGAGGGTAAACCCGGTACCGGCACGTAGCCTACTCCTTCGACAGTGTTGGCTCGAGCGCTAAGCGCTGGACTCTGATTCGGTGGGTCCCGGTTTCAAATGCCGTCGAGACCGCCAATCCTGACTGAAGGTTTTTTCCGAGGTTTTCCTCGGACGTTAATGCGAATCCAAGGGATTGAGTCCTCTTGCATAGCCCTCGGACATCCCTTCACAATTGTCCTATCCGCAATATACCTAGTTAGTCACCTGAAGAGGGTCAAACCGGTTTAATTTGATGTGTATACCCTACAGAGGGCATCCTCACAAATATTTAATTTAATTTATTCCTTTCGAAAAGTACCAAGGGGACCAACTTCTTTACGTCCCATCCGAAAAGACGGTGTTACCTTGACAGTCATATAGGTTTCTCCACTAACCCGTACTGCCGAGCAGACGTCGAGGAGAACGAAGCCGTTACACTAGCTCTCGAACCCTCCATCTGCACTAACCAGCGGTATACGTGTACCCCTGACCACGCCCGAGGTTCGAGTGGGAACCGGCTAATTAAATGTATGTATAGAACTTGACGAACTGTTAGAAATCACTCAGTGGTAAAATCAGTATGGTAAAACAATACCAATATTCATCAATACAAATCTCGTTAGATACGTGTCAAATCTTGAGTACTTCTAAACTGTATTGATTCGCCCTAATGGCTTATTTCGTTAGCGACTAGAAAATCGTAAAACAATTGGCACCCTGATCCCCCATCCATTAGTTGACAGGCAGAACGTCAGCGCTTAATGGTGCAGCGCAAGCCCACTTTGTGACCCTAAAGGGAGATGGTAATGGAAATGGTAACTTTATTGAGTCCTCGAGCAACGAAGCGCACTTAAACTGCCGTACTCCGAAATATTTTTGTGGTTGTGTACAAAGCTATATGAGCGTATAAATAGCCCACCCGGTGACGAATATTTCGTTTTAGTCTGAGTCTATATTAAAAAGAGAAATATTTTTTTTTGTTATTGATTAATTCTTCGCGATTTTCTTGTCGTTTTCATTTAAATTATAATGGTATAAGGTGCAGTATTTCAAATCGTTTTCCTAGTGGTATTCCCAAAAAATAAGTTAAAGCAATAAGGTTATCTAAAAAATACAAAACCAACAAAACCAGATTTTTTGTTTTGTCACGCAAACCCCAAATTTTTATTAGAAATCAGAATACATCTCTTTTCACGAAGGTATTTCTAGATTTTTTTAAAACAATCTTGGAGCTCAGTTGTTTTTTCCAAGCAATGAATAGCCAGCATTGATAAAGACCGACTGATATTGGCTCATTAAAATTTCATCATATTGCTTCAACAAAGAAACCGAGAAAGGAACCACTTCCATTTTCCCCCTGATATACCGTATCAACATTTTGTTACTTCGTCTCAAATGAACAAACGCAGCCTAACTATGTTTTCAATAGTGTACATTAACTGACTTTACGACTACAATAAAAGCCAGCAGTAAAACTAAGATGGTATAAAAACGTTTTATCAAGAAAGTAGAACGAGGCTTCAATTTTAGATAATACAAAACGGTCATCAATGAAGTTCACACATGGCAGCTATCCAAGTTGTGTAATCTTGTCTTCTATCGAGACCATTTTATACGATATCGCAACTATACTTTGGGAAGTAGAAGCAATTACTTTCACAGCTTGTCGGGACAGTCTTAAGAGTGCACCTAGCCGCTTTAGTTCGAGAGAGGAAGGATGTTTTCTTGCCTTCTAGGAACTTTTAACGGTTCTGTTTGTGCATTAATAAAAATAAGTGTCAACTCATTTTTGGGATGTTTTGTGTTTGTACTATCATAGTTGATAACAGCGTATTTTGTTTATAATATTGGAAAAATGCATATGATAGAAAATAATCGTTGAAATCTTCATGAACAATGAAAGAAATACGGAATATGAAAGTGGTAGGCCTACAAATAAATTCCGGAGTGACAAAATATTAAAGTAAATTACGAAATTGAAAAAAAAAATCATTCATTTAAAAAATATGTATTCACTTTTATTTTGGCATTATTATGTTTAACAAATCCATGATGTAATAAATGTCTGACAAATATAAAATAGAACACTAATGCATTTTAAAATTTTAAAGTTTACTCGTGAATGTAATGTACGTTTCATTAACGCAGATAACCCGTCATGAAAAGTACCAAAACGTTTCCAACTGGAGATGCTAATAAAGTCCGTACTGTGCACCCTTAAGATGCTCAGGGTGTTTCGGGGGGGGGGGGGGTGATGGATCGGGGTCGGACAATGCGTGCTACCCGCAAAGGGGTGTCCGCCCTCTCACAAGGAAACTCCGCTATGCACATCACGTGAAGTCCTAAGTGCTGGACTCAACGACCATCACCTCAAATAGCGACAGCTTTTCTCACTCTCTGAATACGAGAAACAAAACTCTTACATGTCACGACTCTCTACTAAAGGAATGAATCTCGTTTGGAAATGTTGCTTGGGAGCAAGATGAATGGTATCGTAATACGCTTTGAGGGTTCGGACTTACTGCTTTTCTCCGGCTAGTTGGTTAGTAATACATTTTAACCAAAATTCCCATAAAATGGTTATTTATATTACAATCAACTAGCTATTAAGTGTAATGTTAATACATTTGGAAAAATAATCTTAAATCAAATTTTATTATTGAATACGAGACGAAGCGTTAGCGTCATTCTACAAATATAACTCCTTATGGTCCAATGTCTGTTTTTTTTTTTTATTAACTGTTACTGCTTCGATACAGGTCCACCGTTTCTTCTTATCGACCTGAAATTTTGCAAGATAAGTACATACCATAGGCGGTTTCTGTAATTTTGAAAAAAATTCCGATCATTGTTATAAAAATAAAAAATAAAATAAAAAAATAAGAAAAAAATGTACGCATCGTTATGGGGATTTTGCAGGGTAATATGACAACTTCTTCCTATTCAAATTTCAAGCTAAATCGGTCAAGAACCTCTAAAAAAACTTGTTTAAATCATAATCTTGAACATGATTCAAAAATGAAGGGGCAGTGAAGCATAAGCCACTTATAGAAGGCATGACGTGAATTATACAATGCAAAGATTATGGAAAGATTAGTGTACAAATAATGTCAATATCCGTTGGCCTACATTGTGGGCCTTATGGGAATGTCGTACTCGGGTCATGTTGCACGTACCGTGCTCGCTCAACAACGCGTCCAACTGAGCGTTTTCCTAGTTAAATTAAACTTACAAAAATAATTACTCACGTCTATGACAAGCGATATTATAAACGAATGTTCTTTGTTTCATGGTACCATATTTTATTTATTCAGTGAACGTATTATGATGAAGGTATAAAGCATACATTAAATTTATCATTCAATGTATCACAAAGATTTGCAAGTGATGAGCTGTAGTTTGTGGTCTTGCTACAGAAGTGACTCGGAAGCTCAAAACTTACAGCTACATAGTGGGGTCATTTAGGCATGAACCTTATGACGAGGTGTCAATCAAATGAGAAGTGATAAATGAGTATGAATTACTATATTTCTGTGCCTTATAAGAGTTTTGAACCCACTTCTCCAGACCCACTTCTCCAGAATCACTACTGCATAAGCCCCCGTGGAAGGCAGGTAAATAAAACGTCGGTCGTTAATAAGCAATAAGTTACAACAATTGTCCAACCGATACACGTTAACCGGAGTTGGGCATTTGTGATAACATTTTTTTTCAATTTTCAATTGACTTCACCAATAATTATGTGAGAATAAAATGTTTTCCAAATCTTCGAAAAAATGTTTAAAATAGACTGATAAAAAATGATATAAAATGAAACTATATAACAGGCATTATCGCTAAAAATACAAATCATTGGATTGTTCACTGTTAAAGAAATATTTGGATGAGCGAAGCGAAGACTTCAATTTCACTGACCCCCAAAAAATTTAGCTCGGGGTTTTTTTTTTTTTTTTTTTTTTCTGTCTGTTTGTTAACTCTCTACCAGGCAAACGGCATATCCGATCTTGATGAAAATTGAAAGGGACCTTCGAAATCTCTGAACTTAGAGGTGTATTGTTTTTGGGTACAATCGAAGAAATATTTCTTGTGAATATCGTACTTTTACGATTTTTTTCGATTTTTAGTGCGATATTTTCGTGTTATTTGAGCCGATTCTGATCAAACTGGTGGGGCTACAACGTTCATATTTCACATGGGCATTAGAGTAATGGTGATGTAGTACCTTTTGAAAGAAAAAGTTGAAAAAATTAGCCAGAATCCATAGAAATAGAGCTTTTAATATAAGTTTTTTGATTTTTTGTGCGATATTTTCGTGCTATTTGGGCCAATTCTGACCAAACAGGTGGGGCTTCAACGTTCATATTATACATGGGCATTGAGGTTATGGTGATAGAGTACCTTTTGAAAGAAAAAGTTGGAAAAGCTAGCCAGAATCCATAGAAATAAAGCTTTTAATATAAGATTTTTACGGTAAATAATAACAAATTAACAAGAAACAATAGAAACTTGACAACAATCACCTACAATGCGTAGGCAGCAAAACAAAGCACTTGCAAAAGTAAAGATATCTCACGCAAACTAAAAATTTAAAAAAGCTCGTCCATCAACGCGGCGGGACTTTAGCGTTTTCCTAGTTTTACTAATATAAAAGTGATATTTCGACTAGTTTAACAAAAGTCTTTATCAAACGATATAACAATTTAAAATCTACAACAGACACGACAAAAACATTTCGAAACAAGGTATAAATATGGCTGCCCATCAATATAATTACTTGATCAATAGCCGTTTTAATTCATACACCAACTATCCAACATGTAAATTTAATGTTCTGTCTATGTTATTTTAATTTTTATTCTTAAAATACTTTTTTGTTTATAATGTATCACCGATACACAGTCATATTTATACCTAGTTGGGAAATGTTTGTCTTGTCCGTTAAGGTTTTTTAATTGTTATATTGTTTGATAAAGACTTATGTAAAAGAGTAAAATTTTACAATAATTTGTATTTAATGACAAAAATTATTGTTTTTAAAAATGCTTTCACTAAAAACTAGGTTATGATAATGCGAGTTTATTTTAATCAAAATCGTTGCAGCTGTTTTATTCCAGGATTATCATAGTTTGAATCGGATTGATCATGCGTCAATGCTCTGGAATGGGGTGGCTGTGAATGCAATGAGGATTTGAATGGGAAATAAACCGAAGAGGATTGAGTGTGAGTTCACGATCGTCAATAGAACTCAGAGTGAAAATAAAACCCTCCCCATTTTGAAGCGAGGCCATCTTTGATAGTTGATTGCCGGCGGTTATTCTGAATTTTATATTCCGATCGATAATATAAAGAGAACCCGAACACAATTGCTGGTTTTATTTTATCTAACACAATGAACCAGATTTATTCAAGACTCATATTTTATGTCACTAACAAACCCTGGTAAATCCGGCAATCGCCATATTCGTGTAATAATATCAATTGCAAAATAGTACGCACATCCCACAATGAAATCTACCTATTAATCTATGTCATTCATCAAAATGTAAATTCACTCTGTAAGCCCGTCGGTAATAAAACAAACAATGAAACGTGACTAAACAGTATTTTACATCAAGCGCAGGTTAGGGAAGATATTTGAGTAATTTATATTTCATTCAACTATAAAGCAGAACTTGAACGTGTTTATTAATTACGCTTTGTAAACCCTGCGCTCTGTGTTATATAAGCACACTACACTTTCATCTACTTTCAACAGTTCTGAGTTATTCGCTGCTCAAAGATTTGTTGTTAAATTACCGGAATATAAAATAAGGCAGAACTTTGTGCATAACTAGAATAATATGGTTATGTTTACAATTCGTTATATTATAATTTTATAATTAATTTGAATCAAAACCCACTCAAATAAAATGTATTTGTAATTGCATCCCACTCAGTGGCAACTGAATTTTAATAAGGGAATAATGTACCCAAACATAACAAAAACTTGTAAAAATACAGCCAAACCTTACACACTCAAAAGAAATGAGATCTAAAAAAAAGGGCCAAGCTCATCTACCCTTCCACATTTGCGCATTCTTAATTCATAAACGTACAGTGTCCCGTAACAACATCATTGAAAAGCTTGGCAAAATAGAATTTTCAACTATAAATTTAAACGTAATAGTTCATCCAAATTCTTTTTTTCTAATAAATTTTAATGTAATGGTCATGCAAATTCTATTTTGCCAAGCTTTTCAAGGATGTTGTTACGGGACACTGTACGTTTATGAATTAAGAATGCGCAAATGTGGAAGGGTAGATGAGCTTGGCCCTTTTTTTTAAGATCTCATTTCTTTTGAGTGTGTAAGGTTTGGCTGTATTTTTACAAGTTTTTGTTATGTTTGGGATCTCATTACTTTTTCAAGTTATGCCTAAACTTATATCAGTATGCACACTTATTTTAGGCTTAAAATTTGATTTAGGATAATGTATATGCTGCCTTATAATATGGATGAACTATATCCTCGTGAATCTACTTTCGTTCGTCAAGTAATAAAGAGAATGTATACATCTAGGTATATATTAGTACTTGAGACAGAAATTTAAAAAGTGACTACACCGGGGATCGAACCCGGGACCTTAGCTTTCGGGGCTATGCTCTTACCAACTAAGCTATGCGGCCATCAATTTAAAATATACACATCCGTTAAAACGTGTAATATTCCACAATTTTTTTCAACATTTTGATGAGCAATAAGTTGTTATACTAATCAAGTAAATTGACTTACATTCTCTATGATGCAGACCAGGCTGATGGTGCTACCCTCTCCGATGTGGTACTCGCCACTGCCGAGTATGAAGGCAGACGGCACCACCACGTGCAGGTTGAAGTAGTGGGAGATAGTGCCGTGTCCGGTCGCCACCTGGAGCAGACAGAACAAGTTGTAACGAACCGGTGAACACTTGTGAGTGCCTCTAGTTGCACCAGGTCGAATCTTGGTGTAGTCGCATGTGAAGCTGCATGTTTTAATTTATTCAGACACATGCAATAATACAATATACAAGTACAGGTTATAGAAATAAAAGTAGAACATTGACAATCAGTGTGGATTAATTGTGTCGCCTTATTACATACAACAATACAATAATAATATAAAATGATACAATAAAGAATATCATTAAAATCACAATAACATAATAAAATATAGATAAAATTCAAGGTTATTAAAATATAATTACTTATGTTCATCGGCCTACATAAACAAAACAATATTATACACATCTATGAAAACTAGATATGTGCAAGTATAGAAAACGTGGTGAACCAACAAACACTCGTATAATGTGAATCGTGCATGTACACCAGAAGTATGTCATGTTGTGTGGTGTGGTGTAGTAGCACGTGGATGAACGAACTCACACTCGTCGGGTGTGAATCGTGCAGGCTCCTGGATGCCCCTCATTCGTGGCACGTATAGTGCGGTGGACAAGCGAGTAGTTGTAACTTGTAACTAACCAACTAGGAACGCTTAAGTCCCGCCGCGTTGTTGGATGAGGGTATATGGTGCCTTGAGATGCCATGTGTTACGCGGATTTTCTGTTGTTCTGTGAAAAAATCATTACTAAGTCGAAGATTTTTTTTAACTTAAATTAAATTATTAAAAAATTAAACTAAATTTTTATAATAAATAAAATAAAATAAAAAAATTACTTCATTGTTTAATTAATCGTAATTTTTTTTAAAAGAAAAAAATCGTAAAATTGCAATTTGCATAAGAAATAATTATTCGATTGCGCTCAAATTTAACACGAATATATTAATTCATGAAATTAAGGTTCTGTAAAAAAATCGTTACAATAGGATAAAGCATGTAGGTGTTATAAGTCAAAGAATTGTTTTTAAAAAGAAAAAAAAACATAAAATTTTGATTTTCATGAGAAATAATTTTTCGATTACGCTCAAATTTCACACGAATATCTTAATTCATAAAATTAAGGTTCTTTGAAAAAATCATTACAATCGGATAAAGCATGTAGGTGTTATAAGTCGAAGAAATTTTTTAAAAATCGAAAAAAATCGTAAAATTGCGTTTTTTTATGTGAAAAAATTTCCCGATTGCGCTCAAAAACGTGGCAGTTCTAAGTTCAGAGATTTCTAATGTCTCCATAAAATTTCATTGCAATCGAGTATCGGTTTAGCCGGAATCGTGTTAACAAACACACAAAATACAGAAAGAAAGAAAGAAAGAAAAAAAAAAAAAAAAAACATTCCGGATTTTTTTCTCCAGTCTAGTGAAATGGAATCTTCGCTTCGGCTCGCTACGCTCAACCAATCAACAATTTATGCTCGCGTTTCTCTTGATCTTAACCAGTATCAGAATGTAGTGTAAAGCAAAAAAATGTGTCTCGTAATTTAATCGGTAAAGTCTGGAACTATAAATTTCCGACAAGGAAATATACTGTTCTCCGCGCCTTCAATGTTCTTTATGAGAATCTTATGCATGGGCATAGTCTACGGAAGATAAACTATATGGATGCAAACTGCAGATGGGTGAATATTCTTTACGCTGCCTGCGTGCTAGGGACCGCGTTGTCTACAATCTACAGCACGTGCGTTCGATTCAGTGGAGAATTATATTAGAAAAGTAACTTAAGTTTTACGTTTCTGGTAAAATATCGAGTATAGTTTTACTAAACAAAAGATTTAACACAAGGGTAAGAGAGTAAGCTAGTTAATGAGGTTTTAGGGCGCACACAGTAGAGTATTAAGTGCCTATGACTACAGAGGAGAGAGTCTGAGAGAGTCTACATAATAGTCTATAGTCTTGTATATCGCCTACATGTGCTTGCGTAGTGTTTCAAGAATGGATTATGAATAAAAAATACGAATTTAATTAAATGCACTAATAACATGGTAAAACTGTTATACAAGTACCAGCACAAGACGTATTTACGAGGGGTGCCAACTTTGCCAATAGTCATTTAAAGGGCCGTTTATCTTCTAAATGAACTGATTGTAACCAAGTAAAATGTGCACCATTAGTCAACAAGTCGCGTATTTTAATACTCAACTTATGTGTTTAAAAAAAATTAGTATACGCGCAAGTTTTAGCGTTTTGGTGGAAATGCCAAAATTCATTTTTAGAAATTCGACATCTTGTTGTAATATAATAAAAAAAAAATGACATTTAAATATAATTTTCTTCGGCATTGGAGGGATGGAAGAAAAGAGTTTAATCTGAAATAAGTCCACCAATCTCTATGTCTCTTTTCCATAAATACGACAATTATACGACCAGAATTAGAACGATATTGTAGGACCAAAATCACTGAAAAGGACATAAAAACAATCAATTTGATATAATATTGTCAAATAAGTTACAATATTATATCATCATGCAATAGTATTTAAAACATATGCCATCACTTCTTCCTCTATAACAACCATTCTACTACGTATTATGGAAATTATTAGTAAAGCACATTTCTTTCTCAGGCATGCATGAGATGTTCCGTGAAAGGTTTGTCATTGGTGAAGGACTAAGTAAGCACGTTAAAAAACAGGATAAATGCAACATTTCCCTTGAGATGTGGTTGACAATACAGTTGGCCTTCTCACTACAGTGTTAGCTATAGAATCATACTCGGTATGGGAGGTTTGGTAGAGATATGGTAGAGATATGAACCTTTATGAATTTTTTAGTCCATTGCCCCATTCAGAATTTCACGTTTTCATAAGCCGCGTTTTTACCGTGGTTGCGTTATTTCCCAACGTAATGCGTTAGTTATGTAAGTGGAAGTACAAACGAATGAATGTGTGTACACCGAAGTTAACATCCGTCTATATGGTACACGAGGGGGAAATTTGCGTTGAAAATTCACCCCTTGGATACATTTTCTGACATATTAACCCCTACGGTAGCCTGTTCTTGTTTTGTGCACACAACAACATTATGACGCAAGGTTACACGTGTGAGCTAGGGAATCGCTTGGAATCGTGAATTATGTTGTAAAATCCAACAACCAGATCATGTTACCCCGAGGCAATGAAATATTGTCGGACTATTTCGCAGCAATTTACTATTTATGTACTGCAGTAAACGCGAGGAGGGAGGTGTCAAACCGAGCATGATATTTTATGGCTTTCAGACTTCTGAATACACGTTCATTTACATGTAATAATTTTGAACTATAACTTATACTCCAAAATATCAAGAATAAAGGAGAAAAAAACACTAGCTCAACTTTAACAAAAATCAAAGTTTAATGTTTCTTGACGAAGTCCAGTAACCCCGTCTTTGGTTTGATAAACTAATTTAAAATTACCTCTTTAATTAAAGAATACATTTTATAGTCACATTATTAATATACGAAACGATAGGTGTGTCAATAATAAAATACACTAATATAGACCCGAAAACTAAAATCTCGTAATCGATATGATTTGACATATTTAAAGTAAGAATATATTTAATATTAATGATAATAATTATTAAAGATACATTTATTTATTTACTAAAAATTTAACCCATACTTTAATTAAACCAATGATAGAAACTAACCAACCGTTAAAATCCTATGTTTAATGAAGAAATAAAAAAACGCGTTTGGCGAAGTTTTTGGCCTTATATTTTGTAAATCAGTTTTTATAACTGAATCTAAAAAAACTTTAAACAAATAATTTAACACAGCTACTTAATTCACTTTAAGTTTTAAAATAACTCCTCCAAACCATCTCACATACGTCACTGCAGATAAATCCCTTGCCCCCCCATTGGGACATTCATGGGGTGAGGTAACTTCTAAGTGTGGCCCTGAGTTAGCGGACACTCCCATTACGGGCGGAGGAAACTTTCCAGTCTAACCTCGACGACGATTTGTAATGCAATATACAGGAATATTATGAGAGCCCAGACATCAAAAATGAAAATAAAACTTGATGTTCAATTCCAATTCTGAAATAGGTTCAGGTTGAAGAAATGTGTTCTTGACGTTTGAAATAGCATATCCGTGCAGCCATTATAATAACCTAGACTATATCGTAGAAATATTATTTTACAATATGAATATATCCAGCGACCTCACTTTCTATTCGTTATACACTTGTGACCAACCAACCACTCACTACAACGAACAACAAAATGTGTAGTTGGCTGTTATGCTGTGTTATGTGCATTGTTGTGGAAAAAATATATTCACGAATGAAATAATGACAATAATAATAGGAATGAATGAATGAAGTGTTATGTAACACAGGGTGCCTTTTTAGGTGTATTAACTGGGTATTATATTATAAAACTGGGACATTTGTGAAGGTTATGTTCGAGGGCTGTTTAATAAGACTCATTTTATCTTGCATTACCTCGGAAAACTTCGATTTGTAACTTTTCATTTCTGAATCAGCGTCTTTCGCTTTACGCTTTAGCTACATCTGTCGAATGCCATTGACATTAATCATCAAATGATAAAATGAGTGGCTACAATCTTATGTCTCAATAGCATTGCATTGCATCTTTTTGACTATTCTCATAATATTGTACTACATTAAATGCATTCAATCAGCCGAACACGTACTACTTCATAGCCGGGAAACGAACTTTTATACATGGTGTTCGCGCCAGTTAGCCTATATACTCTTGTTTCACGTAGTCACGTTTTCCTTACCCCCCCCCCTCGCCCTCCGCCCTTTCTGACTGCCTTATATCTACTCATCGCATGGGTCTACCCTAGACAACTAAAGTGTTTGCCTTAGCTGTCGAGCATTGACAGCTTATAGACGTTCGTACGGCTGCCTGTTCAAGGCAGCCGAGCGCGTATCATACAATTGCCTCGTGTGCAATTCTTCAAAGTCCCATTGTGACCTTTTCTTAAAATCTTTAAATTCTACGAGTAGTGTTGTTAAGTTAATTTCTTCATTAATTGATTCCACGCTTCAATAATAATTAAATTTCGTGTGTACTGTCATCATTTCATTTCACTCATCACTCTCTATCTCAATCACACTCATCTCACTCAGAAGACTTTCACCATCTGCCTCTTCATCACCTTTATCATCATCTCGTCGTCGCCTCTCCTCAACTAAGACACAGATTGAGGTAAGCTAGCCAGCGTCTTTGTTTTCTTTCCATTCCTTTTACCCCCTTCTATTGGAATTACCGTCCTGGTGCCAACACACGCAGCCGTTAATAGTATTTGTTCTAGATTTACTTTTTGATGGATAAATTTATGTCCGGTTGTATTGGCGAGTTTGTACACAATTTTGATTATTAAATAACCGAGATTTGATAGAAGTATTGAAATATTTCAAAAGTCTACTTTGCCAGAATCGACAAATGAAACAAACGTATTTATAAAATATCGATGTGTACACAGAGTGCATTGAAATGTTTTTGCACAAAGAATAACACACTTGTCACTTTGTTGAATCAAATCATAAATACTAATAACGTTTTATTATCGACTCTCTGACAAGTATTATCACAAACAACTGAAATTAATAATGCCACTCACGATTTGGATCACGTTTCCGAATAAATGCTCTTCTGCTTAATTTCCTAATTACATACAGCGCTGTTGTATTAGGGCTTTAAACACTTAAGACTCTTTAAAATGTTATGAGTTTATCTGGAGTACGACATCAACATAATATAGCAAAGTTAAAGCTAACAATATTTTAAATAGCCTTAAAATAACTGTCTCGATTTCGCGAAAATTGGACTTGTATCGTTCTTCCCCTGTACTGTTCAATTATAAACCCTATTTAGGCGTGAACAACCCTGGAGCCACAGTGATTTATTGCAAATCAGTTTAATTAACTGATTAAGATATTTACAAATATATTTAATATATATAATACATCTACTACAACTATAATACATTTTACAAATATATATAATCAAATATATATACATAAAAGAAAGAACGACACCATATCCGATCACAACAATGCACTCACGTTTTAGAGATGATTAACTTAGTTTTTGCGATTCCCAATATTAAGAATATCGTATAGCAAGCCAAACTATATTACATATACACATTTACGCATACGAATAATCAATGTAGGCCTGGTATTCCAATTCGTTTCCCCGTTTATTTCGTTTTTCTCACCAACGGCATGAAGCGTTGCCAATCGGTCACCCATTCTAGTACCAACCACACTCAAAAGTTACTTAAAGAGAATTAGATGAGAACCGGTAAAGTAATGTAGCATAGGCCTATTCATTTAACCCAGTATTTATGCCATCCACGCCTACTTGTATTAATATTCAGATTGGGATTTAAGTTCCTAAAGGTTAGATTTATGTCCAAGAAATGGGTTTTAAAAATACGTTTTACCAAAAGTTCTAATCTTTTAAAATACAATAGATTTTCATTAGTAAAATGTTATGGTAGATAAAGTTCCTATTTATATCGCATGGATTTTTCTTTCTTATTGAATAACTTTCCTGAAAGGGTTAACCCTCTTCTCTGCGTATAAAGAACTTGAGTATTTATTTCTCATAAATTATCATCTCATGCAGATACAGCTATGAGGAAATGAATACATAAATCTTCGTCAAGGCTCGGAATACAGTACATCGCAGAGGAAGGAAAAGCGTCTATCTTGTGTGGATAAGCCACGATTTCGAAGGGGTTCGCAAGCCACTTAAATAACTTATCTGAACTTTGCACCACACGCTCCTCTGATCAATTATAGAAAAAGATAACTTTTCTCACACGTCTCTTCGACTAAATTGACTTCACACCGTGATCAAGTAAAAGATAACATGGCGAAACCATTTGGGCGACACAAAACTCACTTTTGATAAGAGCGAAAATACTCAAGATATTGAGTTTGTAACAATTGAACGGAGCGAGCGTATTTCAGGCAAATGAGACCTTTTAACTTCAAAGGCATCTTATTTTCAAGGATCTGGGGTAGGACGATTACCTTTCATGTAGAAAACTGGAATCAATTTTTCAGATAAGAATCAAATTAAAGCTCGAAACCTTTCAAATGTTAAGCAGGCCACGAGTTAGATTGTCAAGCCCCTTGAAAGCGCATGACATTCACTTATTCCCTTAGATTGCATCTTGACAAAGGTTCCCTCAGATTTTAATTAAAACACTTTCTATTTTAACGGTTTCTAGAAAGTGTTAAGATTATTATTATGCGACCAATTTAGAACTCGTCTCGGACTGAAGTTAAATATTCTACTGTTTTTAAAGCTCAAGAATATGAAATTTTAACTTGTTTACGGATGAAAAGACTAAGAATATAAAGTTAAACTTTGCACACCCACAATATTTTCATCAAGTCCGCATACTGTTCGGCAACGCTCGTTTGAGAAACATTTGTGAAAATTTTCTGAACAGTACGTTTACTATGAAACTTTTTAACTAGTGTTTAAATATTCATGGTATAGTTCCAAAAGTTTGATTAAAGTTTGTGCTTGCTGTTTAAGTAAAAGACAACAGTAAAGACACAATATCTTTAAGCATGTCGCTTTTAAATCTGTAAATTGTGTTTTTGTTCACTAAACAATGATTAAAAAAAGATAAAAACATCCCGCAAAACTTGATTCTTTTACATGCTAATCCGCAAAAGTCAAGTGTGAAGGAAACTTTAACAAAGAAGATTGATGTTTCTATAACATCAATGTTGAAATAATTTGAAAATAAATAAATAAATAAATAAATAAATAATAAATAAAAAATTAATAAAATAAATAATAAATAATAATAAAATAATAATAAATAAATCAATAATAAATAAATAAATAATAAATACATAAATAATAATAAATAAATCAATAAATAATAAATAAAAAATCAATCAATAATCAATATCAACAATAAATCAATCAATCAATCAATCAATCAATCAATCAATCAATCAATCAATCAATCAATCAATCCATCAGACCTCGAGTAAACATTATATTACAGTAAAATAAATATAAGAAAATGTTTGAACATTATTCTATTATAACAATTATAAATAAGTCATTCAAAAGACAAGGGTCTTAAACCTACTGTTAAAATTGAATGGTAACAAAATAAATAAAATTGTAATTAGAGTCACCCACTCAGTTTTATAACTGATTTTCAGTGGGGGACATTAAACCAAAGCGACCAAGAACTGCTTAGCCCATCGGAATCGACGATTAGGCGATAACCAACCGAAGATCGATATTTTTTAATAAGATACAGCAATCAGGCCGATTAGAACAACCTTTGAACTTTATTATGACCTCGTTGCTAGAACCTGCTCCAAAGTCACTCGTTTACAAACCCTACGACTAGAACTGTGGACTTAAGTCCAAATCAGAAGTTAAAATCTTTTATTTGGCGAATCGAACACTGGCCTTCTGATTGAAGCAGAGACGCTAACCATAAGCCAACGAGCCACATGGTGGGTCTAATCGCTCACCTACCAATGTAATTCACACGCCAATTCATAAGGAACGAGTCATCTGCAACCGAAGTTTCTTCTATACTAATTGCATATACCATCAAAAATTAATTTTAAATAAAACTATTTTTTAAAGAAGAAGCACAAGTACAATATCAACAGCACGGCTTCAACGAACAATGATGTATTTCACGAGGTAAACGTATGAATGAAGAACACTGGCGATGCTGACTTAATGGTTTCTCCAAATTTTTCTTCGCACAAATCAAAATTTCAAACGATGGGTTTGAGTATCAAGTAGGTCATTATACCTAAATGTGGCAAAAATGCATACGAAAGTGTCTTGTTAATATTTAACCAACTAAACGTGTTCAGTGTATGCACGCTTGTTTTGCGCTGTTCCGCAGTAAATCTACAAACTGTTGGTGCGAGTAGTTTAGAGGGTCAAAGTTTAATCACAACTCAAAGTACACACCGTATCGTTGACTCCATGTGTCACACAGCTGTGGGAATATCATCGTAATACAGAACCGGGAATTCAAGTCTGGAAGTAATCAAGGTACCAGATTGAGATGATGACGCATTCAGCTGTTTCCGGCGATATCTGCTGGTTTTATCACTGCGATGAAAACACTCGTTACAGGAATTACTGTCTGTCTGCTTGTCGTTACTAACTTCTCATCCAATTATCTTCCTCTTAATTCCATCGGGGTTATTTGTCTGTCTAGTCAGAAGTGATTTCTGAAGAATCGAAAAGCCATTTAATTTTTCGCTCAAAATATAATTAAAGAACGGAGTTAGTAAATTTACGCTGACAGATGTAAGAATAGCTGTTCGAAAGCGGAAACCAATATTAGGGTTTAATTCGTTTTAAGTTACAGTTTATTGCTCTGTGTGTTTGTGTTTGTACGTGTTGTGTGATTATAAGTGATTGACGTTCTAAAAGAGAATGGAAATTAATTATATGTAATCCTTATTTTTTCTTTTGTCTTCCATAATATCAGTTATTATCAAAAAGGTTAATTCGCAACCACATTAGAATTTATTATGCTTGGACGGCTCCAATGTTATCATTAAAACATTCCCAAGTTAAAAATTGATGGACTAAAGTCCACATCAGAAGTTAAAAAATTTCTGCCTTAAGCGGGATTTTAGACCAGGACTTTCTGCATATACACTTCTAACATTTAGACCAACGGGTCATAAAACTGCATAACTTTGCACTACATACTTTGATTCTTACTTCATTTTACCTTTTAGTTTTTGTTCTTATACTACTACTGAAAAAAGTCGGCAACTCGTGAGGTTATGTTCCAATTACCGAGGTAAGTCTCCTAACTGCATTTAAACGGTACAACTTGTGACCCTCCCTAATTACCCTTGCCAGTTTTGTAACAGTTTAGCACATATTTAACTTTCACAATTCACATCCAACACTTCATTTGTCATAAACATCAGTAGTAAAATTACTAGTACATATTGCATTCATATTGCAATCACATATTATTAGACGCATTTAATTATTATATTTTTAATTTTACGATTTGGCGGAGAAACCTATCGGAAAAGGCGTGAATTAAGTTCTTGCATTCTAAATATATTTTTGTTTCTTATTTAATCATTTAAGCTATATCTTAACTGAATTTAATATATTGGATGACGTGCAGGCTAGCATCGGAGCGAAGATTCCATTTCACTACACTGGAGCAAAAAATCCGAAATGTTTTTTTTCTTTTTTTTTTTTTTTGTATTTTTCGTTGTTTGTTAACACGATTCCGGCTAAACCGATACTGTTCCGTTACGATGAAATTTTATGGAGGTCTTTGAAATCATCCTGAACTTAAAGAACTGCCACGTTTTTGCGCGCAATCTGGAAATTTTTTCTTTAATAAAACGCAATTTAACGATTTTTTTCGGTTTTTAAAAATTTCTTCGAAATTTGATAACACCTAAGCTGCTTTATCCGATTGTAATGATTTTTAACGAGACTTAATATTAATGAATTAGATATTCGTGTGAAATTTGAGCAGTAAGTCGAAAATTATTTTCTCATGAAAATCCGAATTTAAGGGTTATTTCTTTTTAAAGCAATTCTTTGGAATCTTATATAATACCTACATGCTTAATCCTATTGTAAGATTTTTTCACAAACCTTAATTTCATCAATTTATATACTCGTGTTAATTTGAGCGCATCGAATAATTATTTCTTATGAAAATTGCAATTTTACGATTTTTTTATTTTTTTAAAATTACGATTTATTAAAAAAATTAAGTAAATTTTTTATTTTATTTAATTTAATTTAAAAAAATCTTCGACTTAGCAATCATTTTTTCACAGAACAACAGAAAATCCGCATTACACATGGCAGCTCAATGCACCAATTACGCTCATCCAACAACGCGGCGGGACTTAAGCGTTTTCCTAGTTTGTAATCACATTCACATTAAAGACGCTATCAAATCTTAACGGCGATTGCGTAATAAACGAATTACCGACGCTCGGAAAACCTTGAGTGCTAATGTCTTCTGTAGATGCAAAATACGATGAATAAAAAAGTGAGTCCAATGCTAAAAATGTACTCTTCTTCCTTTTTTTTATCTTGTCTGTTTTATCAGTCAACTCGAATGTAATTTTACTCCATTTTTATTAATGTTACTTTTACAACCGTGTTGCATAATTGTATCACGGAATAGATTAAGCATGCTCTACCCTGAAGTTTTTAAAACACGTTTATATGCCGGCGTTGAAAAACGTCTTCGTGGTTTATCGTTTAGATTTTAATGTAATGTAAAAATAATTTATAATCCTCTACGGGTTTCGTGGACCAGATAATCTTGCGAATAAATTTCGGTATTTCGAAGAGTTGGCTGTGAATTTTATTGCTGTGAGGAATGTATTTTCGAATATAAAAATGATCTGTATCAAGCTATTTAATACCAAATTTGGTCAGAAGAGATAATTGAAGTCACTCCATATTTAAGTAAATAATGCAAAGTACAAAGGGGTTGGGTTCTTGGAAATTACTTATTATGATTTACGGTTCGTTCGGCTTAAATCAGATTTAAATTTTAAATTTTGCAAATATCGAACTCTAAAATAACGTGTGTTATCTCACGTTGTTTAAATAAATAGTTGGTGGGGCGTGGGGGCATAATTTATCTAAACCTTTTACGTTCCACCCATATTATGAATAACTTTTCTGTGTGTCTCCCCGCTTGTCTGTAGGTGGGTCACGCATTACAATAAACCCCGACAACCTATAGATATATACAAGTTTTTTGTTGATCCTGCCATTCAACAAATAATGATACGGAACTTTTATATGGAGGAGTCAGGGGACGTGGCTTGTTTCAATCTAATGAAAATATTTCTATAAACCCGGCTCATCCACCAACAATATTGAGCAGACTAATTGTTAATTATTAAAATGGTTAGCTCCTCCATTTCGGTTTCTCGCGTACCCGTACTCGTACGATTAACAGCAAACCGTGATCACGGCAGTATTTACCACTGTCTTTAGTTATAGAGTAATTCAGAGTATGTATTATTAAAACCTGATAGAGCGTGGAAAAATCAAATGGCAGGATCAATGTTGTGAAAATGCTCAGGGAATTTTAATTTATCGAAATACATTAATTAAATATACATTGAAATATTCTAGAAATAATTATAAATATAAAATATTACGTTCATAAACATAAACATAATATTATATAATAATACTTAAAAAACAAATATTTCCTAATCTAATTTTTGTTTGTTTACTAGAAATGTGTGTGTGTGACTTTTGTATGTGACTTTTTTAGTTGTTTTGTGTTTGTTTGTTGTTGTTTCTAAACCTTATTTTACCTCTAATTTACCTCTATGACTGACCGTTGACAGAGAAATTTAAAAAAAAATGGTTAACAATGAAACCGTTTTATAACTCCTGTATGACGTGTGTAAAGGTATTTCATTGTAAAACGCTGCTTTTTGAAGAGTGTAAAAGTTCAACACGCTTTCATGCGAGTGCAATAATATGTTACTTGTCTTTCGCACATAGACTTGTGTTTTGCCTGGTTTCCTCTAGCGTGAACGAAGAAATTATGTAACACAAACAAATTTTAAATTGTAAATTAAGTTTCGTTTCGTTTAATATCATTTTTCAAAAGTTATTTTTATAGCTAAACAGCACAAAGTAAAAGTTTCAAAATAAAAACGTGTTATCTCATGTTTTAAATTGTGAAATTTAATTAACATTATACGAAAACGTGTGTGAATTACAAAACTTTGAATTTGGTAATATGTTTGTTTTACTTCGTCTAAATTAGGCGCGTCAGATGAAAGTTATAAAGAGAACGTAACCTTCTGTAAGGTCCTCAACACACAATTTCAATGTTATTCTGGACCAAGAAAGCCTAAAATATGAAATTATTTTCGTAAATATTTTTTTCCAAAACAGTAGACGTACGAACTCTTTAAATCCCGAATAAGAGTAAAATGTCATTATTTAGAACCACTCTTAGAAAAATACGCTTCGTGTTTATATTATTATAATAAATACAATTTCTAAATTTCTAAAACAGCTAAGGTTCTTCAATCATATTTAGAAAAGCCATTACATGTTTGGATAATATAAGACGAAGCCAATTATTCATCTGAAATTGCTTGCCTTTTAAACCCGCTCGAATTCCCACGGAAGAAAACGAGGTGATAAATAGAACATCTCCTCCCGAAGTGAAACGTAAAAATCTCCTTCCAAAACACGTATTTTTTATACAAGTGTTACCATTGCAGCTTGTGCGAAAAAGCTTTCTTAGTCTTCAGTTGTTATACCTCCGCTAAGTGCTTAGAGAAGTTGGGAACAAAATCTCGCAATTTTTCATGACTTTCTTTTTATCGTCTACCATTCAACATGTGCCTTCCCCTCACTCCGTCTCACTTTATGGCGATTAATCAATCTCGCGTCGTCTCCTACTTCCTTCTTTGCCTGTAATCTACCTAGCTAGGCTGAGCTGGGCTGGAGGCGAGGTCACCGCAACTGAAGCTGCTACTTAGACGACCGCGAACATCACGTCCATCTATCTTCTTCACGGGTTTCAGACAAACCTGACGTTTCACCGATACAACTAAGCGCGATATATTGAAGGTTCCTCTCCTGATCGCCATTTTTTAAGTATAAAGCCTTAATGATAAAAACAATACATCGAGACATGTTATGGAAAAGTACTAATAAAACTCCAATGGTTGTCAAAATAGGTGCTTGTACACTCAATTCTCATATACTGCAAAAGCTATTTATTTGTATTTATTATTGTATTGTAAATGTGGAAAAACAAAAATGGTGTGAAGAAATGAAAATGTGTCAGGAACTGATGGAAGGACTTGAGAAAGATGGAAGGTTAGAAGGGAAGAAAGGGAAGAACTAGGCAATATAAGTGAGACGTCGGGCATTATCTAGTCGCGGTCCTAGAGTTGGAATAGATTCATACACTCCCAACCAGACATCATGGTTGAAATAGGCAAGCTATTATGATATTGTATTGTTGTAATCTGTAAATAGACTACATTAGATGAGACAAGAACAGTGCAGGCTTTCGTGGTCCATTCATCCCAGTAGTATTCTCAACAGTCATATTATAATATGACCACAGAGATAAATTGTGTATCATGAATAGGTATAGTTCAGTTCATTACGATATTATAACTACAATGAAATGAAATGGAGCAATCAAAATTGAATAGCCTTACGCAAATTGAATGCCCCAATAATCGAACTAGAATCCCAAGAATGGGCCTAGAAATATTATTATACGTGTACCTTTTTTTTAAAGAAACATAAATTCAAAACTTTTAAACCTATCATGATGTACATAATAAATATTTTATTGCACTCTTTTGGTAACGAAACAAAGTTACACAAATGTAACATTTCAGTTACTAAAATGAAAGCTAAAACAGATCGTTATGAAAGCAATGTCGGGACGTCTTGCTGTAACTGTACTGATTCTAAATTTTAGTCAGGAAAAAAAACTAAGAGCTCGAATGAGTTCAAGATTTTTAATATCGATTATCTACTTTTTGGAGGACCGAGTCTGTTTCCGCATCAAGCTACAGTTGTAAAATTTAATTTGAGCGTTTTAAACCAGACATTACTTGCACATTCTGAGCATTAAAACTTCTTCAAAAGATTTTACTAATTATACTGCGCAAAAAGATAATTTCTCCCTTGGTCCGGTAATTACTTTTATCTAATTAAATCCCTTTATCTGAAAATTCAGTAGAAACAGGCTTGGTTGGTGTATTTAGTCCCAAGAAGGAAATCTTTTGTAATTATGATATAGTTGCTTCACTATATAATAACCACATTAAAGAGAGAATATGTCTACAAATAACAACGCCAGTTGCTTCTAAAATTACTTCAAGCTGTGAGTTTTGCAAAAAGTTGATTTTAAATAGGGTATAAACAATAAGGTATAGCTTTTATATCATTATATATCGCTATCGTAATTTGAATACAAACTATTCTTGATTGCATTCCCTAAAATACAAAATAAAATAAAAAAATTGTGGTGTTGATAAAATACCCAGTATGAAAAGAAAAATTCATATTCACATCCCTAAGGACATGCCCTTGCCGCTTTCCCTCAAATGTTCGACTCTATACTTGACAGCATTATTCGGATGAAAACTTTGGGTCTGAAATATGTGAAATTCGACTCGAACAATTAATAAACTCAAAATCGTATTATTTTTATATGAATCAATCCATATTTTTATCATGTAATTTAACTAAATAAAAATAAAAACATAATTTCTTATTTAGAGTCTACCCACTCAGCAGTCACAAAACTGATTTTCTGTGGGGGACATTAAATTTAAAGACGACCAAGCAAACCCTGTAGGCGTCGACACCACCAACGAGCGAACAACGACCAACTATAGAGACCGGTAACACACCGATCAATCAAGCTGGACACGATTCCACTCTTGAACAGCGCCAGAATCAACAAGACTGATTCGGAACAACCTTAGAATGTATTGTGATTCGTTGCTAGAACGGCTCCCAAGCCAAGTCACCGTTTATAAATTCTTAGAAGGAGGCCAGGAACTGATGGACTTAAGTCCACATCATAAGTTAAAAAACTTCTGCCTATAGCGAGAATCGAACCCTGGACTTCCGCATTAAAAGCAGAGACGCTAACCTCAAGACCAATGGTTTCCGTTGTTGAATAAATAATGGTTAATTGGTATTTGGTATTTGGTATTTGGAAATTAACTATTCGTTTTGTGTTTGAAGTTGTGACCAAATATTTAAGTAGTGATGAATACAACATAAAAATGTTTTTAAACAAAATCAGAAAACGTCTGAACGAGAGACGAAATCAATGTAAGTTCAGTGATTTCGAACAATCTTCTCTCTCGGTATAAACAGAAACCACCCCCCATGAATAAACCACATATCGTTCAGAAAAACAATCTTCCGTCTCGATATAAACAGAAAACACCACCCCATGAATAAACCACATGTATAATCGTTCAGAAAAATTATAATCCTACGGATTTATGTCCAAAGAATGATAACAGAAAATTGAAAATCAAAGATTCAAAGCTTCTTGTAGCCACAACCACTGATATGCTCGCTAGACAATTTGCCCGGTTGGTATATTTTACATTTTCCATCTAGATCCGTGCTTTTCCATGATCTGTTTTAGATTGGCTCTGTGAATTGAATGAAATTCCCTCGATACGCGTATTGATTTCCTTCTCTTCTCAAGTCATCAAAGGCAAAGTCTGGATGCGCCTTTGAGTCCCGTCCGTGTTCCAACAATGGTGGCGTCTTGGTGCGATGCACTGTAGTGCCGCCTGTGACCGAGATGTCATCCCGTCCCCAGCGGAACAGTCACGTCCTCCTCTAGAAGCGGATCAGATCGTATCAGGAGATCAGCACACCGTGAGAGGTTCGGCTCTCCCCTGTCTGAATGCCGGATCAAACACACGCACACGCACTCGTGTCGGGATCACGAATTGAACGCGTTTCACATTGACGAAATCCTAAAAGTGTTTCGATACCATTTAACCTTTTACTGTGATGTGGGCCGAGAGAGAGAGAGAATAGAAAACCTCTATTACATTTTCCCGTGAAACTAATTAAACCTTTTCAATCGTATATCACTCAACAGAGCGATCGAGTCACCGTCTCTCGTGTCATAGGGTATCACAAAGTATGCCGGCAAGGCATAAAGTACTGTTGTGAAGTAAAATAGCCATACATTCAACTTCCAGAGATGTTTTACAATTCAGTGAACATTTATTGAAAACAAGAGTGGAAATAAGTGTGTTTGGAATGTTTTTTTCCACTACATCCCATACTAGGGCAGAATGAAATTAGAAAAGAATGAATTGAATACATATTGAACATTTCAAATATATTTTTATTTAAATTTCTGTCGCTGCCAGTTTTGTTCCATATCACTTCATCATGTGCATCAGACATATGATAATTTGCATAGATGAGAGGAAAAATAAATAATAAACTGCATGTGCATAGTGATTTTTTGCTGTGAATAAAGAAGACGTGAAATAAAAATAAAAAAGTTTTTTTCCCCCTAAAACACCGGATGTGAAGAAACTTGGAAATATTGATCACGTTGAAAGCTCTGATTTATTTCATTTCATTGCATAACTTTGTGTTGGTTTTAAAAAAGCATATTGAATAAATATGACCGGAAAAATTACAATTGCTAATGATACAATTCATGGAATATACATTTCCCTCAGCAGCTGGAAATAGGTTTGCACTCTCGTAGAAAAAACAAAGGCATAGGTTGAACATAAAGCGTATAATTTGGATGATTGGCAGTTTGATACTAGCCTCCAGCAATCCTAACTGAAGTTTTGTTCCAAGGTTTTCCCAAGTCATAGGCATGTAATGCAATACTAGTCCCTGGACATACCATGTAAACACCCTTATGTTCCTTGATAGTTAAAGAAGACTATACAAGTTGATTGATGTGTACCCTTCAGTGTTTAAGCCAACTAAGAAACTGTTACAAATCTAGATGATTAACAACACAGCAGCACCGACAGAAATAGCTTATGCGTAACGCGTGAGTCTGATTCAAGAGGACACGAGTTCGAATCCCGCCACCAGCTACCTTGACTGAAAGTATTTTCCCCGTGGTTTACTTCAGTCGTTATTGCGAATGAAAAGGATTAAGTCATTTAAGAGTTCTCGGTCATACCCTTCACAATAACCATAATAATCCAGTTAGTGACTTGAAGAGAGTAAAACCGGGTGAAACATGTAAGTACAGCGGGCACTAGAAACAAATCACAGGCATGTTAGGCAAAGTTTTAAACGAGTTTTAAAGAGTAGATATACTGATCCATCCTGCCCTTGATTTACTTATGTCCGCCTGTGTACAACTGAACTAATTAACTCAAATCTAATTCACAGCCACGGTGTAACGTGTGGTATGTGTCACCGCTAGTCGCCCACGCGTACTAAATTGGTAAGAGAATAATTATCAGTCATCACCTAGAGGCAATCAGGACCCTGTTTTTGATGGAAACAGATGCGTTTGGTTTTGATGGAACTAATTACACGCCGACAGATGTTTTGATTGCAATCGCGATGATGTTTTGTTTTTATTATCCATTTGTACCCATAACAAAATGGAAAATAATTGTTCATTCATTTTATATCCCTGCCTAATTCACATTGACTTCAGTGACTTCAGCATAATGCAATAATAACAGTACAAAAAGGAGAAAAATGTTAAACTATCTCTTATATTTTGAAAATATATTTATTGGAGATTGCAAATAATTAATTACACCACCTGATGTTATATGATTTAATTATGCTCTTAATATATATTGTTTATCAAAACATTTTAAAAACTTACAAAAGTGATTTATTTTATAAAATATACTATAATTTTAAGCTACTCCAGCTTGAAAATATTCTTCTAGTTAATTGTTCAGAATAAAAATAACAAAAAATGTGATTTATAATAATATCCCGGTTACCAAGTACCGCATCTAACAACCATTTTGTTTGTATTTTAACGTAGTTGTACCCACATAAGACGAACATACCCATACACTATCTTGCTCTGCGTCAAAGTTCTGTGAGCTCACGTTGTTAGGCAGGCGAATTTACCGGCAGTGGTTCCGTTTATGTACTAGCGTGTTCAAAAAGAAGTCTGTGATTTACTGATGTTATTTAACCCTCAAGCGCGTTCATGCTGGAATGTATTGTGCATGGTCTCGTTGGCAAGCTAGTGCTTGACATGATAGTATTTATAAAGCTGATACAAAGGACAGCAAAACAGAAAAGAGAACAGAATTATGTACAAAGATCTTATGTTTCTAACTAAAGTTACAGGCAGGTAATGGGTTTAAAAAGCTAATTTAAAGGAATGACTATCAGTATTAAATATGCAATAACTGCGCTAAATAACAGATTGTAAGTAGAAGTTGTATTGTATATAGTCTTGAAATGCCGTATCGTATCATTCGTAGCAAATTGGGTAAGATGATGTTAAAAGTATTCACGTTGAAGTAATTATCTTCTGTCTCGGCTGCATATAGTTTCCATGACTATAAGACGAGAATGTTATGTACTAGCATAACAAAAAAAGATCTCATTGGTTGTTTTTTATCCTCGAGATTCCTTTTTATTACAATTCTAAAATAATTTCTTGTGCATTCATACAAAAGCCTTTTTATACATTCGATATTTATCATTTTTACGAATATTGTTATTTTAAAAAAACTTTCCTCTAGATTGTTATATTGCTGTTATCTTTTCTTTTTTAAAAATCCAAATACTGGTTGTAAATTTATGTTTATTAGTATGTTGGGCACATACAACCTGTTTTAAACAAATTCGTTCATTGGTATCAAACAGTATTTTTTTACGAATATAATAGTTAAAAAATGCTGGATGAATTTAATAGCAAAGATTAATGCGAAACATGCCCATTTATTTCATGTTTACCTATAGATAAAATAAACATTACTGAAGACAAATGTAAGGAATAGAAAGTTCTCTACAGAAAACAAGCATCGAAATTCGATTTGGTAAACATACACATTGAATTTAGTTATGTTTGCCTTCGGTTAAATATTTCCCATTCCTCAATCTGCAAAACAATTACTTATTTTTGTTGAAAATATACTAATTATAGCTTTGTATGCTGTGCGTAGCGTAGCCATCCTCGCTTAACAAAGCACAATATAAATAAAATAATTACGTCACTCACTGATTTTAGTTTTTGTAGCCAAAGGAGTGTATATAATTACGATTTGTATATTTTTTAAAGATGTAAATTACCTTTCACGAGATATCTTATTAACCACATCACAGAGTTAATTCAGTAGTTTATCGGATATTTATATTGAATTTAGAACAATAAATGGAATACGAAGAAATTGACGGAGAAGGAGGCCCGGCAAGCCGATTTTAATAAACTCTGTGTGCCCAAGAAAACATGGGGTTAGCAATCCGCTGAACCCGACTTTCTTTGGAAACAGGTGTAAGAATTATATATATTATATCGGAATAACAATTTGATAACATACAATATAATCATTATGAAATGCAATCAGAGGGGAGAGCTTCACTTTCCACACAACAATTAGCTATCTTTAATGACGCTAACAAGGGAAAACGTCTTTCTTCAAGGCATCGCTGAGAGTTTATGACTAGAAAGACGAGCCCATCAACCAGCCAATCAACCGGGAGCAGCAGGCTACATATTGAATACCAACTTGAGACGTCATTCAATGATGATTGATAAAATAATATAATCGAGCTGAAAGCGTCTTGGCGCGCTCTACCCTGCTGCCTGCTCGATAAGTCTTATGGGGGAGAGTTGAGCGATAGGATGGCTCATTAGAGACGGAACGAGGTCTAGAAGTTGCCTTACGGGTGCGAGGTGAAAGGGAGAGAAAGGTCGGGCACTGAACGCCGTCCCGAGATAATATCTTAGAATAAAAATTTATATGGGCGTTCACTATAAACAATATACGTACACAAGATTGTTTCTATAATGGTTGTAAATCATTTAAAACAAGTGCAAATACAAAAGAGATAAGATATAACGTGCAATTATAAAATGGTAATATCTGCATAAAATAATTAATTATTCATGTGAATTTTATCATGTTAGCGTACACTTCATGCATTACTTAAAGGATATAATTTGCGATATTTAGTGTTTTATTGTTGGTATCTAAAGTTAAACGGTTTATGCATTGTTTGAGAATAAATTTACCACGTATATTACGAAGACGTGAACATAATATTCATGGAACACTCAGATATGAAATATTTGAAGTTATTCCATTTGATGAGCACACATAAAATTTATTCATTGTCTCTAACAAAGAAACATACAGTTACAGTTTACATACAGTTACAGTCCATACCTACGCGGCCAGCATGAACTTTATGCCGCTTGGGAGTTCAACATGATGTAGAGCAACCAGTATGCTGAATCGTATCCAAATATTTTCGTAGTCTCGACTTATCCGTCGCAAACATGATAGTAAAACCTTACTAATTTTCTGTGGTAACTTCCAACCCGTAATGGGTTCGTGTAAACAGAAACTCTTACACAACAACCGCGAAACATAACAATCTTATACCCCACATTCATTTAAAAATAACGACAAAGCTAAAATCAAATAATTTATATCTAGAATATTTTTTTCGCGTATTGATGAACAGAAGGTACAAATTTTGACTGACCACTTGTAACTTTAAATCAAAGGGATAGTATAATTTTAAATTAAGTACCCATTTGTATGCTACTTTGATATATCCTGTTGAATTATTTTACACAATAATATGATAGTGACTAACATTTACTTTACTATGGCGGATTTACCGTACAGGTAGTAAAACCTTTATGTGTGAGTGTTTGTTCCAAAAAATAGACCATGAGTACACTTCCATTTAAAACACATTAATTATGCATTGCTATGCAGCGATTTGCTTACAATTAGAATTGGTTATTTTGTTGATACAACTTGAATTGATGATATTTTATTGTTTGTATTTGAAGAGCAGACCAATGTGATATACATAGAAGCATGTATATTTAGCTGGTTTGTATCCAGGTTAGCTGGCGATAAACCCACCTATTGTTTACAAGGGTAGAACGATTAAACATGTTGTATTAATAGCATGTTTATCTTCTTCATGCAACCACGTAGCGGTTTTATATTTCAATGTTTCTATGACCTGATTATTGTTGAGCATGTTGTAGCCAACACACTACTTCAACATAAATATTATACAATATTGAGACGTGAGTGTTTAAGAATCAATATAAGCTGACCGAGTGATAATGCTACAGCATAAATAAAATCATAATTTATTCTTAGTTGTGTGAACAGCAGTTTTTTTCCATGTAAGTAAAACGTACTTTAAACAAACTTTTTGAGGAGTATAATTACTTACTTAATTTACATTGCTGATGGTTATTATGTTTCATTAGCAGAGCATCCATCATCAAAAAGTATCATGTGGCAGATTCCTTGGAAATTAAGTGACACTATGTCGGTGTAGTATGTTAATAGTAATAAGCTTCTGACTAAATGGCAATCAACGCGTCATTATCTCATGCATAAATAATGGAAGTTAATTGTTAGGTAAGTATACACCAACAATACACTCGTGGCTTTATTACATCAGAGATTGCCATAATAACAAACAAGCTACTCCATGCCTGTACATTGGCAATCAATCATTGACATAGAAATCATACAAGCTGCTGTACTGTCAAACTAAATATTGACAATTTGAAATTACCCAAGCCTTATAGCCTACACACATTAGACTTAACCACACAGCGTCACTACTGTCTTCTGTTGTATTACACCTGCTGATACTACTGAAATAAGAAACTACAATAAAATAAATACATTCGTATTTAGAGTCTATCCGCTCAGTCAAATAACTAATTTTCAGTTTGGGGACATTAAATTTAAAGCAGACCATGCCAACCCTGTAGAGTGTAAACCAATCAAGCTGGACACAATAACACCCGCGGACTGGGCCAGAACCACAAGGCTAATTCGGAGTTTTTGTTATTAGATGTACGTTATAGTAAAATCTTTTGTGTTAGAAAACACATTTAAATAGGCTTTGTAAGCTTTTAAAAACAAATCTCAACACACTGTAGACCTGCATTTGAAAAGTAAACCTAGTTACCTAATACATTGTACAATATACATGCATCTACGGGCGATTTTTAACAAGGTCATCATTTGGTTTACATAACACACTGAATATACAAGGTCACATTATTTAGGAAAGAGTTATTTTTGGAAACAATATGTTACATGTGTATATATAAATCCACAATCTCGTACTTTTGTATTTAAAAAAAGTGCTCACATAAAAAGGTTATTTCTTACGTGGTAAATTACCATATATAATGAAGACTAGTAAATGACTGTTGGTCAATATACTATGGATTTTCGTTTTGGTATTTGTGCAAACCACAAGACAGAAAAGACACCCAAAAAGAGTTTACTTCTCATTCTGTTTGAACACAAGTAATTTTCACACATATATAATGCATACGATTGTTAATTATGTTTTTGTTTTCATTAAATAGCATAGTGCATCCATCTTTCCATTTCTTACTTTAGTTTAAACAAGCGCCTTGAGGTAAAACATCCTGCAATAATTTTGCAATCTTTCATTATAATAAAACAACGAGATTGTGGATAGTTTTGTCTCCTTTTTACGTCCAATTATAAGAACTACTGAACGAGAATAATGGGAGAAAATGGCGGGAATGTCAATATGAGACAACGGTTCTACCCTCCATGCCCGGAAGTAAGCACACAGTGCAAAGAGGGATAACATTGTCAGCAAGAAGACCGCTGACAAGCGAAAATCAGAATTGGCGCGAAAAACGTTGTTTCGACTTGATACACACAGGGCGAATATAACAAAGCGTCTGAAGCCATTCACTATAAAATGCTTTGTATGCAAAGTGTAAAAACAACAAACAAAAAATTCACAATATCCCTCTCCTTTCACGCTCAGCTCTAACTAAACGAAAACAAGAAAAAAGTCAACTGATCGTCAGAAACACTTGCATGGCTAACGAGGAATGTGGTGCAGCTAATTTGTCTGTGGAGTGTTGGGGGGGGGGGGGTGAATATAAGCTCTTTGCTATGGTGACGACGTCTGGCGAAGCTCGCCACTTTCTACGTCGGATCCGGGGGTGAAATTGGCCGGGATCTCACAAGAGAGGCGTACCCTTGGGCGTAACCCTTGTCCATACGAGAACGCAAATGGTAGTAATGCCAGTAATTATTCTATCAATGAAAGTAGCATTACGGGAAGCGGTTGCTACTTCAAATCAAGCTTGGCTACTCTGTTGGAGCTATTAAATTACAGCCGCGGTTGACCTAAACTACACTTTTTAGAAATTTCGCAAAATTGAAACATCTCGGTGAAAGAACGGAAGTTATATTGGACGAAATACTTCATAACATTATTTGAAATAAAACAAAATCACGAGAAGAGTTTGTGAACAAAGATGTATTGTGGAGATATTGGTCTTACGAGAAATATAATGAACGCCTACTAGGCTACTACATCACGCGTATGACGACATGGTGGAGTAGAACTGAGTTTAGAATTAGGCAACAAGCATCCGTCATCAATTGTACCGCCAAATGGAAAAAAATCGTACAAACAACTAAGTAGAAAAATCACACATTCTACATTTTACTGGTCCTAGAAAAACATTCGTGCTTTAATTTTATCGCACCAAAACAACTATCTACTTGACCTCTACTAAGTGGAATTGAAGTTTCTTATCATGAGGTTCTATTCTGATTGAATTTAGACATATTTTGATTAGATAAATGAAAAATCCACTTAAATTTGCTATAGTCATTAACTACTTTGATTTATGTTTAAAACAACAATACTCACGATATAGTTATTTACAATGCTTACCACCTACTACTTTCAAACCAAGATTGCTATACACTCGAATTGTTTGTTGTGGAAAGGCCTATTTCTCAACATTAAACATCCGTTACTTAGAAAACTTGTCTCTAAAGCTCTTTTTTGATGACTGCATAAGAAGTGTCACTGCCTTGATGTATCACCAACACGGTTATAGTTGGAACAGTTTGTCAGGATCTTGTAAGAAACTTGCATGCCAGGCTATAGCAAAACAACTTCTCTAATAATAGTTTGTTTGTTGTTGGTTCTCATCAAGTAACTGTTGGTAAATATATAAGACACAAGGAAAACTAGCTCGCTGCGTGCGTTACTTAGGCGATGCATTTAATCACGAGAAAAAATGTTTTACTGACTATAACTTATTGTAAATAACCGTGCAGACTATCCACTTATACATTATTTAAAGTATGTTGATGAATATAAATAAATATGGTCATAAAAATATGAAAATACTTTAAAAAAGAGCGAGATTGACAGAGTTAATACTTTAAACTACAATTCACACTCCAAAGTAAGACTATGGTAAAAAACGCACCATCTGCTTTAATTCGCAAGCAAATCACTACGATTTACATTCAATAGCCCACTCTGAAACGTTGACTCTAGTTGTGTTTTAAGATCTTGTGAACACCAACTTCACTTGAGTGCAGATAAGATCCTTGATTGTTCTCACTAACCCAGTTCAAAATCCAGTTGCGTTAATAGCCGCTTTTACCAAAGGAGTCGCGAAGTCAGCATATTCTCACCACTTTGAACGAGAAACAAACCACTCCCACAACTTCCTCAACCATTTACAGTCGAAATGTGTTCTACTATATCGAAGTCGACGACGAAAATCTTCTCTCAGGACTAACTTAGGGGGGGAGGGGTGTCAGCGAGCAAGGACTGCTGGGTATTGGAACGACTTGACTGATGTTAGTTGCGGTGGATTGACGTCTGTGTCGAAATGCGAGAGGAAGGTTACTGCGATCAGGGGGGTGGGACAAGAGGTGATAATCGAGGGGGGCGGGGACGTAATGAGGTGCCGTCGTTTGATCCAGGTCACGCACGTACGCACCTGTTCCTTCAGTGGGCGGGGCTTAGTGTTGTCTTTGATTGTATATTGGTTTCATTGAGGGATAACAAACTGGTGGAGACAATGGAAGCAAGCTGCTAGATAGTGTGGGTGCTCCCTTTTCGAGTTGGACGCAATTTCGAACGTTTAGAGTATTCCACTCCTTTGACTTGAAACTGTAAAACAATCAGTTTAGCAGAGAAACAATATTGTACGAATAAAGAGAAAACCGGAGAAAACCGAGAGGAAAATTAGGAAAACACATACAAAATTTACCGAATGATATGAGATTAAACTCACTTAAACATGAAATGTATTTCTTTCAGGAATATTTCTTCTCAATATTAAATACATGATACACTTTTTTCGGTAAATATTTGCTCGGGTTTTGTTTGGCAATGGAAATACGAGAAACGATGGTTGATAGAAAAACGAAAACGAATTTTCATCACAATACATTCAATCATATCAACAAAGCTTTCAAACAATATATTTGTGAAAAACGCCCCGAAGGTATTTTGCGATGGTGTGTGTTATTAACCCACTCTCTGCATTTGTTTTCTAAAAAGTAGCATTTGTTTAATTTTTATGAAAAATTTCATCGTAAACGTAATTTAAAATTAAAACTTAACTACCAGTATGTTGATCCTATCCGTTGGGTATCACCTCACATGCAAAATAAATGCAAACTGTAATTAAACGTAAACTTTTCGCGTATAGAAAACTGTAATTTATATAAATTTGAAACAAGCAAGAGTATTCGATATAAATGGATCGTGTACTTGACAAGTATACGAATAAGCTTTTTGAACCTATTTTTCGAAAAAGATTAATTTTCTTCAACACAAATAATTATAGAAGACTATAAAGAGCACTTAAAATCGATGTCTGAAATGTATGTCATAAATTCAAAAATGAATCTAACAAAGTGGTAGAGTTTGTTACCAACAGTAATAAATTTTGAAATCGGTGGATGGATGTTTTATGCGGAATTCGAATCCGAAATTCTCTGAACTCTGACATTTATAGAAATTTATAAATATAGTCCGTTTTTCGCCGACTTTGACTAACTTGTTTGTGACTTATTTCTTTACACAATGCAGTTTATTTCATCTTTGTACTATTTTTCCCGGTTTGTGCATTTTTCACTGTATATAAATGTTCCTGTGACCCAATTTTGTTTTCACCACATAATCTTTATCACTAGGAAAACGCCAAAGTCGTTGTTAGACGAGTGAGCGATTCATGTGTTGAGTACCCGGGAACATTTGCATTTAAGTTTGATAATTATATTGGTATAAATAATAGTGTTTTGAGTTTAGTTGGTATAAGGGTGCGTCAACTGTAAGGCCATAATGCGACATTCTGGCGTGTGATAGGCTAGGGAGGCCTTAGGTAGGGGGAAGAAAGGGAATGTTCCCGGGTACAAAACACATGGTTCACTCACTCGTCTTACAACTACTTTGGAGTTTTCCTCGTTGCATGTAATATTATTTTTGAATTAGTTACCAAAATTGTTGTGTTTTAATGCATGTTGTTGTAATATTAATATTTCAAATATTTACTTAACTGTAGTTCGTTGTTGTGTCTGCATCTATATAATTAGATTTATTTTGTTGTCCTCCTTTGCAAATCAGTTTTTTAACTGAATTTGGAAAGACATTAAATAAATAAATAAAAACAACTGGAAAAAGGTCACATTATTCAAAGTTATTTTTTGGGGAATTAAATGCACATCTCATTCCATAATTATATTTTAATGAAGTCAAATTCACCATATTATGTAATAAACAAATGATTCGAATAACAATTTTACATGAGATTGGTAGAGGTGCTGGGTAGACGTAAAACATTTTTATCTCCATAAGAATATCATTGTTGGTGGAGGTGCCGGGTAGAGCGAGATAAGTTTTAGCTCCATAAGAATAGCATTGTTGGTGGAGGTGCCGGGTCCTTGATTTTATTATTTATATTACGGGGAGAGGTATTATTGTTGTGGTATTTTTTTGCACACGTGGCGGTGAATTCATTAATTGTGTTTCGAATATATAGAACAGTGTACTTATAAGCAACACATAGCACCTCGGTACTTGTACTTGCTCTCACAATATTTTGTATTTTGTATATTGTATGGTTCGTTGGTCTTGTGGTTAGATGCTCTGCTCCCAATGCAGAAGGTCCAGGGTTCGATTTCCGCTCTAGGCAAAAGGTTTATAACTTCTTAAGTGGACTTAAGTCCTCCGTTCTTGGCTGTGGAATTTGTAAAATTGTGATTTGGAGCCGTCCTAGCAACGAGGCACATAATAAATTCTAAGGTGGTGCCGAATCAGCCGGGTAGGAGCTGTCTGCAGGTGGAATCGTGTATAGTTTGATTAATTGGTGTTCCCTACTTAAATATGTCAGTCTCTAGTAGGTCATTGTTCGCTCGCCGATGATGTCGGCGCCTACAGGGTTGGCTTGGTCGGCTTTAAATTTAATGTTCCCCACCGAAAATCAGTTCTGTGGCTGAGTGGGTAGACTTTAAATACGAATTTATCTATTTTATTTATTTATATTATATTTTATCATTTTATCCTGGCATGCCACATTCAGTGCATAGGTTTGTACTAGGGAAACGCCAGAGTCGTTGAAAGACGAGTGAGTGAGCCATGTGTTGAGTACCCGGGAACATCCCCTTTCCTCCCCTATACCTAAGGCTGGATCTAGCCCAGTATGGGGAATGATACCGGGTATTCAACACATGGCTCACTCACTCGTCTATCAACGACTTTGGCATTTCCCTAATCTAGTTGGCTAATTGCCCTTATACCCGGAATGTGGGAGACCTGGGTTCAATCCCCTGGTCGGATAAGATTTTGTAGTTTATGGACGGTATTTAAAAAAATATTAAACATATTTTGAAATGCATATAACGTAACGCAGTTTAGTCTACATCAACTGTGACAATACTATTGAAAACATAGCCAGTACAAAATACGAGTATAGATTGCAAGGTTTACTCAATCAATCCCCTGGTCGGGAAAGATTTTGTAATTTCTGGATAGTATTTTTTAAATTATTTACCATGTTTTAAAATGCATTTAACGCAGTGTAGTCCATCATCTGTGACAATACTATGGAAAACAGCCAGTACGAAATACGTGAAAATATTGCAAGGTTTACTCAATCTACGAGCGGAATTTGGGGGGTACCTTGACGTCCACCATTCGATTAACCTTCGACACGGCATTTCACAGCCAGGTAAATAACAAACAAAAAATATTATTTCAAAATCAAAACCATTGTTGTTAAAATAATTCCTATACATTGGCAGCGTATTTTTCGGTTTATTATTTCTTGCAGGTTTAAATCGCAACGGATTGTGCTCATTTTGTTAGCAGTTCTCAGTTACCTGGTCACGGATGTCTGTTTAAAATTTCAGCTCAGTCTATTTGGTCGTTCGGCCGTATGAGCCCGGACAGACATACATTGGACACAGTCACAGCGAAACCCGATCGAGTAGCGTTATAAAGACTTCGTTTCGCTGCGCTCACTCGTCTAACTAGGGAAACGCCAAAGTCGTTGTTAGACGAGTGCGAGAGCCATGTGTTGAGTACCCGGTAACATTCCTTTTCTTCCCCCTACCTTAGGCCTCCCTAGCCTATCATAGGCTACAGTGGAGCATTATGGCCTAAACTATGACCAAAACTTAAATACCCTATTATTTATACGAATATTATAATCAAACTTAAATGCAAATGTTCCCGCGTACTCAACACATGACTCTCTCACTCGTCTAACAACGACTTTGGCGTTTCCCTAGTCGAGTTGGCTAAAGCGCCCTTATAGCCGAAATGTGGGAGACGTGGGTTAAATAGTCGGGAAAGATTTTGTAAATTTCTGGATTGTACTTTTTAAATTATTACAGTTTTTGAAATGTATATAAACGAAGTGTAGTCCATTCATCTGTGACCATTACTACGGAAAACATAGCCAGTACGAAACGTGGAATATGCAGTTTACTCAATCTAGACGGGGGAATTTGGGGGTAACTGACGTCCAAATTCGATTATAAACTTGGACACGGCATTACGCAGGAGTAATAACAAACAAAACATAGTATTCAAATGAAAACATTGTCTCTAAAATATCCTATGACGTTCAAACGATTTTACAGGTTTATCTTGCAGGTTAAATAACGCAACAAATGTCTAATTTTGTTAGCATTCTCAGAACTGGTCAGGATGTCGTTAAAAATTTCCCAGCTTCAGTTTTTTTGGCTTTTTCGCGTTTGGACTGGACAGACAGACATTTAACATTTAACAGAATTAATCACGACCAAGGCCCGATCGAGTAGCGTTGTAGACTACGTTCGCTGCGCTCACTCGTCTTATAACACTACACTCAAATTTCCGTTTAAAAAATTACATGGTCTGACTGATTTTATATAATTTGAAAGGATTATTGATCCTGAATTTTGCAAAAATTAGCGTTTTGGTGATTAAAAATCATCTGTATATTTTCTCTCACGTAGATGCAAGCCCACCGTACTAATATCTAATAGCCCTATAGAAAATTGTCTTGAAACTGTGCACAAATATATACACAAGCACGCAAAAATAGGCGTTCGCTAGGACCTAGCCAAAAAATTAACAAGTTGGACATTTTTTTTCGCGTTATGTCGAACCCAATATTTATGTTTCTCTTTAAATTCATAACGATAGGTAGCCTATATGAAATATATTGTTTAAGTAAAGCGGGTGAATACCTCTTTAAACCAACAGAACGTGCGTTTCATAGTGATATCGACTAGAACGAGGGTCCAATTGTTTGTGCTCTCTCTCCACAAGAAGGTATAACGTCTTGAAGTTTTCTCCAGGGAGTGCTCGATAAACAACATTTATAGACAATAACCTTCACTATAATGGCCATTCTCTCGAAACTGTTGATCAAACGCAGACTTCACACTCGATCGGTTGTTAAATTTGTCGAACGAAGTGTGTACTTCAGCGGGCACACGCGATTAGAATGAAGAACAGGATGGTCCGAGGCTGCCAGGCGAAGAGGGTATAACAAGATGCCGGGAAGTTTTAATTATGAATAGCTTAAAGATGTAGGGCATACAACTTCATTCTTACAACTATATTCGCTTCATTTTATGTGGCTTTGAGCAAGTTGGAGGTAATTTATGTTAATTTGAAGACTCGCAACATAAACAACTGTCTGGTAAGAAGGTATTATAAATGTTAAAGAAGCAATTTAAAGTAAAGTTACATTTGTGTGATTAACACAGGTAACGTTTCGAAACTACCACTCGTATTACAGCCAGCTGGGAGCCTGGGACACAGTCAGCTGTTGCTGAAGGTAATTTACAACCGGGCTAATTGGCATATGCAACACAATTGTAATCAATGTAGCTGTACATGGATTTTTGATATTAGGATAATTTAGCGAGTGAAAATAATTCAAGGGTACCGAAACTGGAATATTAAAATATATATGTGAACCATTCGTTTGGGTCAAGCATTTGAATATTATGTTCTACGACCTTCAATTTAATATTGATGTGTAGAACCTCACATTGGAATTTAATGCTCATTGCCAGTCATTGGTTATATAACCTGATCTCAAAATAATGTGCTGAAGTTTTGGGAATACTATCCCGTTTAGTTTTACAACTTTCTCACTCATCCAGATTTAATAGTGATTAAAATTGGCGAGTGAGAAATTCTGGTACTCTCACCCTTAAAATATATTTTTAACACACTAATTCTATAAACGTGCAACACATTTTTTTAACCTCACTTAAACGAGGATTGAAAAATGTTCCTCCTCCTCCTCCATCACTATATCAGACTTCATCATGTTTGCAAAATTTAAAATACTTAGTGGATAGCATAACTCTTTTTTTTTACAATACAAACAAATGTCTTAAGTCTTTGTTTTTATTTACTACAATTCAGAAATTAAAAAAGTCCGCCTCAACCGGGAATCAAAACATATATTTCCATAGCATGTACTGCGAAAGCCTTAAATCTAATATATATATTTGATATATTTTTGATATGATTTTTTTGTCTCAAAACGTTGTTTTTACTGAAAAATTAAGAATTGCTTTCCACTCGTATTTTAAATATTGTATTGTGAACTGTTCTAACTTTAAAACTAAGTTTTGCAAATTTATGTAGTTGATGTCCATATATTTATTTTCGCATATAATTTAAGAAAATAAAACTAAAAGTCTTTTTGCAGAAAATGTTTCTTTATGTTTTTGGTTTGGTTAAAGTAAAGCCACAAATGAAAATCTACGGTGACGCGTCACTGGAATGCATGAAGTTGAAGAAGTGTCATCAGCGTAGTACGCCGTTTCTCTGATGGAGACAAATTGTACGATGAAAAATAAGATGTCAACGACTTCCAACAAGTTTCCAGCTGGATTCAGAGTTTGCGATACCAACATTGCTACGCTAGCTGAACGCGGAGATATATTGCCGTAACGAAATATGTAAATTAAGATAAACTACGTCAGGACTGAAAGGAGAACTAAGTGGCTGAAAGCTGCATCGAAAATTTGTGAATTAAAACACTTGACTCGTAATGTTGTTTCATTCTAAACTGGCAATAAATTACCGCAAGAATAATGGAACAGTCACTTTCTGCTTCTCATATTATATTAATACTAATCGAAGTTATTTCACGTTTTAAAATTCATCCACAGCAAATAAAATGCTCCACTGGTAGTGTAACAAATGTATTAAGTCAGGGTAGTTTCATATAAAAGTTCATATAAACTGGGCAGTTAAGTCTGGAGATATATCTCGTTTTTGCAACAAATACTTTTTGAACGATTTCTCTCTGCTGGAAATTTGCTAAGCACCATATTTTCGAAGTGGACTTAACTTGTTTTTGCACCAAGACCCTCAATTATACTTACACTCCTCGTTCCTTGATTCAAAACAGTAGTGTGACCTTGAGAATAATTAAAAAGTCGCACTTAGGAAAATTATTCTACCGACTCGGAAGATGAATGGTGAATATAATCCCCAACGTCAGCTGTATCAAGAGGAAGAAAATGGATGTGACGGTGCAGACGTATATAATATGTTACAATGGACCATGACCTATATGACTTCTGAAGTTAGATAACATTGCCAGTAGTATATTTACATGGTCGTAAAACATGTTAATACTATGGTTTGAGTAAAGTTTTGTAGCCAAACGGATACTGAAAAGTTGGTGAAAGCGTAAGCATGGTGCAATGTTGATTGATTTAGTAACAACTATGTGAATGTTGAAGTATGAGAACAATGCAGTATGGAAAAAAGTATTTGGAGAGTACAGAAAATCGAATGTGATGGGATTTGGGAGGTAATAAAATACAATTTCGCTATATCAATACAACGCGTTGAAGTATTTGAGCCCGTTCACGAGTTAGAAACTAAGTTAGTTCGTTTGAAGAGAATGGAAATTTGATTGGAAGAGGGAATGCTTGCAGACGCATGCATTGTTCTGGTCCTTATGTACCGTGGCAAGTGGTGGGTAGCTGGCTCAGTTGGCACGAGATGGTTCGGTTGGCCTCTGGTAGGGTTTCGAAGTTGGGGCATAGAAGAAAAATTGCAAGTGATTTGGGGAATTGCGTAATATGAATAAACCCATAGCTAAACTAAAGTTTTGTGAAATATATATATCTGTGATAAATATATTACGTAAAAAGCAAGTGTTTAAATTACAACATGCTTTTAGTAATAATAGTCTAGATGGAAGGTACTGTAGATAGAAGGGCATATTGGTAGTTCAGATTTTACTTTTTTACTAACAAGAACGCAATGTTCGAAGTAAATCTACATTCATGGCAGAATGTGAACTAGAAATGCATTTTTTTTATTATTCTTTATTCTTCTTTTTTACGTAAAATAAAATAATATATAATAAATAAATTATAAATTATGTAATAATTTTTTTTTGTAATAATTTTTTGTTTAAATGCATTGTTGTTGTAATGCTAATATTTTAAATATGTACTTAAATGTAGTTTATTGTAGTTTCTGCATCTATGTTATTAGATTTATTTAGTTGTCCTCCTTTGTAAATCAGTTTTTATAACTGAATAGTATAGACGTTAAATAAATAATAAATAAATAAATTATAAATAATAAATAAATAAATAATATAATAAAAAATAAATATAATAAATAATAAATAAATAAATAAATATTTCAATAAATATCAAAGAGTAGAATCTGTTCATCTTCTTTCATACGTATACTTTTTGAGTGTTCAATCAATTTTAGGAATATAAAGTAAAATATGATGTGCTCATATTTTAATATAATTGCAATCGCTTCATCACTTCATCCTGGAAGATATTGGTGGGCATTGACTTAAATGCTAAGAAATGGTTGTCTTATTGCAGTGTCAGTCGAATGTCATAAATCAGAACACTTTTGAGAGAAAAGTTAGAGCACTCTCGGAAAAAGTAAGCTACCATATTTTTCTTAGTAAAGAACTTTATATTTACAAGTATTTTTCCTTAGTCCAAGTTGTCACGATGGCACTAGAAAGGCATAGGATATATCGTATCTATATTGGCTTATTTCCGTTGACCAGAATAAAACTCTTAGCCATTATTTAAGTTGAGGGGCAAAAAGTTTTCAAAGAAAGTACACAACTCTGGCAAAGCACCGTCCTATACGGTTGCCGACAATCGCACTGTTAATTCATAAACACTTTCTAAATGCAACTCTCCGATTGGAGAAAGCTAATAGGATAGCAGAAATATTCTTCTAAAGATTGTTTTTCTTTGGTTTATCAGCTTTAAAAATAGTTTAAACTCGATTTTTAAGTATTGCATGTCCTCCATTGTAAATAGTTTTTAAAATTATATAATATGCTATGTCTAGAGAAAGTGCATAAATAAATGTGAGAAACAAAATATTATCCACTATTAATTCGACGTCCCAATTCCACACGTATCACAGTGGACACCAATTTAAGCACTAAATGTATTTACGGAAAGGGAACAATTTACAAGAAGAATACAACAGAGAAAGATTTTCTTTTTACCACCAAGCCAATCAGTAACCTACTTTCGTTAGTTGTCTGCCGTGTCGAGCGCAGCACCTGATTGGCTTAGCTGTGACATCCTCGCTGCCTGTCTTATCTTTCGCTTCGTGTTGCATGAGCGCACCACCATGCACCTGATTGGCTTAGCTGTGACATCCTCGCTGCCTGTCTTATCTTTCGCTTCGTGTTGCATGAGCGCACCACCATGCACCTGATTGGCTTAGCTGTGACATCCACGCTGCCTGTCTTATCTTTCGCTTCGTGTTGCATGAGCGCACCACCATGCACCTGATTGGCTTAGCTGTGACATCCTCGCTGCCTGTCTTATCTTTCGCTTCGTGTTGCATGAGCGCACCACCATGCACCTGATTGGCTTAGCTGTGACATCCTCGCTGCCTGTCTTATCTTTCGCTTCGTGTTGCATGAGCGCACCACCATGCACCTGATTGGCTTAGCTGTGACATCCTCGCTGCCTGTCTTATCTTTCGCTTCGTGTTGCATGAGCGCACCACCATGCACCTGATTGGCTTAGCTGTGACATCCTCGCTGCCTGTCTTATCTTTCGCTTCGTGTTGCATGAGCGCACCACCATGCACCTGATTGGCTTAGCTGTGACATCCTCGCTGCCTGTCTTATCTTTCGCTTCGTGTTGCATGAGCGCACCACCATGCACCTGATTGGCTTAGCTGTGACATCCTCGCTGCCTGTCTTATCTTTCGCTTCGTGTTGCATGAGCGCACCACCATGCTTGGTGGGGTCGAGGAGGAAGTTATTCGAAGGGTTTAATATCTTAAAAAATAGGGCAACTTAACTGTAATAAACTTACTTTAAACATATATGGCTTTAAATAGTAAATATGCGAGATATATTTTGATTTTCACTTACATTAATCCTAAACTATCTTGAATCAAATCTGATTTATATCTTGTGAAATATGTTTCAAATTAAAAAAGATATGGGCTGCTCTTACACAGCTATAATTAACATCAATGTTCTGCAATCAATTGTGAATAACGATAGTATTGAGGTAAATTGACTACCCTGCCTAATTGGTACAAAGAGTATGAAGTCGTGCACCCTTTTCGACTGAAGCAGTCCTTATTTGATTAAAACACAATCTTGGAAAATTGTAGAACATTCCAACTTTCAAATTGATGAGAAAATATGAAATACAAGATGAAGTTTTAAGTGAATAACTGCAGGCAATTTAAAGCTTTTAAATAAAGTAGTTTTTTATAGTAATGTATGTATACTCGTTTCTTCCATTTCGTAGATTTGGAATTTATATTTGCTCAGGACTGCGCAGTTAACTTAATTAAATTTATTGAATAGATCAGTTTACGCGTCTTTGCTCCTAATCAATTTATTTATTCGTAAACTTAGATTGGTAAGTAACTTCTGATGGTAAAACAGAATATAAAACGGTTGTCTTATGTTTGTATTTTTGACAGATTGTGGGATTCTCTCCCTGCTTTGGCATAATTTTGTGCATAGTGTTCCCTTGTCACTGCCTAAACATTGTATTTTAAAGATGCACGTGCACAACACTGCAACTCAGATAGATGGCAAGTCGTCTAATTCAGTGTTAAAAATACTTCTCCATCATCGATTATAGACTTTAAATCACGATTGTTTTTTCAAAGCAAAAACGAGTTCAGTTTTTGTAATCGAAGTATCGATTTGCAAACTTTGATAGGTTAAAGATAAAGACAGAGAGTGTTCCCCATCCAGGGTCTTAACGAAGGTATTTTAGTAGGTCGTATCTGAACTTCGACCGTAACGAATGTAATTTGGCAACACCGTCGTGCACACCCCTTTTGTTGCTTTTGTTGATTAAACTTGTTGGTCTATTCTGTAAAACTTTTCAACTCCTAACCATGCCCGCTAGCATTTCTAGTGCATGTAGGAACTGGAAAACCCTTGCTTAGCCGCATGAGCATACACGATGTAGCATTCTTGTCTCTGGTCTGAGTAAGAAGACGTTTGGAGATGAACTGAATGTGCTACAAGATTTGAAAATCATGTAGCATCATTAATGCCTAATTTAATAGGAAGTGTTAATATTGTGCATGCGTTACGAAATACTTTCAGGGAAACATGACATCGTGAGTAGGGTTCCCAATTGATTACACTTTACTACCACTTAACATATTTATAAATTAGTTGAACTTAACACTGTTCTTAGGTGGGAAATAAGTTTTTAATTATGTTGCAATATTTCGAAAAGTTTCACTTTTTTTCGACAGGCAGACATTTACAAAACTACTGATAGTTTTGTATTTGTTTGATAGGTTAGGAATTAAAAACTTATTTCCCACCTAAGAACAGTGTTAAGGCCATTCCAGACGCTAAAATTGACTTCATTAAAGAGTTGCTTTTTGTAACTTTTTATTGAAATAACATGTATTATAACTTTAAAAATAAAAAATAAAAAATATTGACGCTATTTTTGGGGTTGTACCGCTGTTTAATTTGCATATTGCGCATATTGCGCTAATCAAGTCCAATTTCAAAACGGCTTTTCAGATTATCTTCATTTTTTTTTATTAACTTGTCATCTCTTTGTTCATATAGTGAACAAGTTTCGTAAGGTTTGCGGAAGGGATTACAAGTTATGAATTTTTTATTTAACTCATTGAGTTGAGTGTTGGGCAAATTTTATGGGACAAATAAAAAATTTTTAAACTTGTAATCCCTTTCGCAAAACCTTACGAAACTTGTTCACCATATGAACAAAGAGATGACGAAATTAATAAAAAAAAAAATGAAGATAATCTGAAAAGCCGTTTTGAAATTGGACTTGATAGGGCAATTAGGCGCAATATGCAAATTAAACAGCCGGTACGCCCCGAAAATAGGGACAATATATTTTTTCATTTTTTTTCATAGCCTAATACATGTTATTTCAATAATTAGTTACAAAAAGCAACTCTTCAATGAAGTCAATTTTAGCGTCTGGAATGGCCTTAAGTTCAACTAATTTATAAATATCATTTACCTGTTCTTCTAAAGTTTCTTTTGAAATTACCACTTAACATGTTATATAACACATCAGATAGAGACCTCCAACCTTGCGCTAGTCACAATGTATTGTTTATCACGCACTTTTCAGTCCTAGAGCATACATAAATGGAAACCATTCTAAACTTGCTCGTCACAATTTCTCTTGTTTAGTTGACCCATTCAAAACAAAACAATTAATACCGGGATTGTAACACAGTATTTATTTTATCACCGAAAGAGACGCAGACACTCGCTATGAAAGAGTTGTCATTAAAATCGAAAGCTGGATGTCGAAAACCAGTCGACTGTACTTGAAAGTTTCTTTGCGTTGAGCAGTAATGTAGGGAGCTTTTTGACATCAACAAATGTCTCTCGGAGCTTACTGTTCTCAAGATTGATAGCAAAAGATGTCCAGTTTTTAGTTTCCTGGCATGTTTGGCTTCCTTACGTAAAATCCATTACTTTGGCTTCTTTTTCTATTTTACTAAACTAATCTAGAACTTTGGAACCGCAAGTTTATCCATTAGCCAAACTAAAGAGTTAATGTATAATTAGAAGACTAATTGCAAGTAATCAATCTTGAGATGTTCAATCCTTAGCCTGTTATTTTGAAATTTGTTAATTTCATAAATACGTGTAGGACTTATTAACTAGCAAGTATATTATTAAAAACCAAATAATTCCTATTTCAAGTTTCTCCACTAATTCAATGAACGGATTTTCAGCATGGGACTTAAAAATTTAAAGCAGACAGAGTCAAATAACCCATTATTTACATTTATTGTTTATCTAAATAAAATTGGAATAATTTAAATTAAATAACTTTAACTCGCTCCACATCCTCTCCCACCAAATATATGTAATTTGTCGAAAAAGCTTCCTAATTTTTTACCTATTGGCTTTGGCTATGTTTTAGGTACGCACTTCGGATTACATATACTTTTTGTTTTGCAATCCGTTTAGAGACTAAGTAATTGAAAATACGAGTTAAGCCTACAATATATTGCGTTTGAGGGAGTAGAGCGAGCTAATTAAATAAAAGTATCACAGGCCGCACTTTGGGCATTGCTCCAAAGTTTGTTAGGAAACTCATTCGTAAATAGGTCTACAATTGAGATATACGATACCAGTTAACATGGTTGGATCGACATCATGGCTTATACAGGTCATTGAATGAATTTGTTACCGGATATACATTTGTAGCACATAGTGTAGTTGTTTTCCAATAAAAAAACAAACTTTTAGTGGGTTGGATACAACGCTCTGAATCAAAGTTCTGTGTTTCTATGTAATATAAATGGACTCCGACAACTAAAATACTAGAAAATATATAAAAACGGACTAAGTCGAGTTGATAAATTCAATATATACGTAATGAAAACATCAGCAAGTTACCGGATTGAAGTATTAATAACCAAATGCAACTTTTTCGGTGTATTTCCGCGTTTGTTAGGGCTTGACGTTGCGCAGCATTCTATGAGTCGTGATCTTGATAATTTGAATCCAGATTCGTAATACTCCCTTCATCATACATATTGATGTCTAAAACAGGAATCTATCTATTTAATGTAATTAATGTAGCCCGATGTTCATTCACAGCTCCATGATAATGTTTTTGCAAACGATTGACTTAACTTGTTGGTATCACCTTGGTTAGAGATAACATATAAACTCACTTAAAACTCGATATTGTTGGTGGTAGTTGTTGATGCGAAAGGTGTTAAGACCATATTGTCAAGCTAGCTTGGTGTTTGCTGAGTCGATCCTGCGGTTCCTTCCACTTTGATGGTGGGGTGAGGTCCACTTTTACAGACACTTGGACAGTTACCACATAAACTTGTGTAAACCTAGCTCCACACTCAGCTGCAGACTGTCAAGTCGCTGGACCAGTTAAGCTGTTAGGTTTATCAACGACATTTCCGGAATGTTCTGTATGAAGCTATTAAAGGTACAATGTTCTCTCTTAACAAGAAAGTATTGTATGGCAACTGTTTGCTTAGGATTGTGTTCTAAAACTATCGTAAGAGGCATCGTAAGTTTTTATTGAACAATTATCACGCAGGTATACATTGCGAAAGTCTTTAGGGTTATAAAACCGGGTGAGAGAAGTAAGTCAAAGGCAGAGCGAAAACATAGTGTATATTTATTTGATAAGCGTAGATAGCGTAGCGAGCGAAGCGAAGATTCCACTCTACTACACGAAAAAAAATCCGGAATGTTTTTCTGTTTTTTTTTTCTTTCTTTCTTTCTTTCTTTCTTTCTTTCTTTCTTTCTTTCTTTCTTTCTTTCTTTCTTTCTTTCCTTTTTTCTTTTGTGTTTGTTAACAGCTTAACACGATTCCGCCTAAAACGATACTCCAATTGCGATGGAATTTTCTGTTGGGCTTCGAAATCTCTGAACTTAGAACTGCCGCGTTTTTGAGCGTAATCGAAAAATTATTTCTCATGAACATCGCAATTTTACAATTTTTTTCATTAAAAAAAAATTCTTCGACTTTTAACACCTACATGCCTTTCCGATTGTAAGGATTTTTTCACAGAACTTAAATTCTATGAATTAATACATTCGTGTGAAATTTGAGCACAATACAAATTTCTTCTAATGGAAGTCGTCATTTTACGATTTTTTTCGTTTTTTAAAACATTCTTCGACTTATAACACCTACATGCTTTATTCGATTGTAATGATTTTTTCACAGAACAACAGAAAATCTGCATAACACACGGCAGCTCAATGCACTAATGAGGCTCATCCAACAACACGCTTGAAAAGGCGTTTGCGATGCTTCTTAGTATATTTAACGTATATCTTTTTCAGGTATTTAAACTATCATTTACTTTTTTATTTAATTTAATTTTTAATTTTATATTTTAATTTATTTAATTTACCTTAATTAAACATTTTACAAAAATGCAGAAAAATCTGGCAGACATCGACTGTTCTTCAAACACATTTTTCATTCAAAATGTCTGCCGATTGCTGTGTTACAAATCTTATATGGAATTTATCTTCAAATATTGTATGAGACAATAAATAAACAACGTAAGCTCGCGCGATTTGTTGTTGTTGCTATGCACGATTCTTCATTTACTTCTATCTGCGGGTGAATAAGATACATGTAAGGCATATTTTACTTGTATACTCGGTCTCACACGGAGATAACTGTCTTCGTGCAAAACAAAAAAGCGTTATTTCTTATTAACAATATTTTGTTTATGACAATTTCAATTATCTGCATAAATTATGAATGTTATTTAAGTCAAATCTGGTTGTTTAAATGCCCCTTGGTGGACAGTTGCGTACCGTTTGTTCAACAAGACGAATCGATACGATTATGAGTCTAATGTTCTCATGAAAGACTATTGTGAAGGGGACAATACGAGGTTGATGGATGGATAATAACGCTCAACTCCCAAAGTGGGCCGACAACAATAAAGAAGAATCATTGAAACGTTGGGAGGAAACGGAAGTAGGATAATGGTCAATAATTTAAAAAGATGACAGGACTTAGCAAGAAATCTCGTTGCGAATCCCGGTCACCTCGTTAGAAACTTTCATTGACCCTTTAATACAGTTAGCTTCGCTGGAAGCTACTTAGAAAATGCTGACTCGCTAATATAGTAGGCTCACGAGAAGCTATATTTCTAATGCAGTAAATTAAAAGGGGCTAGATCGTTAAAAGTACAAATGATGCTGTCACGCCTTATTCGTGTGTAGATAAGCTTGATCCGTTAACACATAGATTATTCACCTAGATATTTTCCCTAACGCATTACTTCGAATACGTCTATTCATGCATGCTCTGCTAGCAAAAAATATTATTCCTTTGTTCTATTATGTATTATAATTCAAATTTATAGTTTGAAGGCTATAATTTGTCACACTATACAATCAACAATGCACTTTTTTAGCGTTTTATGATAATGAACGAGTATTATTCATCCAGATAGGCTATTAATTACATTTGTTTATTTTATTTATGGTTGTGATTTTACTATGATTTCTACTATAATTGCGATGTTGAAATACCAAGAATAAAAAAAATTTAGGCGCCTTAGTAAAATGTCAAGATATAATTAATCAATGTCCCATTCATGCTAAAGTTTCAAAATCTGAGAGCAGACACGTAAACATATTGGCAGTCTTTGACGAAAGCTTCCTTCGCATCCATGGAATTTAATATGGGTGCGTTGGAATGGGGAATCACGTCTAAAAACAACGATGTTAAATGGGAGTTGCGGCGAGTTAGTGCTTACAAGCGGTGCGACCATCAATCAGGGTTGACGTGACAGGTCACCTCGTTATGTCGAGTCGCCCTCCTCGGCACCGGCGCGAGAGCCAGCAGCCATGCCTGGCGGATGTGACGGACTGTGTTTGCGACGACATAATTTACTGAACGCGCCCGCGCTTCTTTCACTCGCTTCCGCTGGATGACGTAGGCGAAATTAAAATATATTGCGGGTTTGTTCTTTCCTCTACATATATCCATGGAAATGTAGGGGCCTATAATATTTTTTCCGAAAAAAATGTGACTCCGGCAAAAACATTTCCGTGTTATCCATATCTTGTGACTTGACAGGTTTTTACCGAAAGTCGACGGAATTATGGGGGATTAGAAATGCGCTTCCTTTGCTGCTGACAGATTAGATAGCTTTTGTCACCATCAACAAGAGATTTTTATGAAAGACTTTTGTAATGAAGTAATTGTGATTTAATTTTTCCAGCGTTTCTTTTTTTGCTATAAACGCCATACAATTCGGCATGAAAATACTAAATTTAAGGCCTACAACCAGGTCTAATGTAAATTTACCATTTTTTAAAATTATTAATTATATAAAATCGCGACTTGTGTTAACGCTTGAATGATACGAAAAATTGTGTCAGTCAAAATAAATGCAAAGCAAAATATTAATGTGCGATGATATTTATTTCTTCCATAGAAGTTGACAAACTTTGTCGTTAAAGTATATTTTAATATTATTGTATAACTCAACACCCTATTCCATATCATGACAATCAAACATAAAATATCATTAAAATTGTGTACATAAAAGTCGATTTTAACCAAAATAATAAATCAGCAAAAGTAAAAGCATGTCAAACACTAGCTTGTATACTAGTGCAGTTCCTCACGTCAAACAAGTACATTATCGATTCAATTATTCGGTTATTGTTCTGCAAATTGTTCCCCCGTTTGCTGCTGTTATCAGTTTTATTTAAATTTTAAATGTAAGTCGCGTGAAGAGTGTATATAACAAGTGTATGGTCCGAGGCCTGAGGTTGTTTATAGTAAACTGTATTTTTAAGGGAGAGAAAAGGAAATAAGCAAACTTACCGACAGAGTCGTTGTTGAAAAGCAATGGAGCACGTGAGCAGCCAAGAGTAATAGTTCCACGTGTAGATAGAGTAAGAAAGAAGAAAAAACCTATAGGTTAAGGAAGAAGAGAATAAGAAAAGAGAAACGTTCAGCAATTGTTGTATGATAGAAGGATATATATAACTTGTTGATACTTGAATTCTGGCTGAAGTTAAGATCTCAATTTATGCAGTGAACTATTTCCATTTGGTTTTGCACTGATGGAATTAGAATGGCTGAAATATTCGAAGTGCTCCCTGAACACGCGAGTGACCAACTGACTACGAGGTCTTGTCAGAGCAAGCGAAGAGATTAGAACTGGTATCTAGACACTAGTCATGCAAACAAGGGAAAAAGAGGGGTGAATCAAGTACACGAGGTCGAGATGATAACGAGCCAGATAGCGAAATATAAACAACAATAAACTATACTGCGAACTAAGCAGAGTAACCATGATTAATTTACGACTTATTTCCGAATCAGTCACATGTCAGCTTTAATTTTTGCAATACAATATTATTTTATAATTATATTACCATATATTTTTGTCTTGTGGTATTCTCAAAAGATGAGGGGTGAGCCTTTGTTATTTTATAGTGTGCCGTAGAAAACTGTCATTTTTGTAATAAACCAGTTTGGTACAACTTCAAATTAATTTGACCAAAAAGCCGCGGACACAAAATTGGGATGATTCTGAATGAAATTAGTGCAATACGCACGGGGGGTGCCAACCAACTTTTTAAGCTTCGAACCGGTTGGGAAGTGGCGTTTTACCACAGTTTCCAGTCAGTCGCCAGACGCAAGCTGTTCTATCCCTTCTCTCCCCACACGTGCATTAAACTCAGATTCAACAAAGTAACATGTTTTCAAGCTAGTCACCACCACAGTTTGCACAGCTCTAGGTTAGCAACCTTCTTTTAGGTCTACGATACGTAGGAAGTATTGTATAGTGGGAAATTACCAACGTAAAGTTGAAGTTAATAAAATATTTGAAATTACAAAATATCCTAAGCATGAATATCGGTAATACAATGTTATAGATTACACGAAAAAATATTAGCTCCACCTTTTAACTAGCTTTCAGTAAAGCAAAATTAATATTATATGAAAATAATCGCAAATACTTATTAGGTTAACAAGAAGTTGAACGAAAACGCATATCATAAAAATGTGAACGTTAAATTACTTAAACTAGGAAGCTTCGCAAACGCTTTTTCAGGTGCGTTGTTGGATGAGCGTAATTGGTGCATTGATCTGCCATGTGTTATGCGGATTTTCTGTTGTTCTGTGAAAAAATCATTACTAAGTCAAAATATTTTTTAATTAAATTAAATTAAATTTAAAAAAATTGCAATTTTCATAAGAAATAATTATTTGATTGCGATCAAATTTAACACGATTACATTAATTCATAAAATTAAGGTTCTGTGAAAAAATCATTACAATAGGATAAAGCATATAGATGTTATAAGTCCAAGAACTGTTTTTAAAAAAGAAAAAAACTTAAAATTTTGATATTCATGAGAAATAATTTTTTGATTGCGCTCAAATTTCACACAAATATTTTAATTCATAAAACTAAGGTTCTGTGAAAAAATTATTAAAATCGGATAAAGTATATAGGTGTTATATGTCGAAGAAATTTTTCAAAAATCGTAAAAAATCGTAAAATTGCGATTTTCATGAGAAATAATTTTCCGATTGCGCTCAAAACGTGGCAGTTCTAAGTTCAGAGATTTCAAAGGCCTCCAGAAAATTTCATCGCAATTGGAGTATCGGTTTAGCCGGAATCGTGCTGACAAAAACACAAAAATACAGAAAAAAAAAAAAACATTCCGGATTTTTTACTCCAGTGTAGTGAAATGGAATCTTCGCTTCGCTCGCTACGCTCATCCAAATGATTATTATTAGAAATGCCCAACAAATATAAGCAATACTTTTCTGTACGTTCGTCCATCCGTCATTTTGTGCTTGAGTCGCGTATCACGATAAAAACCGAATACGACCGCCGACGATATCCGTTGTTTTAGATTTCCCTTCACCAAGGTTGGTGCAGAATGTTTTTAGTCACGCTTGGGGCACTGGGCACAGCGTACGGGATCGACTAGCATTTTTTAAATGCGACATTGTTCTGTACCCGATAACGTAACCAAGGGTTTTTATCCACGTTTAGTTTTTTTTTGTGTGTTCTTCTAAAATCTGTTGTTAAACTAGATTTTTTTTTATATTTTAGTTGAACATACTTGTTGTATGTGAATGGATGTAATTGATTACGAGAGAAATGTTTCGTGTGAAGGTTTTTATGTGGCAAAATCTATCCATCTATCTAAAAGTTGATAAGTTGATGCCGAGAAATTAGCCAACAAAATGATTTAAAAAACTTAAATACATGTTTTAGAATAGATTCGTCACAAATTTAACGAGTCAAAGAGGTTTTATATTATATTTATTATTATGAGACGTTTTAAATTAGTGTCAGAACTGGAATATCTAGAAGCGACTCATTCTATATGTAACAAGTGTTGACAAATGAAAGTGTAGAGGTAATGACTTAGCTGTTGAATCAATAATATTCTATAAGACTTAGTATTGATAGTCTATTCTGAAGTGTCCTCGTACGTTGAAAAAACCAGCAAACAGAATCAACTCTGTCAATAGAAATTTCTATGCAAGATTATTTGTGTTATCAAATGCGAGAGTTTTTCAAAGGTTTCCAAGAAAAATACGCAGCTTTTATACGTCAACATTTCTTGTTAACAAGCAGTTTATGCCTTATTTCTCGCACAGGTTTTCTTTGAGCGTTTTCGCGCCAGACAAATAAAAGGAAGTGGCTTGTTTATTTCCTATCTCTTTTGATGTTGATGTAGTTATGTGGCCTTATAATGAATGAGAACTGAAGTAATGGTTAGCACAGGATATTGAGCCAGGATATTAATTTTATGAAAAGCTAGTTACGATGGAGGTAAAATTAGGAATCGTCCATTTTATTTCACAATAACATCAAGGGAGAAATCGGTAAACGTTGTGTGGCAGTAAAATAGTTGAGACTAAAACGTTTTTTTGTTTTTTTTATATGGACATTAATTTCATTTGCTTACCAATTTCATTGATCGGGAAATACTACCGTAGGTGTAATTGATTTATCGAATAACCCGCTGAGATGGATTTTGTAATTTCTGGATTGATTTACATAAAATTTGTACCGCCAAACGAAAAAATTCGCAGGAAAGAAAATTGTTAAAAATAAACTAATTTCCCTCAGTCAGCCTCTAGAAAACCAGTTGAAAATTAATGTCACAAAAACACAACACCCTATGTTGAATGGTGTGCCTTGGCGAATTGAAGTTTTAAATTATTTTGAGGTGGCGATATATTGGCCGTGTACAGGATCAGAAAAATTTGATAAAAGTATTTTTTATTTTCTAAAAGAGCCAGATTTTAAAGCCATTCACTATATTTGACTTTGTAGCATATTTTGGAAAATAGAAAAACGCGGTCGAATAACTTTCTTAGGTTTATTTGTTGTAAACAAAACGAGAAAATATTTTTACAAAAAATGAGATAAAACACACATTTTCCCCCCATCAAATGATCTAAAAGTTGGATATTATCTACATTACAATGATAAAACGTACGTTTCTACGTAGGTTTATTTATTAACTGAGGTTGCGCCAATCGAGGCATCTCTCTCAGACGACTCGATATGTTCAAGACTTCTCTGTCTTACCCAGAACCTCCAACAAACTCTTCTCATAGGGCACCAAATTATGTCTCTTCAGAGAGAAAGCACTTCCATAATTCTTCTTTCATTCAAACAACTTGAATAAGCGCTCTTCTGGATCCTTATACCAAACAAAATAACTACGTAATTGGGTCAAAAAAAAAAAACATACTATATATTCTCAATACTTAGTTCATCCGACTCATAATAAATAGTTTACATTTAATTACATATTACTAAACATGTCACGGACGTTAATAAAATAGCGATTATCATCTAAAGAAAGTATCTGCAAGAGTTCATGAAGTATATTTGTATTTTTTATTCCGTCTTCGAAGTCTTCACAAGTGTGTGAATCCACAGTTTGTCGACTGGTGCCCCACATGTTTGAGGATGGCAATGTTTTTAATACTTTTTTCATCTTAAACTTTTAATATGCCCGCATTTGTTGTTCTTATTTTCCAGTATAGACAGGCCTCTTTTTCCTCATGCGAACTAAATAAAAAAATATTAAGTCCCAGTCTTATGTATGATCGATACTATTATGCATTCAAGGACTTGTGTTATCTGAATTTCGATTGTCAATCAGAGGCGCGTAATACTGGAATATATTAATAAGTCCTATACAGTAAATATTTAGTGACTGGTCATGATACTGGGCTTAATCAAAGTTTTCCAACGCGTTTACGTTTTTACTTTGAACTGTTCTAGCATAATATTTATAATCGTAATATTTTGATTCGATTAAATACTTGACATTTTTACATCATCATTATTAATATTATTACAAGAACAGTGATAAAGTCCGCACCCACAAAATAACTCAATGAAATAAACATAAGTTCCAATTCTCTAGAAATAAGATTTTTACTTGGCTTCAAAATTACCCGAAAATGTAAAATGAAGCGAAATATAATCTCTCGTTGACCCGGCACCTCCACCAAACTTAATAAATTTTTTTCAAATCAAAATGAACCATCATTATTACGATTTCTGATTTATTGCCCACCGGCAATCCTGACTGAAAGTTTTCTCCGAGGTGTTCAGACTATTTTGACTCCCGGTTATAAGAAAAAAGGTTGTTCCAAAATACTACACAATCTTGTACAAGAGAACCAGGGAAGAGAATCGATCTACAAGACCTATCACAAGATTGATAATGTTGTACACCATTAAAATGAACGCTATCCCACCAGTTAATTGTTCGGGCTGATAGTTGAGCTGTCGCCTTATTTAAAGTAACCAAAATCATGTATTACCTGATGGGTATAGACAAATTAAAATTTATTATTATTTATTACTAATTATATATTAATAGTAAACTATTATAATTTGGTGATATTAGTTGCTATATCTTAATACATATTATTATAGTTATTTTATTGTATTTTTTATTCGAAGAAGACCTTAATTGATTCACCAAATTTAGGAAACATTTTTTATTATTATTTTATTGTTACATTTATACTTACCATAATAAACCTCGTAATTGTAATATTACTATTTCAAACTTTACTTGTCTATAATGTTATTATTATGTGTGCATTTATGTAATTAGTTTTATTAAGTTGTCCATCTTTGTAAACCAGTTTTATAACTGAATAAGAGAGACATTAAATTAAAGTAATTGTGTAAAAGGCTCATATTGCTATTCTGATCAAATTTTGTTATTCGTATGAAATAGTTGGCACTACCGAGCTATAAGATAATCCAGTGACTTATAGTTTTACCGTCTTTTCAATTCTCTTCTAGTGGAATGGGGCTAATGTGGTTCTTCAGATACACGCAGCTATAACTCTGGAAGGCTAATGCGCGCTTGAGCGTGTAGTCGAAGCGAGTGACGATATATTGGTCAATTGAACACTGCACAGTTCCAATCCGAAAGACGAAAGCAAAATTGGCTAATAAAAAAGCCTTTTTAGTGGGGAATATAATGCACACGTTTAAATGCTACTTTACGACTTGATGGTTGAAATATGATTAACTTATTATTATCTGAAGTATGTCAGTTGATTTATGTACGTTTATGTACAAATACGTAATATTTTATCTGTTAGTCTACACACTTAATTCACTTCCTAAGCGGTTTCCTCATTACTTTTATTTTCCTGTGGAATAATATATTGAATTTAAAGAAAAGATATTTGTTAACTAAGAAGATATCAGCATTCATAAATCAAATAACTGGTTTATTATTTAAGACAGGCACGAATATTAACGATATGTATGTTCAAAGACATATGATCGAAAGGCATATGTTTCTGTTTTAATAGTAATTGTAATTATTTCGGGTCTGGTCATTCAGGAATAACTTATTTATTAAGGATCAAATCGGGATTGATAATATTCATTCGGCCTCAATATTAACGATGGTAAATTTAAATAAATGCAAATTATTTTACATGTGACATGCTTTACTAAATATATAGGGATATGATATAAAGTATAAAATTTTGTTCATTTGGTAAAAAACCACGAAATTGCCAACTGACTAACACTAACAACATGAAATAAATTATCATTGTAAACAATATTCAGACAATGGAACAAACTCATCCAAGAATAATCCCTGCTACAAAAATGCAGTTACTAAGATTAGAAACTACTCTTTATGGCATGGGATAGACACATTTTAATTTAAATTAAAAATTAACTAAACAAGATCTGGGAGCAAGTATTTTCCAAACTAGGGTGTATTAATTAAGTAACTCTGTATTCTTCATCAAGTACTTTGAAACCAGGCTATCCAATTTACAAACTAGCATCTTCTCGTGACTTATAATGAAAAGCTCATTAGTGTTTCTTCAGATTTGAACTACTGCAGAAGTAATAATGACATCATATCCAATTAAAATCAATTCTCAGTATTTTTAAATTCAGTATATCAATGCAATTAGTTCGTAGTTCATTAAAACATGGTTAAATTTGCAAAATAGCTTACCGGAAAGACATAAATAGTAATTTGATTTTAGAACAAGAAATTAAAAAAATTTAATTTTCAGTGTGACTCAACAAGGCAAGAAAATGATGATAGCTTTATTTTGTTCAAATCCAAATTGTCCGCTCACATCACCCGTTTGCCTACAGAAGTGATTCACCAATAACGACGTGTTTAAACTCTACTCTAAACGATCACTGTTAGCTATTGACCCTTTGGTTTGATTTACACACTGCATTTTGAGCACGTAAAATAAATCTAAATCAAATCAATAAGCAATTTACATAATTATTTTAGGACTTTTATTTATTATACAATGATACACAATAAATTTTAATTGTGGTGGTGTTTATTAATTTATGTTTGTTACTTATTATTATTATTTATAAATTTGTAGGCAATTCGGTATATAGAAAACGAGCCAAATAGGAGTATATTATTTTATTTTTATTTATTTTACTTTCTGCTCTAAAGCAATGCAGTAATGAAGATAATTTATTAGTAATATGCAATGAAAATGAGTTTGATATTGTAATTTCACAATGCACACTTTCACTCTTAGATATATTTACCAAAAGGGTTCTATATACTGTATGTAGGCTTATGGCTATTCTTGAAATAATGACTGTGTACAATGAGATTTCAATGCGGATTTAAAAAGAGGTTAATGTTCTTATAATAAATATGTATAGTAAGTATAATTGCAAACATGCATGCCTTATATTGGATTTAAAAGCACTACACTTTATTCCGCAAAGTTTCGATCTGCAGTTACGGGCAACCATATCCGACACCATGGACGGAATGACTAATGGAGATAAACTTCCTTGCGCTTCTTAATAAAATGAATGATCTTTTGAAATAAAGGTTGATTTAATCCTTTCGATGACAAATCTTCTATGTGACGTTGATACAGTAGCTACGCCTCCTTCTAGTTTATAAGCTGACAGAATGCTTTATCCTTGATTCATAAACACCCAAGTAAGAGCTCAATTATTTACACGTTAGTGTATGGGAGTCCCTGTGATAGGCTCTTTATTCCCGCCCACACATCAAAGCATTACTTAAAATATACGGTTGGGTGTTCTCTTGCTTCTTGAAAGCCTCCAGGAGTGTTTAAAAAGCAAATGGGTATTTGTGAAGACGTTTTCTCTCCGGCCTAAATTCTACAGTACTTTGAGCGTTCGTGCGAGTCGCTCCACCGTTTCCCGTTTCGCCAGTCGTAAAGAACCATGTGGAGTTTAAAGGCAGCTTTTAGTCTGGCAAGATGGGTAATGGGTTTATTCATCACATTCAATTATCAAAGAAATCAAAAGGGAATTACTTATTTTTATCCAAGTTAATAATTATCTAATTGAACAAAGAAGTGCACTAGTTCGTAAATAAACTAGTTCAATGAGTCTTACGTAAAATTATTAAATTATTTTTACAATTTAATATTTATTATATGACAAATTAATACATTAACACGATGAACGAAATATTTTATAACAATATTTATAAATTTTAGTATGGTTACATGATTATTGTAAATAATAAATATTAAACAATACATATATTGAGCGCTAGCGATTTGAACGTAAATATTCGTTTATAAAACGACATATAGATTATTTATAAATTTTATTAATAGGGAAACACTCCTCGGGTGTAATTGATTATAATATGGAAACCAACTCAGAAATGAGAATACCCGGCTTAGATGGATTTTAAAAATATCAGGGTTAATTTCCATATATCATAATGTACAATCGCCTTTTTTCACACGTGCGTAAAAAGTGAATAATTTAAAGCAATTAAATAATATTTATATATATTAACGGATATATTATTGTTCTAACTAATCAAAACCCTAATATCACAATCAAATTAGGTTCACAACACAATTTAGTGCTACTGTTGTGACACTACTCATGCTTTCATTAATATAGAATGCCAATGTTATAATATAACATTATATTCATTATTTTTACCTGTGGGGGGGGGGGGGGGGGAGGGGGGGGGGAGCGTAGAATTTCATGAAGCCAGTATATGATATAATTAATATTATACAATTGCATGTCGATATGACGATTATTTAAAGTTTACAAATCAATTTTATTAGTTTACCTCTCTATGTTACCGCGTCTTTAAAATCAATAGTATAATACAAGTGAGCACTAACGTTTCTAGAACATTTGTGCCAAGTATCATGTAAATACATTCTTTCTGATTTCATGAAATGTTTTAAAAAAGAAATCGCTACCATTGCAGTCTTATGCCTCGAACGAAAAACTGGCATTTGCCTTGGCGGCTAAAATGTTCACCCTCAAATACCGTTAAGTTAGTGCATAAATATGGATATAATATTCAATCAGCCAGCGGTTTAGCCGAGGTCGTTTAACCGGTTGTTCCCACTCGAACACCGAGGTAAAGCAGCCTCCGGGCGTGGTCAGGGGTAGAGTGGGTGACCGCTCTGCCCTGAAACTCACGTATACCGCTGGTTAGAGCAGATGGAGGGTTCGAAAGCTAGTGTAACGGCTTCGTTCTCCTCGACGTCTGCTCGGAAGTCCGGGTTAGTGGAGGAATCTATATGACTGTCAAGGTTACACCGTCCTTTCTGATGGGACGTTAAGCCGTTGGTCACCTTGGTACTTTTCGAAAGGAGTAGGCTATGTGCCTGTAACGGGTTTCCCCTCGTCCCTCCTGTTCATACTTCATCCTCATCTATCACCACTCATCGTCTCGAAAAGCCGAAGTGCATTAATATGAGACGTTAAGCAATACCAAATCAATCAACAGTAATCTCTCGTTTACTTTTCGTTACACTATCAACTTCTAACTACTGAAACACAACCGTCAGCTATAACTTAATTTCATCACAATGTCAATTGAGCGAGCGTAGCGAGCGTCCCCACTTGACTCTTATGGCTCGAATGTCTGTTTTTTTTTTTTTTTTCCTGTTACTGCTTCGATACAGGTCGCACCGTTTCTCTGATAGACCTGAAATTTTTCACACATGTACATACCACCTAGGCGGGTTGCTGTATAGTTTTTGAACAAAATCCGATCGTTGGTTATAAAAAATTTAAAAAATAAATAAAAAATAAAAAATAAAAATGTTCCGATCGTTATGAAATTTTGCAGGGTCAATAAGTACCATTCTCTCCTATTTACCAAATTTTCAGCTAAATCGGTCAAGACCTTAAAGGCTTATTGGTATGTAACATTATGGGAATGTCGTACTTGGGTCGTTGTTGCACGTACCGGTGCTCGCTCAACAACGCGACGGGACTTTAGCGTTTTCCTAGTTATTGTAATGTTGAATGCAATGGATTAAAGCTAAGTGAAGCTGTGTGCACGGTCTTACCTGGCACTCGTACGTCCCGTTGTCTCGCTTCTGCACGTACTTTATCTGGAGGTTCCAGTCGTCACCGCCTTCTGAGTGCACCACCTGGAACCGCTCGTCGTTAGTGTACGTGAACACGCCAGACGTCAGGATGTGCCAATCCCGGCGTCGAATCCAGGACACCTGGGCAAAGAGAAGAAATATAATGATCTGTTCGTTTTTCTTGAGTTGAGACCAACTTATTGAATAAAACAATATGTTATGGTGAATCTTCAGAAAATACTCAGAATGAGTTTGAAAACTTTTACACGTGTGAGAGAGCATTGTGTAACGAAGTCGCGTATTTCATAACGAACTTCTGGTTAAATTCATGTCATGAATGAAAATCGATCCAGAATTTGTTCTCGAATTGAATGATATAAATATTGAGGCTCCTAAAAGCATAAGGGAATTCAGTCCTTGCAAACCTACAAAAACGTCCCGTATTGGAGAACTAAAATAATTTAATGTATCCCTCTTGGCCTGAATTTCAGAAACGTTTATTATCAACTCAGTACGAATAAAACATGTTTTATAAAAACAACAAAACGTACGACGAAACAATATGTAACTAAGAGAATGTGATAATCACATTTCAAATAAAAATATAATATTCGGCTCTTAATCCAACAATGAAGTCGGATATGGGGTGGGTGGATACGACCAAACTATTGAGCCCCCGGGACTATGGACGTCGGCTAGCCATGCCTGACGCTTCACCCAAATTCCATCGTACTTTTTCTTCCTTCTCGCCTTATGTTTCTTCTTCTTCTTTTTCAGGTCTTTCCACCCGTTTTTGCTATGATTTCTTTTCTTTCCACCATTTTTCCTATTGAACTGTTCTCAAGCTGTGTTTCGTCTTTCTAAGTCCATAATTCGCTATTACCTCTTCCCTTCCCACCTCAGCCTGGGTCCCCTTGTTTTTCAATGTTTCCGTGCATACACACAGTTTGTATTTCACTGTTGATTCATTAAATCGCACTTTTAAGTAAATGATGTTCACCTTGAAACTTCTTGCACGAGGAAGCAGACTATACCGTGTTTGAAAAGAATTTAAAAACGTTAAGGACGTAAGTGCAGATTGTAACTGTATAGGTAAATTAAACATCAATACACTTAAATGGAAGGATATAAGACATCTCAGAAATGTTCGGGGATGGGATGTTTTCACCATGTATTTTCTGAAACTATGCTACGTGAATGGCCGCATGATTCAATTCAATTCAATTTAATTATTTATTATCAGCAAACAGGGCAAAGCCCCACAAGTGTGATATAATAAAAATACTAGTTTGTACAAAGAATCCACACATATAAAGGACAACATATAATACAATCAAGTGACAAAGCATAACAAAAACTAGACACTTACAAAATTGTCAGTCATACCCCAGGTAACAAATAAGACACAATAAGATTCTTAGAAGTGATCAACGAATGATCGAAGGAGAATGGATCGCATGATGGTGGTACATACACATTAAAACAGCTTTGTATTCTGTTAAAACAAGAATTCTTACACACATTAACCCGACACTTGGGCACACTAAACATGTCCTGTTTTCGTGTAGTTCTCGATGGTACACGGAACTGAACGACGATGTACGCACGATGTATTTGAAGGTGATTATTCTGTCAGTCACGTTCAGCGAGAAGAAAAATTTGAAATTGAATAGGAAAAGCTTTATTCAAATTCAATGCGACTGAACTCACATTTAATCAAAACGAAGTCCATTCAGAACCGAATTCGGAATCTTCGTTGAATTCTATTGGGCACAGTATTCATCTAAGAAAATTGCATCAAGAAGACAACAAATGAATTACTTTTACGACTTTCCTTGTAAAACTGCGAGCAAATCTTTGTGGATTCATGTTAAGAAATGTTCCATTTATATTAAGCGCTTTAATGTACATGCAAAGCAGCCTATTCGTCATATTACTGTTCTTTATTTTGTGCCACGAGACGAAAATAAATATACAATTTGGAAAGTTATCATCAAACGTAATATATTTTTCAAACCAATGAAATTGTTGTCAATGTCAGTGATGGCTTTACGTATTCATCTGATTATGATGTTGTATTATTAATGTACAAATGTTTAAATGTGGGCAACTATAAATAACATGCATTGAACAAATTTTACGAACGTTAACTTGTAACTTTATTATTATTTAAAAAATTTGTTAGTAAAACGTTAAAATTTATTGATATGATCACTTGCAAAGCGTCCCGTATTCTTGACACGATAAAACTTTGTGCAAAAAAGTATGAATACTCTTTTGTTTAAAACAAAGTATTTAAAATAATACACTTGTTATATACTAAATATAACATAAAACGCTATATTTGAGATTTAAAAAAAGAGTGCAGGTTGTCAGGTATTATTTAATTATATTTTACATTTGGAAATACCACGTCTGTAAGGGAATCCGCTTATTTCGAGCATGCAGGCATTGTCATCGAAATCAAACTAAGCTTAACAAAGATTTCTCTTCAAACAAAAGGCTCGGAGCCGCTAGGCCCAAGAACTTCTCTACTTACTTTAAAACTATTTTCGAATTGAAACCTTTCGGTGAAAGTATCCATACAAAGATTCACCAGGCAAAGCTGCTTGACTTAAGTGAGAAGAATGGAAGTGGAAGAATAAAGAGTGGAAAGTAAAGCCATGTTCGTCTGACTACTTGCCACTGTCTCTTTTGGCGCTTTTTGCTTTATGTGCTAACAAGTTCTTCTACTTAACGTTTTATGATTATGGTTAGATAGAATAAATAACACAAAAACTAAAGTTACAATGTCACACAAACAATAGACTATTTCTGGGAAGCAAGCCCACCTCGTGATCTCTAATCATAGCTAACTAAAGTAATGATTAGTATTTTTTTTCAGTGTTAATTTGAGTAGAAATGATACATTGCTTGTGTTGAACAATTGTGTCGTGTTCAATGAGTGAAACAACAAAATTATATACAAGAAGATATATTGTATGAGAAACAGAGGAATATTTTAGTGTACAGAGTAATTTTTGTATTAAAATGCTGATTGGAAACGAATATTAACTACATATAAAATTGCCATGATTTAATTAAAAACTTCTGAAAATTCATCATGAAGTTAATAACATCCACAGGGTTTCAAGCCAACTACTATGTAGTTTATTTTGATTATTAAGCTTTTTTTTATTTCAGAAATGGAGCTTTGATACAGAGCAGAGTTATTAGAATGAATGCTTGTGACAGCCGTTTATGAACAGTAATAACAGTATTCAACAAACATCAAATAAAAGCAGTGATGGTATTGACTCATCTGAACAATAAATCCGTGAATCAAATAACAATTAGCAGCAGCATAATTTTTCGGAAATTAAGCTCATTATAATAGTATAACTTTATTTTTAGTAACTAAGTATTACTTTTTTTTTCTCTATATTGTGACCTTACAGACACAGAATAGTGACGTTATAACGTTGCCTCACCCTACCGTGATATTAATAAAAATTCGAGTTGTTTCTTGATGGTGATAAAATGTGTCCATAGCTTCAAGTGGTGGAATAGAGTCTGTGGACAGTAAAACGTAAAGGATATACGATTGCTCTCTTTATATAAAAAAAAATGCTTAAACGCACCGAGAACTTCTGTTAAACTAGGAAAACGCTTAAGTCCCGCCGCGTTGATGGATGAGCGTAATTTTTTTTAAACGAAAAAGGCGTAAATGCGATTTTAATAGATAATTTTCATACGCTCAAATTTCACACAAATATATATCATAAAATTAAAGTTCTGTGAAAAAATCATACAATGATAAGCATGTAGGTTTTATTCTTCGAAGAAATTTTAAAATGGGAAAACCGTAAAATTGCGATTTCACGAGAAATGACTTTTTGATTGCGCTCAAATTTCACACGAATATATTAATTTATAAAATTAAGGTTCTGTGGAAAAATCATTACAATCGAATAAAGCATGTAGATGTTATAAGTCGAAGAATGTTTTTTTAAATCGAAAAAAATCGTAAAATTGCGATTTTCATGAGAAATAATTTTTCGATCGATTTTTCCCCCCGTGCAGTTCTTCATTCAGAGATTTCATAGACATCCATAAAATTTCATCGCAACTGGAGTATTGGTTTAGCCGAAATCGTGTTCACAGACACACAAAAATACCAAAAAAAGAAAAAAAAACATTCCGGATTTTTTTCTCCAGTGTAGTGAAATGGAATCTTCGCTTCGCTCGCTACGCTCATCCAACAAATTATTTTGAAAAAAGTAAGTGTTCTAACAGCCCAATGTCTGTCTCTGGAACTCCATTGTTCGCAAGGTGACAGTTAATTTGGTCCGCTTTAAATTCTGTAAGCCACTGATAAACAATTATGTGACTGAATGGACACACTAAACAAATTAAATTTATTTGTTTAAGTATTGAGCATAAGTTACCATTTGGAGTGTCCGGTTCATTCGCCAATTTTTATACGTATTGTGTAGCATTTGCACGACATAATGTGTTTATGAATATGCGAATATTGTTAAGAGCTTTGATACAACCCATCATAATAAGTTAATTAAAGCTGGTCACTGTGAAAACCGTTCAGAAGCTGAAACAGCTCTCCACTTTTGGTTGTGTAGAGTAACATACCACAATATTAAAGTGTAAGCTATGATCTGAACACTGTTATGCATTTGAGAGTAAGCATGCGAAGTTTTCTGAATAAAATAACTGCTAAGCGCCTGAGGGATATTCCACTCCCCACGCCAACCGGCAAAATAAAATTGAAACGTAATACAATGATATTAAACCCACATCATATTTCATCAACATTTAGTTAACTGTGGCTGTTTCAACAAGGTCCATAATCATATTCCGAGTCAGTACCGTAATGAATAGTGTCCTTAATGTCCTCCTGAGGTTATGCTTTGCTTGGAATTATTGTCTTGCGTTATTCTCCGTTTATGTCCGTACCATCACCTATAGTAGGCTAGATTGGCAGTCTCCAATACCTCCGCACAAGCGCGAGCGTAGTTAATTGAAGCATCGAAAATCTAATTCAAGATAGCGATTTGGCGTTTTAATTTAGGCTTTTTTAATACAATAAAGTATTTTACTGGATTGTTTCATATGGTTTTAGCTTGTGCAGCATGGGAATGAACAAAAAGAAACAAAAATAAGTTATTGCATAATTGAATTTAGTAAGCATTTGATGTTAAAGGCTAGTATGCTCAGCTGTCAAACTGACGGCCATCTTTAAAAACATTTGAGCTGTTTGAGCTACAAATGGCTCCCATTTAATTAACATGCAATCTGGGATTTTAAGATGGCTTCTAATTTTTACGGAAGTGGGCCACTGACTGCTAATCTAGCATACTATAGGTGTATCTATGGTCCGTACCATCCCAGAATCATCCCCGTTCTGGGCTTACACTTTCCTACCTTCTTCACTCATAAAATAACTCGTGTAATAAAATGGTAAATGGCTAAATACATTAATAAGTTATTCATACTAGGCCGCTTCGCAAACACTTTTATTAGTCGCGTTGATGGATGAGTATTTTTGTAAGTTTTTAGTTTGCGTGGGATCTCTTTACTTTTGCAAGTGCTTTTTAAACGCATTGTAGGTGATTGTTGTCAAGTTTCTATTGTTACTTGTTAATTGTTATTATATACCTCAAAAAACTTATATTACAACCTTCATTTATGTGGATTCTGGTTAACATTTTCAACTTTTTCTTTAAAAAAATCAATACATCACCTTAACCTTAATGTCCATGTAAAATATGAACATTGTAGCCCCAACCGTTTGGTCAGAATTGGCCCAAATGTCACGAAAAAATGGCACTAAAAATCGATTGTACCCAAAAATGTGGCAGGTTTAAGTTCAGAGATTCCGAAGGTCCCCTCCAATTTTCATCAAGATCGCATATGCCGTTTGCTCGGTAGAGAGCGAACAAACAGAAAAAAAGAAACACCCGAGCTAAATGTTTTGGGGGTAAATTAGTTCTTAGTGGATGAGCGAAGCGAAGACTTTAATTTAACTGACCCCTCAAAAAATTATGCTCCAGTTTTTTTTTCCGTCTGTTTGTTCGCACGCTACCGGGCAAACGGCATACGCGATCTTGATGAAAATTGAAGGGGACCTTCGAAATCTCTGAACTTAGACTTGCCACGTTTTTGGGTACAATCGAAGAAATATTTCTTAAGAATATCGTACTTTTACGATTTTTTTTCGATTTTTAGTGCGATATTTTCGTGACATTTGGGCCGATTCTGACCAAACGGGTGGGGCTAGAACGTCCATATTTCACATAAACATTAAGGTAATGGTGATGTATTGCTTTTTGTAAAAAAAAGTTGAAAAAATCATCCAGAAATCATTAAATAAAGGTTTTAAATTAAGTTTTTTGAGGTATTCAATATCAATTAACAAGTAACAATAGAAACTTGACAACAATCACCTACAATGCATTCAAAAAGCACTTGCAAACTAAAAGTGGTCCTACGCAAACTACAAACTTTCAAAAAAGCTCTTCCATCAACGCGGCGGAACTTAAGCGCTTTCCTAGTAAAGTCAATAAAAGCGACGCACTTCTAACAGCAACACGTTTTGGATGAGCGAAGCGAAGACTTCAATTTCACTGACCCCCCCAAAAAAATTAGCTCGGGTGTTTTTTTTTCTTTTTTTCTGTTTGTTCGCACTCTACCGGGCAAACGGCATATGCGATCTTAAAGAAAATTGGAGGGGACCTTCGAAATATCGAAACTTAGACTTGCCACGTTTATGGCGTAGAGATGTGCAAAAATGGTGACAACGAAATTCGCGATTTTTTTAAAGTTGCAACAATCCCTTCAAATTCAGTTTGCACATGAATCTCATGAATTGTTATTGAATGGTACCAATTTCCAATTCGCGAATTTTCGCGAAAGTTTTGTTAACACCGCGAACTAGTAGCGAAATTATCAATTATGTCCTTAAATGCAAATTAGGTCACGAAATTAAAAAAAAAAAATTGAAAGTTTTGGTGGAGGTGCCGGGTCGAAGTCGAAATTAAATTAATACTGGCTGTTACATATGGTGGAGGCGCCGGGTTATACAACGCGATTGTGAGATCTTAATAATCGTTTGAACGAGAGTAAGCTCAAAATACTTCATATCCATATCAAAAGACATTACATAAAAATGCATAATTTCGTAAATTTGGTGGAGGTGCCGGGTAGACGAAATTAATATTGGTAAAATCTGTCGGAAACTTTGAAAACTGAAGGCTGAAATTGAGCTTAAAATTAAAACTGATTCTGAACTTCACTCTCATGAGCTTGTTTTTCTTTTAAATCATTAAAATCAATTAAATTATCCCGAAACTTGTTGTTGTGTGAAGTTGTGCATGAGAAAATTGTTTTTTGGTAAATCGCGACAAATCGTGAATTTTTATTTTTAAGGCGCGAATTTTCAAACTTTAAAAAAACATTTTTGCACATCTCTATAAAAGGGTTCAATCGAAGACATATTTCTCATGAATATCGTTCTTTTATGATTTTTTTCGATTTTTAGTGCGTTATTTTCGTGACATTTGGGCCGATTCTGACCAAATGGGTAGGGCTACAACGTTGCATGGACATTAAGGTTATGGTGATGTAGTACCTTTTGAAAGAAAAAGTTGGAAAAGATTGCCAGAATCCATAACATAAAGGTTTTAGTTTATGTTTTTGAGGTATATATTAATAGTTAACAAGAAATAATACAAACTTGACAACAATATCCTACAATCCGTTCAAAAAGCGCTTGCAAAAGTAAATAGATCCCACGCAAATTAAAAACTTACAAAAAGCTCATCCATCAACGAGACTAAAAAAAGCGTTCGCGAAGCGGCCTAGAAATATTGCTAGGAAACGCTCAGTTGGACGCGTTGATAGCTAGACCAACATTGCTTTTTTTTTATTTTAAAATTTGCGACGTTCGCTGTCCACGGTGCCATGTTTACAATATTATTTATTAATGCCAAGGTATTTGGGTAAACCCGTGGGTAAATCTTTACTTTGTGGATAAAATCTACCGCCATCTAGAGGGCCTTGACATCATTTCCTTGGGAAAACTATTTTAACTCTTTGGTAACAAATAATACACTGCTTCCTCGATAGTATTTCGATTACTTCTATGTGGCAGTGCATAGTGGCCAGAAACTTCGTGCTTTTCGTTGCCATGGTAACGTTACTTTTGTTGAAATGTAATTTCCATCTACACTACTAATTGGATCAAATTAGAATTAACATATTCGTGACCGGACGGACATTCTAAATGATTTGGCCACCTCAGATTTTGTCGCCGTTTAGTTTTTAAAAAAAAACTTTCGATTAACTTTAATGTAACTTTTTAACTTTTTAAACGATTTTGCCACAAATCTAATGGCATTCAATCCAGAACGAAGCTTGCGGATGGTCCAAATTTCAACTCGATCCGAACTTCCGTTTAAACGTTATGGAGAGACATACAAAAAAAAACAGTGACTTTTTTTCCGGCAGAGTCAAATGGATACGCTCGCTTAACAATGTTATGAGAGCCTGCACAACTCAAATGCAAGTGATAAATGCATGACAAATATGTACAATGTGACCATGAACATTGTATGTGCATGACAGTCATTGTATAGTTGTAAATGTTAGCTGAGAACATCATTTACAGTGATATACATGTGGGATTCGTATAACGTACCTAGACCAACGCGTTTACTTTATGAAGACCTACCAAGTTGTATCTTATAGAAATTTGTATTAGGAAAAAAACTTGGACGAGGTTTTTGACTCACTTTTAAACGAATCAATAACAAGACCGTCGTCTTTCAGAAACCTTACGGAAGGAACCGAGTTCACCTCGTGCGAGTCTAAGCTTAAAACCGGCAGCTTGGTTCCTTACCGCTGCGGATTTGGGAAGTAGCAAAGAAGAGAGAAAACGAAAATATCTCGGTAGGGTGGGTGAGTTCTGCCACAGACACGACGCTTGTGTAAAATAGAATCGAATGATCGGGTCGGTCACATTTACCAAGACGTTGGTTACGCGACATCGGAACGTCAAATATGGGGAAGCGTAATGTACAAGCGTGTTGAGGCGAATGGTCATGTAATGTCATTTCGGGGCACATCAAAGTGTTTTATAGAGATAAACCAATCAAGTTCTCTCATTCAGTATACTGTTGTTGTGGTTGTTGTTGAGAATTATAGCTCATTGATGGTGTGAGAGGTCTTATTTGAATGTCGTTTCAGTTCCGTAAAACAAAAATACTAACCCGAAAGAGTATAGTCGTCGGGGCCTACAGGGTTGGCTTGGTCACTTTGGTTTACTGTCCCCCACTGAAAATCAGTTATATGACTGAGTGGGTAGACTCTTAATACGAATTTATTTATTTAGTCTTAATTTTAGCAACGCGAAAAACAAATATTTTACAATTCTAAAGGTCAAAAGAATGTCGAGGCCTAAAGATTATAAACTGTATATTATTTGAAGTTGAAATAAGATGAATCTAGAACAATAAGAACTACACTTAAGCCCGGTTTAAGCGCGGTATGCGGTAGCTCGGCTGATGTAACAATTTTCCTATTTCATAATAGATTGGGTTGAGTGAGACATCGTTGAATAATATAAATAACCATGCATATCCAAGAAGAATGTAAGAGGAACAGAGACGCGATGGTGAATAAATATAAACCAGCTATAGTGTTGTCTCAGGTTGGACGGAACAAGTTTTCGTAGATGATGCGAGGAGAAAAATTCAATTCAATGCTCACTCATGATCGCCTAGAGTACGTGAACTCATCTTACTTACTAATAAGACCCACGTGTCAAATGAAAGTGAAAATACAAAACGTTGTCGTAGACATAGATAGTTGTTCAGAAGATAAGAAACTGAAAAAACTAATGGTAAACACAAAATTATTTTATTTTATTTATTCAGCGTCTAAATAAAAATAGGAGGACAACAAAACAGTCGGTGAGTGAGGGACAGGGGGAGTAGTGAGTGTGATGAGGTTTCAATAGAACTAGATATACTTTAAGAAACATGTTTATTTTATCAATGTGAATTTGTTTAGGATCCGTAATTTTTTTTAAAAACAAACGTATCAGAGAATATATGACAAAAACGGTCGCACGTCTATTTTCATGAAAAATATTTATCTTCCAATTCAGAGTTCTAAAAGAAAGAAAACTAATGTTAGGCAAGTTTCCATTGATATGTTTACTGCCCACGAATGTTTCTTTTATATTAGGTCTGTTCGCTGTGGAAACATCCGCCGTACATCAGCGACTGCATCAAATCCCACATTCAAACTTTTCAATTGTCCTAATAAGCGTGACCAAAATACAAAACTTCTCGTATTCGAAGTTACGAGTCAACCGTCGATTTCCAACAATGATATTGTGCCCACAAACCACTCGATGGAACCATTTTGTTTGATAGAGAGCAGAAGCCGAATATTCGCCTACACAGCAATCACACCGGAAATCGAAAACTGTGGAGGGTGACGCGGAATACGCTTCTCTGGGGGTAAGGGTCGCGGAAGTCAGGGATTGAAGGAATGGATCCCGGGAAACAATCAAAATACAAACACGGCTTGAAACACATTTTGATATAGCTGGAAAAGTTATTTCGGTAATGAAGTTAAGTAGCGTATTTTCGTGCTGACAATTCAATACCAGGGGTACCCTTTAAAACGATGGACATTCCATATCAATTTTTATGTGCATTTGAAAATGTGTTTGAAGTTGTATTTGTGTTTGATGATGTTTTTTATTTAGTCCTTTGCCAAAACTACAGATCAACTTTAAATTATAAATGTCAATGATTTTCAGATTCCTTATTATTTTTAAAATGAACTACGTACGATAAGGTAACTTGACCCTCTCCCGTTTTAATGTATAGGATAAGAGCATTGATTTAAGGTTATGCCCTAGGGCTTTGTTGTAACCTTTCATTTAATATTTCCCATCAGGATATCTAAAACAAATTTCCGCTTCATATTGTATTGATGGTGGTCGGTATCGAACTAGAGACCTCCTGAAATATAATCTCGTGTGCTGACGATATGCTGCCTCTTTAGTCGAGACGACATATTCAATTTAATAATTTAACTTACACTTGTTCAAATCTTACATTAAACGGAAATGAATATAATAACATTTTAAATTGTGCAAAAAGCTTTTTGAGAAATAAAATTAACTTCCCCTACATGCCAAGGAAATCTTAAGAACACAACAAGTTACACCTAGCTTGAGGATTGCGTGAACCGGAAATTTAATCAGCAACCTACTTAATCAGGATCTGACGAGTGAGTGAGTGACGCGCAACAAAACGTAAGAACTCACTTGATATAGATGAAGTCTTACTATCACGATCTATTATTTCTCGATTTAATTCGTCGAAAAACACATTGGTTAGTGAAATTTATAGTATTTAACACAATCTAAAAAATGTTAAAACATCTTGCCCGATCGGGGATTGAACCCGGGTCTCCAGTTTTCCGGGCGGACACCTTAACCAGATTGGATACACGGGTTCAGTTTCCGCCTGGAAATTTAAAATTCTGGATTGTATTGAATAATAAATAAAATAAATAAATAAATTTTATTTAGAGTCTACCCACTCAGTTATATAACTGATTTTCAGTGGGGGACTTTAAATCAAAGCGACCAAGCCAACCCTGCAGACCCCGACGCAATAGACGAGTGAGCGATAACCAACCAAAGATCGATATTTTTTAAATAGTAAATATAGCAATCAGTGGTATGGACAGTGCGAACATCCGCGATCAACGCCAGAATCAACAAGGCCGATTCAGAACAACTCTGAAATTTATTATGTGCTTCGTTGCTAGGACGGCTCCAAAGTCACCGTTTACAAACTCCTAAGACAAGAACTGATGGACTGAAGTCCAAATCAGAAGTTAAAAAACTTCTAACTTTTGCGGGAATCGAACCCTGGACCTACTGCATTGGAAGCAGATACGCTAACCACAAGACCAACGAGCCACATATTAAATATATATATTAAATATATATAAATATATGTATAATAATATTAAAGATACATTAAATACTGATAATGTAAAAAAATTAATTTATTTTGTAATTTTACCAAACAACACTACATTTTTTAAAACACATTGCAATAATACTCATACAAAAATATAACGATGATTTTTCTCGTACAAAAATCAGGTTTCATTTTACAACTTTACGTTTTACTTCTTGTCTACGTTATCGATATTGCTATTCGGTTTCACTGTAGTTCAAAGTAATTTCTGAAGGATAGAAATGAAATTTTCCCTACATGTTGGTTCGAAAATTCATTCTAGTTCAACTCTCCTATATTGAAAGAGCAAGTGCGGAATGAACTTAAAACGTCACACATTATGTATACACTTATTTATAAACAACAACATGATGTTTGAACATTATCCGGCATTTGATCTGTTTTTCGATCTAATATTTAATTTGTATAATAATCACACGTATCCTGAAAAGCGTCAGTTAGTATAAGAAATTATGTTTAGGGATATTAGCTGTTACATTAGTGACATTACTAATCGACTCATCGACTAATCGATTTGTGAAACGATTATTATGCCTTCACACTGGCAGTGACTTGGACTTCCTGTATCTGTCTAAACTATGTCCGGTTAAGTTGCACATGGTTGTACATTGTAAATAAATGTAGGTTCTTTAATTGAACTTGTTTCAATCTTTATTAAACATAATAAAACATAAGCCACACAGGATATTTAACAATGATATCGATTTTGCAATCTATTGTATCCTTTCTGCGTCTTTATAATTATTTTTTAAATTTATGTTCTTGAATTTGGTGGATTCAATGAATCCTTTCTTCGGCATACAAGACATTCTTAACCATGTGTTCAAAACGTATTCATGATTAATTTTTTACATTGCAAATATATTTATTGAAAGGATATTGTTTTCAACTTAAATATCGAATTTCAAATAAACGACAGTGAATAACGAAAAGAATAAATAATATGGGCACAATCAACAGTTCGCCAGAATGTAATTCGATACGGTAAGTCGGGTTACGCAATTTAAATATCCTGCGAAAATATCCCTCTAACCTGGGTCACATCTTGTTCGTATTTGCGCGCGGTTCCCAATAATTCACAGCTCCCGTGGGAATCGTGCTCCTAGATTTATACAATGAAATTACAAGGCCTGAAAAATGTTATTGACATAAATTTTACTTTGAATTCATGTGAAAATAACGTTCTTACAAGGAACGAGATTACGATGTCGGAGTCGCGTTTATTTTCATTTCTCATTGTTGACTAGAATAATTGATTTAACGTTACTTTTGAATTTATTTGAGTATTTTTCATTTAACTGAAATGTGATGTGTATTTTGTAAGGTTCATCAGAAAAATTGCTTATGTTTAAAAATGTATTTTTTTTTTATGTAGAATGTAGATAGAACAATTATTTAAACTAAGGCTAAAATTGATGTTGCTTTACGCCCTTACTTCTGGATTCGCGATATTAAAAGTGATTAATGTATGTAATGGTGATAATTGAGGCTGAAGGACACAACTTAAATTCCGTATGCGGGAATCGAACTCTCTTCCCTCGGATGCAATTTTTTCGATACGCACCCCTATACCTTATTAGCCAACGCAGATGGCTAGAGCGTGAGTAGCAAACACATGGAATTTGTTACTTCTTTAAAGTCGTATACAAATTAAATATACACGAAAATGTAATAACAGTGTAATAAATAGTATGTGTTGCTTATAAGTATCGCATAGAGAGCAGCTCTACAACTTTAATAAACAAGTTTATTTATAAGCATATGAGGTAATGGTCTGGTCGGGGATATTGTCCACGGTTGACCTTTCCCAATTTCATAGGAGAATAAACGTAAAACTGCGGTTTTTGCAATTTCGTATTCAAAGGTTAATCTACCGCTTAATCTCGTCGCCGCACGAAGTTTAACCAACCACATCTAACTATAGCAGTCTCCGTTGGTTAAACCTGACTAAAATACAACCAGTGCAAATGTTTGGTTCTTTCTTGTCGGTGCTTTGCAAAAGTCCTTTGTGTATTTGCTTAGTATTTTTCTGGAGAAAGTTCGAGTAGATCACGAGGCCAAGATAGACGGGGACGAGAATCGAACCGGAGATCTCCAAATGGAGGTCGCGTGCACTTACCCTGATCCAATACTTATATCAGAAGAGAACTTATTTTATTGGGATTGCAAGCACTATCACTTTTTAGATTATGTTGTCCCCAAGGATATATAGTTAAATGACGTGAACTCATTTGTGCGGTCCTATTTTGAAAATCAGCCTAATAATAAAGCACTGGCAAATAGTAATTGTTATTATTATAACTAAATGCCGGTTTTACAATCGAAAAAAACAACGGTTAACAAAAAATACAAATTATATCACAAACCTTATCAAGAATCATGGCATGTGCAATGGTATTTTGTCTCTATCGGGTTGGCTACACCAAGATTGAGTTTGCAGCTAACCGCCTATTATGTATATTCAAGATTAAATATCCGATTTTAAAAGTAAATGCGATTGTGCAATAAGGGACTAAAACAACAAACGTTGCATTTGCCTTTCAGCGGAAGATGACCGGGGTAAAAGCTGTTTACTTTTAATACAGTGTTAAAAATGAATTATGAGATACAAGGTAAACTTTCACCTAACAACTACTTACATAAATTCGCACTGGGAATTACTGTTTTCTTGGTACACACTGAACTGTTGCAAAGTCTGTGTAGAACACCATTTTCTTGTAACTCAAAGTCATTACTTTAAACCGTTGTAATAGGGGGTGTTTTGACTAATGACTGCATTAAATGCTCTCAGATACTATAAACAGGTCGTTGTGCGCTACGTTGAAATAATGTAGCAAGGTACATGACTTAGGAGGTTTAAGTGAGTGAAGGATATCAAAAGTCTAATGTATATTATTGTATTTTGTATGGCGATGATTTATTGATGAGAAGTCATCCGATATTTTTTAAACAATTCATACTTGAAATAATGTATTTTGTCAATTATGGCTATTTTTTAATAAATTTACACTTAAACTGTTTTTTGACGCTCAAAGTCATTAGTTCGTCAGGCTCAATTGAAAGATCACCCCAACCAGCTGTAGAAATATTTACCCAAGCGGGGTTTTACACCCAGATACATAGGCGATTATAACAGGAATACAATACGTTCACAAAGTTTATGAGTATTTTAAGATATGTGCATATGGCACAGAACATGAAAATTGTTTTGTAAAACATTGTGTTTTTGAGAAAAATTTAGGTTTCTGTTACTGAAGATAACGTTGGCCAGAAAAAATTTATGGTCTTATTTAGGCATACGTAAGGGCTGTAAAAATGACGCAGTAAAATTTGTTACGTATAGAAAACTGTTTTTATCATTATTTAATTACACACGCAGGCGGTAAAAGTTTAACGAACTTAAGTAGTTTTAAGTCATAATTGGCGCAACAGAATAAGAGCTAGAATAAACCCAAGTTATACAACGTTTTCAAAATCCTATTACCCAATTAAAAACGCACGAAAAAGTTAAATGAAAAACACGATTATATTCATAATGCTTAACATAATATCGTTTTTGTTAGATAAAATACAATTCAAAATTCACAATATGAAAACTGTTTTGTGCTGTTTTTACACTCTTTTTGCTACATTATTTACTTTGATGTTGTTGATATTAGAAATTAGCAGCCATATTGGATTTAGACTTTGGCTTTAATTGGATGGTAATTTAAGTCGTTTCAAAATGTGTAGAAAGAATTTGTCCTCAAATGCAATTGAGTGCTTAATAATGGAAAGTCAAATATGGCATTTTGAGGAAATACCAACAATGGAAAAACCAAAATTCCGGGTAAATTCGAAGTCGCAGACCTGATTTTTTAAAATACTAATGGAAGCTTTCATGAACACCATACAAAAGTTATTTTGTCTTTAAATCGATTTCTAATAACGGATTTACAGGGCATTGTTTGAACCGCTGTCTCTACCGATTATATGGTAGACACCATTATAAAAGGGAATTATGTGAGGAATATTTTGCCGTTAAAACATTTCGTCTATCTTTCGCAATTTTGAAGATACAACCACTTTTGTGCAGACATTTTCTAAGATGGCGGCCAACGCTGCAGTCCGAATTTGAGGACTTTTTTCCCTTTGATAAGGACGCTTCCTGGAAGGTCTGTGCCTGCCCGGAAATTTTTGCAGGGAAAAAATCCTTCGTTGCTTGGCCTAAAAGTCATATAACTGTGGTGAGAGCCACATCTCACGCAAATTGTGTTAAACTCTGTTTTAATTAATATTATGGTTATAGTTCTTTCAAAATTGATATGTTCACCCCTGACTTCGCAAAAAAGTAAAAATTGCTTTAAAATTTCAAAGCTATATTGCAACAGGCGAAGAAGAAATTGTCAAACTTGGGGCTCCCGCCTAACCGGCACCACTACTTTGGTGGAGGTGCCGGGTCTGTTCAGCAATCCGAGTTAGTTAATTAGTTAGTTAGTTAGTTTGTGTTGTTTTAGGGCACTCAACAGTAGAGTTATCAGTGCCCATGTCAAGTGTAAAGGAATCTTCCAAAAAAATTTCAATAAGTGTGGATTACCATCATGTATACTTCTTTCCAAGGGGAGGAACGTAAAGGGAGACGCGGGGGGACGCGGGGTGGACAGGCCTGTGCTGGTCAGAACCAGCCACAAGCGTATAGAGGGCAGGAGTTTCCCCACGTCGTGGTTGTCTTCGTATGTTTCATCGTCCATCCGTGTTGTCATTGTCGTCGCCGTCGGGGAGGTAGTCAAAGGGAAGGGGGAAGTTCCCCGACGACGACCCAGAGCTCGCCATTAGTTTCAGGGAGTGAAACTCCCCTACTCACGGGACAAACCACGAGAAGGTTGCGAGTTGGGAATACAAACTATTCAAAATTTTAATCGAATATATGATTACTTTAAAACTAAATCAGGACATAATAAAAAAAAAACTGCAAAAATGTATAGCAGAAATAAATTCATTTTCACTTAGCTTAATTATTAATATTGTGTATTTTCCAGCAGTCCATTAATTCCTGGAAAAGCCTAAAAAACCTTAAAAACTGCAAAAAAAATTATTTTATTAGCCAAATTATTAATATTTGTATTTTCCAGCAGTCCATTAATTCCTGAAAAAGCCTTATTAGAGAATTAAATCATTTCGGAACAAATTGCATCGCTAGTTGACTGTTTGGGGGACAGAGATTCACGTTTTGTGGACAAAACATTCACTTGCAGATATTATGCATGATTTGTTATTGTACGGACTAATTATGGCAATAACGTTTTATGAATAACCTTGTATAAAGGTTAAGATATTATTTTGGATGAGCTTTAGCGAGCGTAGCGAGCGAAGCGAAGATTCCATTTCACTAACTGGAAAAAAAAATTTCCGGAATGTTTTTTTTTCTTTTTTCTTTTTTTCTTCTTTTTTTTTTGTGTGTTTGTTAACACGATTCCGCTAAACCGATACTCCGATTGCGATGAAATTTTATGGAGGACCTCCAAATCTTTTGAACTTAGAACTGCCACGTTTTGAGCGCAAACGGGAATTTTTTCTCATAAAAAAATGCAATTTTACGATTTTTTTCGATTAAAAAAAAAAATCTTCGACTTATAACACCTACATGCTTTATCCGATTGTAATGATTTTTTCACAGATCCTTAATTTTATGAATTAATATATTCGTGTGAAATTTGAGCGTAATCGAAAAATATTTCTCATGAAAATCGTAATTTTACGGGTTTTTTTTTCTTTTTTAAACAATTCTTTGACTTATAACACCTATATGCTTTCCGATTGTAATGATTTTTTTACAGAACTTTAATTTCATGAACTTATATATTCGTGTTAAATTCGAGCGCAATCGAATAATTATTTCTTATGAAAATTGCAATTTTGCGATTTTTTTCTTTTTAAAAATAACGATTCATTAAAATTAAGTTAATTTTTTTTTTAATATAATTTAACTAAAAAAATTAAGTTATTTTTTTTTAAATTTAATTTACTTAAAATTAATCGTCGACTAAGTAATGTTTTTTTCACAGAACAACAAAAAAATCCGCGTAACACACATGGCAGCTCAATGCACCATATACGCTCATCCAACAACGCGGCGGGACTTAAGCGTTTTCCTAGTTTAATAATAAACGACAAGTGCTTGAAAAAAATCGGTTCATTCATTTGGCTACTAAATTAATTTTGTACTCTAATCTATTGTCATATTTCTTTAAAAGTAGTTATTTTCCCTTCTATCGTCTTATAATATAATGTTGTTTTGTTTTGTTCTTTAATTTATCAAGTTAATGTGGGAGATCCGTGGTTCGATTCCCGGTTGGGGCGGACTTTTTTAAATTCTGAATTGTAGTAAATAATAATTATTCCTTTGTCATGTAGAGACAAGATATTTATTATTAGTGTTTTTTTTAAACTTACTTTAAATGTATGGTCACATTTACTCGATGTACCCACAAGATAATTCGTTGCTCTGCCAAGTACACGTATAGTTGAGCAAGTTTTATTTATTCGCGATTCGAACATTTTGTTACAAGCAAAAACTAATTACTTTAGATCGTGTATTTTCTTGTAAAGAAACAATACGTTTCATCCGCAGCACAACATAAATTATATTTAATTTCAATGAACAAAAAATAATAATACATATTTTCTCCTCTGCTCCGTGCATAATTTCACCTCATCTTGCCGACTAGCGGAGTTTGGTTACGTCACAGGCGTGTCTTGTGATTTATTACCTAGATCGCAAACACAACAGTTGTGTATTTCCTTCTCACACTGTTGATTAGAACTTGTGCAAATAGCGTTTGTATGGTTCATCCCATAGACTGTGAACTAGATATGTCAATCCCTTGATTTATTTAACTGAGATTTTTACGAATATATATTTTGATTTGTGTATATTAAACTTAAAATGCATTTGCTTCAGATGAATAAAAAGCAATATTAAGTATTTCATAACGATGTACTTGGTCCCTCCTTGGTACCTTTATTTTTAATTAAAGTGTGATTTGATCTAAGATATATTTCCAGCAGTAAGTTGAGTGATTGAATATATATAAGTATATGCAAGTTGATGTGAAGTGTGTGTTGTATTTTGTACGTGAATTTGAACGTTATACCAGAAGAATTCGAAATTGCGAAAAATTAACTGTAGTTGCTAACGTATATGAAAAGATCTATCTTGATCTTGTGTTTTAAATTAAATGAATCCACCTCTGTGGTCCACTTATTGACTAACGGACAGTAGATGCATTGTGTGAATGCTTGGGAAACCAGTCTGATCGAACTTATAATGAATTTTCTCAGTAGTACTACCATTCATCTAGTACATACCTATGATCGCAAACTAACACAATCTTTATACTGGAGGCAATCACGTGCTAAAAAACACGTGGTCAATAATAAAGTAACAACACTGAAAGCACTACTCGTATCCTCAGGATATGCATGGTGATCTAAGCTTTGATATATTACATCCATATTGATTTGACAATATTGCAGAAAAACATGATAATTAACTAACACCTAATTAAAAGTAAATCGTAGACGAGCGGACAATTATTTAATGTAAACCTCTTACTAATGTAATCTAATCTGTATTGTCTACACAGGTCTGATGACCCTCACATCCTTCCGCGCTCAAGCAACAGTCAACTAACCTAATTATTATCTCGATTGGTGTAATCAAATAAGCAAGAGCCCTAAGTCAACAACAAACCATTTAATTATCACCTGTTAAGCCAACAGCCTGTAAATCAACTAATAGGATAACACATGGTCGTCTTGATTCGAGAACGGATTCGTAAAACGAAGTTTTATAAGATGTAGCAATAGTTGCACTTGTTATATTATTCAAAGGAAACCCTCCCCTTTTGCAAATACAAAACATCATCGCCGCTGCACAATCGTCTTCGAAAGTTGCATGTTTCGCTACGATAATGCTTTTGTATGATTGAACAATTTCATCCCCATTTCTGTTTACAATGAGATACATAAATCATTGCACAAATTGCTTGGACTATTTCCGTATTTCTACGTAGACAAAATCGGTTTAGAGATTTTTCTTTGCCAACTTATACATTAAATAGCTTTGATTCCACATAAGTAATGCATTTACGTGTATTAGTCGTAAACGCAAACTTTAAAACTATATTACGTCTTTGGTTTATATAAAACAAAGGACTGTTTAAAAACGTATCATACTTATAACTTTACTTATTATTTAAAAGTTAATTGAACGCTAGGTAGGAACTTATCTTCACTATGTTGCAATATTGAAAAGTTTCACTTTCCTTTGACTGGCTGACCTTATGTATTCAAAAACTTGCAAAAAATATGTACTGTTTTAGTAAATAATTTAAACATTTATTTTTAAATAATTATATTTACATGTTAACGTCCAAGCTCAGCATTATTATGAGAAACTATGTTTAACTTCTTAGTAAATTTTCTTGTAAATCGATTACTAAACAATTTCTTGACAAGTCATCATTCTTCATCGCTCGTCGTCTCAATTAGCCTCGCTGTTTGAACTGAAACATTAAGCCTTAGCATCAATCAATTCAACTGTAATCCGACATCTCCACAATACTGCTGGGATCGACCCGGGGTAACGGCAGCTCTCGCTCGAGGTAAGCCCCCCCCCCCCCCCCCAACCCCCTACACGACGACGACGCAACTCCACGACCATGCCCACGTCCCCGAAACTTATCTGATTACACTTCTCAACGGTAGCAGCAACAAAACACGGGTGCTCTACGGGACCTCTATTGTAATTACAAACAGACGGTATTAATTAAGAATTGAGCCTCAATAGGCAACTTGCACTAAAATTTCTAATGCGATTTTTAAAATTGGTACACACGATATACCGATATTGTGCTTTTACAATTTGAAAATCGAGACATTCTACCCCCCAAAATAATAAGTTTTGTGGCGTAGACTTTCTTGGCGCGAAAAAACGGCCGGCGCCATGATGGATTGCGTGTGACGTCACGTGATAGTAAACAGTCCGTGCGGTGCAGTCGACTGCACGCGTTCGCCCGTACCGCTCGTAGAGATTGTTGTACAATGGAACCAAAAAGATCTACTGGTGCATATAAGTGGTGCATAGTACCTATGTGTACTAGCACATCCATAAGGAACCCAGAGAAGATATTTATTTGTGTCCCAAGAGACATAAAAAGACGAAAACAGGGGTTTCAAGCAGCGAGACGAGATGACAGGAAGAAACCTCTATCAATGACAACGATGTTATTTTGCTGCCAAGATCATTTTAACGTTAGTTACAATTTATTACTTTATTTGCATATCACTAAGTTAACTGAAAATGCAATCTTAAAATAATAAAGACGTTAGTCGTAGGCTGCATGCGAACAATAAAACAAAAAAAGCACTTTCCGTTCCTAAAACAAACACTCCTGAAATTGAGATGCGAGATTTGCTATAAGTAAAATGATGTGAAAATAATGTTGTTTCTAGAAGTCAATCCTTTAGTGTATTACAACCTACGTGCTTGGCGTTATTTTCATTCTTATTTTGGCCTTTTATTCTTTGATGATGCCGCCGGGCGCCGACTTCTATTCCAAGGACTTTTGTTCCGATCACTCGCCCTCAACCTCTGCCGCAAGATCTTTTTGCACGAACCTCACCCCGGTAAAAATTATTACAACCATTAACGGATCAATAACAATTAACAGTCACTTCGTAATTATATCCTATGACAATCTATGATCCCCTCCTTCCACCCTCACCGTCGACCGATTAAATGTGGCCTTGGCAAGTGACAATGGGCAGCTGCGATACGGTGTCTCAGGTTTCCTCTGTCTCAGCAAGCGTTATCTTTATGAGTGTACGCTCGGACCTCCTTTCTAAAAGTAGCACTATCGCCACTTGCTCTTACAACATTGTTTTTGTTTTTTCATTGATGATGCTGTGCAAATTGCTGCAGGCCTTATTAATATGCAGCCACCTTTGATTCAATGATATGCATGCGATTAACAATTGAAATATCCTGCAACCTTATCTCGATGGGACAATGATTATTTATGATTATGATATGATATTATATATTATATTTGATTAAGCTACCATATTTGAATTACGCATACACATCTTGATCAACTTTTATCGTAGGTCCATATAAACATATAAGTACTAGAAATATAAGAAAAGGTAGCAAAACGTTTTTACTTGTAATCATAATAATAATCATAAAATTTATTATTTTATAGATAATTTTAATTTATAACTCTTAAAGGCCTATTTATAATACAGGTAGGCAATGTATTTTTAAACAATATTATACAAGAATATTATTATAATTATTTAAAAAAATATGCAAGTCAATATTCTATTTTCTATGTTCATATGCCAGGGAAAATACAGACCATTGTACCTGACACCGCATACGTCATATTATATGCCAAAACATTGATTGCCTTTTATGAAATTTACCAAAAATTAAACTAAACTATAGTTGAAATAAAATAAAAACAAAAAATAAAGTAAACTATAATTATTTATAAAACATTATTTTTAAAATCGATAACCACTAATCATAGAGTTGTAGTACGATAAACAGAACATGTTTTCTACTCTATGTTCCAAAAGCCTAAAACTATAAAATGTTGATTAGCACCCTGCATTTGCTACTGTTACCGATACTGCTTTTAATCAAAATTAAAAAAATAGACTTTTTCCAAAAGTTCATAGCCTTTTCAATTAAATTTTGGCAATATGTGGCACTATACCCAATCCTGTATACATCAACATTTTGCGTGACTTCAAAGTCTGGGTGAGCCACACAAAATAATGCACTTGGTTTTAGAGCCAAGTGCATCTGAAGTTGCACTTGTGCCAAGCATTTTTTAGTTATATTGCCATCTTTCGATATAGTTAAACATATTTTTTACACTAGTTGGGCAGACTTTCTCAACAAAGTTTTCTGTTATTGCATCAGGAGACGCACCTATTATAACAATGTCTTTTTGTATGAATAAACCTGCTTTTACACATTTAATATTTTCTTTGATTTCAACTACCCGGAGGACTTGTTCTTCTAAATCTTTCCCCCTTTTCATTGCAAGTGTTTCAGGTGTTTCAACCATCTATATGCGGTAAATTTGTGCTGTTGCCCTTTATAAAACCACCTTCAGTCATTTTACCAATTTAATACGGTTGTGAGGTAATAACACGGCCTTAGACGTGAATGAGCGCTCAGCCAACACTGAACGCTCACTTGCCTGACCACTGTTTACTATCAGGCTGCGTCACAGAGGCCGCCGGCCAATCAGCGCGCGTTTCTTGGCGGCAAGACGAAATTCAAATAAATGTGATATTCAGATCACTGTAAAAACCATTCAAATAGGGTTTTTTGAAAAATTTCTTTTGCAAATGCAATTGTTGTACATCACGCTATAAAATTAAGTGCTTGGTTCACACAAAAAAAATGTATGCAAGTTGCCAATTATCGTTATGTTGTAGTAAATAAATATCGTAGTAGGCCTAAATTATATTTTACTTTGTTATATTGTTTAGTTAGTTTGAACGTCTACACACGTAATTGTGTATTTGTGTTTGTGGCTGGATCATTATTTTGTCTTAGTAGGCTCTACACACAGCAGAATAATACAACATGATAACTAAACCCTCTTGGTAGAGAATCTAAGCTATGATTTAAAAATTTAAAACGACTATAAGCTTAGTTGCAACATTTTTACACGACGAATAATGTTTAGCCTTATGTTTATATATTTATTTAATTAACACCAACAAAATAAAGTACAATGTTCAAACCTGTATTATTTTAATTACGTGTATTGGTCATCTTGGATTGTGTCAATAAATTACTAATTGACAATATGGCGTAACTTTTCGTGACTACATTGCCCATGATTGATGCGCAAGCTAGCTTGTGTAATTGTGTCAGGCTATATGTAGTAAAAATCGATTTTAAAATAATTTGTTATAACACATTTTTCTTGTATTTGTAGACTATACTGAATTATTTATGATTTACTATCATCCATACATCAATAAGTTAAATTTATTCAAAACTAACCAGGCAATATTTTATTGAAATACCCATACTGATTTAAAAGACAGCGGAGATTTAAATTATGTTATTATCTATTACAAACGTAGATTTAAAAGTCAATACAGTGGTCGTATAGTTTACAGGTATAACCAGCTACCATTAATTTGCAATGAGGTTGAATACCGAATACGTAGGCCCTTTTATTTGCGCAGCTGCAACAATAGCCGAATAGCTTTATTTTACATTCATGTCAATAATGGAAATAATGATGTGTAAATTGAGTTAATATCAACGTTTCTCCAGGGAAAAGATCCCACTTGGATTTAGAACGGGAATAAACACACACATAACCGGAGAGGGAGCTAAACCCTTCATCATAACAATGACCTAAATAGTTTTCCGTTCGAGCTGGTCACTAAATGAACGGTTAACTCAATGTTGGCACCCGAAGAAAAAAGTTTAGAACAAAACCTTTAGCGTCGAAATCCCCCTAGGCCACATTGCCGACTTGTGGTCTGCAAGAAATTAGGTCACGCTCAATTAGAGGGAGGCGAAAAACGAAAATGGTCTGTCTGCATTGCTTTATTTTAATTGCTAATGAGATTGAGTTACAATGCAAGGTTTAAGTGGATGCGCTGAAAACCCCTCTAATTATTCGAACGCATCCTCCAGCGGAGAATTTGTGGGAACGTTAATTATAACGTTATATATTAGTAATTAGGTAGTGTAAACATGTGGTTTAATTAAAATTTTATATCAAACTTGTTTTGCATTTTTTATTAGCATCATAAACAATGCCATCATTCATATACGAAAAACGAGATAATAAAACAAAATAATTTTATTTAATTGCTTTCAACAGTCATTAAACCAAACGTAATCAATAGAAATACAATAATTTAATAAACCTTATAAATCAATTCAAAAGAAAGAAAGTGTGTACATGAATTATTAATACTGAACTCGATATTTTGATGCCTGCAGCCAAAACTCTTCGCAAAACACCGAAGTGCCAACCGCTATTGATAAAAATCTAAATTATTCAAGTTTAAACTAAGGTATTATATTAATATATATATATATATATTTACGTTTAGATTAATAAAAGGGCACGGTCTTTCAGGTACACGTCCTTAACAAACATTCGCCGCACATTTTCTCTCTCATTCTGTACCTTTCCTACTCTCTCCCAATTATAGATAATTGGAAATATCTTGGTCAGCTAATGTGATAAGATATTGATAACCTCGTTAAGTATTATGCTCCCCCCCAGCATACCAAACCCCAACCCCCTCCCCCCGCACGAAGCCACTACTCCTCCGGCGATCCCATAACAATTTGGTGGTTAAATTGCTTTTCAAATATCGACGACAGCGTATTGAGTCGCACAATCTAATTAATTTCACACATATTTTGTTGACTAGAAATGTGATTTGAACCACAACCAACAATCTAATATCCCGTTCGGATGATTTATTTTATCTTCCCAGTTCACTCACGCAAATATGTCTGGAATGTGTAATTAGTATTCTAATATATCAAAAGATAAGCATTGAAAACAACTCATTCCTATAACTAGTCTCAATTTCAAAGCAGTTTTAAAATCAAAGACAAAATATGTTTGGGCTTGTATTTAATTGTACAAAACTCGCTATAACTTCCCACGGGATAAGTTATGCTGTGGTGGTGTTTTATCTACAGGATTATCCCGACTATGGCCGACATGTATGCCAATCAACTAAGTTCACAACGGTTGGTGGTGAACATTTTGCATAATATATAATATCTCACATTTTGACAATATACTCTTTTGTTTTGGGGTGTTTATGGAGTACGTTATATTTCACATGCTTGTGGAAGAAAGACTACATAAAAGATAACACTTTTTCTTTTACAATTAATAAAGATAGATTTTAAGTTCTTGTTAAATAGTTTGCTCTCAGGGAGGTTGTGAAGTAGGGCGCAACTTCACGATTTGTGGCTGGGCGCGCATCCACCAACATAACCGTTATCAAATCATAATATAAAAAAAAATAGTTCACTGCTACAAGCTAGCAACTTCTAGCTTACGACAAAAACAATTTAATAAAATTAAGTACTTCATATTGCTGACAATTTCCACTGCTGTAATGTCCTTTCATTATCAAGGTTGTTACATTATAATTATGGAATATCAACCCAATTCTCTTATACGGGATTCGAAACTGCGACACCAACAATTTATTTTTAAAACTTGGTACAATGAGGAATTCAAATTTAGTTCGTGCCAGGGATTGAACCTGTATTTTGCGTGCCGGAGGACGCTTAAACCACTAGACTATGTGAACCCGTAAATTTAACTTCTTGGCGTCTCACAATATACGTGCCGTATCAATGCATCATTGATAATGTTGGTTAATGTTTGAGTTAGAGCTATTTTGCTCATACTATTTATGTACAAGCACACTCCTGTACCGAGCAAATATCCCTCCAGCGATTTAAGGTTTTGTGTTATCTATACACAAGTTTCTAGTTCATGATGATAACGCCATTTGGAGTCTTTTTTCATTAAATGTACAAAAAATTACTAAAAACTATAAAATGTAGGAAAACTATTATAACATAAGGTTAAAACTAATGTATAGAAAAATAAATTGGTCGATTCTGTCGTAGATACTTTTTATGCGACATCTCTGTAAAACGGTTTCACAATAATCCTGGTACCCGACATCAGTGTTATGTTCGCCATTCTGAAAAGGAAATGGCCCGTTAGGGAAACATGAAAAAATGTTATGAAGTATTTACTGATCACTCCCTTCCCACCATTTTCTATAAAAATGTATACCGCTCTCGAATATTTACGGGAAGCACAGCGGAGTATGGGTATTCACTTCGTATTGCGGATCGCGCAGGAGCATTCCTTAAATATGTGAAAACCTAGAGGACGCAGATGGTATTTCGTGTATCTTTGATAAATCATGTATGGATCCACGCATCACAACATATCCAAAGAGCGTTGAAAAATCGGTTATAAAAAATGCACAAGCTGAGTTGAAACATCCAAAGGGCGCGAAGGTAAATGTACACAAGAGAAAGAGAGTTGTATTTTAAGAAAAATCTTTGTCTAGATTCAATTGCCACATGGACACCAAATAAAAACACATTCAAGGTTTAACAATATTGTAAATATCTTATTCTAACTTCACGGAAAATACAAGGCACAATGTATATAAAAATCAATTTTGATCCCCAATATTATATTATAATATAGTTATATGAAGTTCATTTTATAATAAAAATAAAATCAATATTTTCTCAATTTTTCTTTGTATAATAACAATATATTTTCTGTAGCAAGGGGTTTAACGAGCCAGGTAATTATATTAAATTTTTAACTTAGATTACAAAATTTGCATACATTCATCTAATAAGCGAGTTCTTATTCGCATTTAAATAAAATATTATCCTGTAGGGAAGTAAAAGTTTTAATTATCTTAGGCTTCCCTAACAACGTTTTAAAATTACCGTAGCAAGTTGTGGCCCTGAGCGCTACAATTCGTCAGGTTTTTCGTTGTCTCTCTCGGAAAAACACGTGGTTTTAACTTTAGGGTATTTATATAGTTAACAAAATTGGGTTGAGTCAGTTTTCTAGTGTTCTTGAGTATAGCAAAAACCAAAGTTTTTTTATGTAGTCACGTACCGCCTCTATTATTATACAGCAAGGAATAAAGTATAGATGTTGATTAGGAAAATTACAATAGTCACGTCATTAGAATCAGAAAACATGGGCTTTTGGTACGGTCGGTCTAGTACAAAGTCCATCAGCCAAAAGGTCCCATCAAAAATGTTTGACATGCTCAAATTTCCAAGCTGCAATATGATCCTGTCCAAAACGTTCAATCCAAAATGTTCCGTATAAAATATACATTAGGAATATTCAGAACAAAATCTAATTCGATTTTATGAAATTTAAATTTAAATTATTAATTTAATTGTGTGAAATCTACCCTGTGCCTTACTTAAAACTAATGTCTGCCCCTCTTCAAGTGATTAACTATGGTTGAATGACGTGAAAGACTAGAAACAGCAGAAGCCTGAAAAGCTATTTATGACGGCTAAATGCCTGCATTTACATTCTAGGCTTCTTGTCAGAAGTAAACCTTATAAACATCTTTCAGTCAGAGGATTCCGTCAGTTTCTCTGTGTGTCACGTTTCACGATAAAAACCGAACATGACATCCGACCTGCGTTCTTTTGTTGAGGATACCTTAATGAATCAGAAAGTTTGTGGTTGACCTAGGGGTCAGGGGTTGAGCTTATACTGTAAAAGTAGAAACATGTTAATATTCGACACCTTTACTGTTTAAAAAACGTGACATATTAATGCTAAGCTTGGCCCCTTATTTTGTGTACTTCTAACTCTTACTAACCAATTATATAAATAAGAAATAAACTAAAAAAAGTATATTCTCTAACTCTTTCTAACTATTTAAGCTGGACACGCCCTGGTACGTACCCGTGCATGTTTAACCTAATGCTTTAATTAGTGCACCTCTCTAGGTAGAACTTGATTCGCTGTTAATTGTGACTCGTCGTTTTACATGCGAAAACTAAACAAAACAAAACTGAGATTTTATAGCACGACCAGCGCAACAAAGACATAAAACAATTGTCCAAAATATAAACCACAACGTAACACATGCATTATCACCCTGGGAATGCTAATATAAAATAAAATACTGTGACAGGGGGAAATAAGTTTCATGCTGGAGTCATTTGTAGGCAGTTAAAATCCTGGGGCTTTGAGTTAATTTATGGAGAGGGTGGAGGTAGAAATGTTACGACTTAAAGTGCGTAAGACTCTTATACTTTGAGTACTTAGTCCTTGGTGATAAACTGTAACTAAACGCTTCATTTAGCCAGGAGACAATCTAGTGGTGGATGACTGAGCCACGGATTAGACTAGATTGTACCAATGCGATTTAATAAACCAAATAATAGCATGAGCATGTAAAAACATTAGGATTACACTGACCGACAGTGTTGGCTCGAGCGTTAAGCGCGTGACTCTGATTCGGGAGGTCCCGGGTTCAAATCCCGTCGAGACCGGCAATCCTGGCTGAAGGTTTTTTCCGAGGTTTTCCTCAGTCGTTAATGCGAATGCAAGGGATTGAGTTCTCTTAAACAGCCCTCGGACATCCCTTCACAATTGTCCTATCCGCAACATACCTAGTTACACCTAAAGAAGGGCATGAATTGCACCGTGGGCAGGCTTCCTACAAAAAATATTATTTTATTTTATTTTATTAGGATCACACTAGATTTGTGTAAAAAACACATGTCAATAATCTGAAGGCACTGTTTAACAACATCTGGTTTTAAGTAATTTTCAACACGATTAAGTATCTCGTAAATGATACAAAATGTAATTTATTAGATTTAGTCCAATTGTTTGTTGCAAATATAATTATTACGTTCAATTAAAAGTTCCGTGGGAAATCTATGCATCGACAACATGTCAGGTAGCTGACTAGATTTCGTGTGTATGTCGTCTTATTATAAAGCGTGTCATTTACGATTATACTATTGAAAATAAGTATATTAATGCATTCTTATAAAGATAAGTCTATACTCAGTCAGTTACAGAACTAATTTCAAAAGAAGGCTTATTATTAAAAGCCAAATGCGTCTAGTTAACTCATGAACAATCGAAAAACGAATAATTGAATAAACGAATAATGGCCAACCAGAAAATGGCAAGTGGGATCATATCATAGGGCATAATTCACCCGCAGGCAGGCAAAGTCATAATCACTAATTACAATAACTAATTCATCATTCATTAATTGTATAAATAATTTTAAACATTTGTACACAATGATTTTATTATTAGTTCCTAGAGCGTCTCCATTGTACCGTTTACACATTACCAAGCCAGGATTTGAGCCTATATTTTAAGTTTAAACCCGTTCTGCGTGAAACGGGCCTCATACCTGGACTATTCTGCAAATGAAGCTTGAATATTTACAAATTATCAATTTGATCGAGAGAACTGTGAGATTTTATTCAATTCTGTATTTCTCTATTTCTACTTCTATTCTATCACCATTTGATACATTCCTTCAGGCAAACCCACATGCAGATACCAAAACGTTGGTTACAATAATATTTATTTTGTGTGTCACATAATTATTTTCCAGTAAAGTTTAGTATGTAATTAACTTAAATGGCCAATTCAATAATCACATTTAAATTGTAACATTTGTGATTTAATGTTTCTATTATGTAAATAACCTGCCAATTCATACATAGAAATATTGCAAACGATATTTCAGTTTTTGTAATTATGTTGAATTTAAAATTAATTAAAAAGTACTCTGCCCCCTCTGGTGCTTATAAGCCTTTAGCGGATTTTTAATTGAACAACTACAGCATAATCAGATTTTATTAACTGGCCGTATTGCGTTTGATGATTAGCTAAAAAGTTCATACGTACGTTATTTTGATGGATATTTCACAGCTGTTGCTATGAATGTAATTACGTAGCTCAATACGATGGCGATCTTTTACAGCAATCACCGACAGAAGTGGTTCATGCGTAACTTGTAAGACTCTGATTTGGGGAGTCACGAGTTCAAATCCCGACTATTCTGACTGAAACCTTTTTCTGATTTTTTTTTAAATTTAGTCCACTGACATGCATAGCATATATATGGGACAAATACAAATTACAATTAATAACAAAAAATACAAAATTAATACCGATTATGGTAATAACAATACTACAAAATATGAATAACAATGCGAATCCATTTGTTATTAGGCCTATACATAATAAATATGATAATATTAAAATTTAGTTCAAGTATTACATGAATACATTTTTTAATATCAAATTCTAATGATTTATAATAAAAATGATATTTCATGGGGGATAGAAATTGTAGGCTGTAATATTTGCCTTTTACATAAAAAAAATCTTCAAACGTTTAGGCAAATTCTGGTATCGAGTCCTCTAATTTAATAGCATCCGAATATTCCCTTCACAATTACCCTAAAACTCTTATAACTTAGTTAGTAACCTAAAATGGCCGGGGTACACCTGGTAAAACTTATGTGCCAGCACCTATCATTCATAGTATTACTCATCGTGAAGTAAATATTCAGTTTTCATGAGTATAAAATTATAATCATGAATCATTGCGGCAGTTGACAAAATGCCTAGCTTAGTACTGGAGTCCCGGTCATTGACACGCTATAATTAACGCTTGATTAAGAAGAATAATACTCCCTCCATTAATACAATAAACACTATCGCAATCTGCCTTTGACGAAGAACACTTCACGATTGTATAAGTTGTAATTTACTTGGTACCTAAACGGTTATTACAAAACTCGTAAAGATAAAATGTTTTAGAGACTAACTTATAGCCACGAAATTGTCTGAAGAATTACGAATTATGACAACGTTAAAGTGATATCAGAAATGCCATCTTATTACAAGCAGTAAAACGAGTTAAGACGCTTCAAACTGTCATACATTTAAAACTTTTATTCTTTTAAACTCAAAGAAAAAGTTAATGCCTGAATATAATATTTTTTAAGACCACATTAAGGAATATTTTATTTTTACGAGAATATTAGATAGCATGAGTAAAATCCCAAGCTACTTGCGTTACCCAATGAAAAAGGTAACTCGAACAATCAAGTAAATCATCGGTATCCATCTGATACATAAATTATAAATTTAAACCAAAAAACGATATACTTCATAGAGACATTCTAACGGCTTGAGAGAGAGGGTGAAACAGAAATATTAGTTACATATTATAGTTTACATAGTATATTGCCGTATTTTCACGTATCGTTACAAGATGAGTAACGTATATATCGTTTAAAAGAAATTATAAAGGCACTGACCATATTTGTTACTTTATATAGTTATTTTTCAATGTTATTTCGAAAAATTGTTTTGGATGATATTTAGATATATCATATTCCTTCAACTTGTATGATTTACAGCAACTTCGTTGATTTTGGTTCCTGTCAATAACTCATTCAGACCATAATTAAATTGGCACAAATTAGGATATTTTAAGCTAAAAATTAAATATTCGTGATTTTTTGCTGATATTTTAGTTTTTTTTGATATTTTTCATTGTAATTTTAAGGAATTATGGGAATTTTGGATTTCGATAAAAGCAACGTTTGATGTTCAAATGTAAATTTAAGTGCATTTCTAAACTAGATTTTTTTTAAAAGTCTTTTTGCATATTTTGGATTTTCCGTATCTAATACTGGCAAACTATTAATATTTTAAATTTCCGGAAAAACCAAAACACTTTTTTTGCCCGTTTTACACATTTGCAATTTTCAATTTGCTTAAAACGGTACTATTCGTCTATCGCAATGCGGTTGAAGAAATATGAATTTGAATTCCCCAATTTTCTTGAATTTTTGTTTGGCCAAATTGAAAAAACTTCAAGTCTAATTTAAAAAAATCAAAATGTTATGTGCCATATAAGGACACGTGGTCTGAATGAGTTAATGTTATTAATATTGTTCATAATGTCTGGGTCAATTGAAAAGAGGTGATTCCATGGATTTCTAAAGGTAACGTCCAGCTCTATGGTGATATATCCCGAATCATCGCATTATTCAATTTATTTTACTCACAAGAACAGTGAAAATGATTTTGTAGTTGACAATGTTGACGAATTCGTTCATTGGAAAAAGTAGCAAATAGAATATACGTGTTCCTAATTTACTTCGTATGTCACTTATTTCTAGCTACACCATAGACAGAATGTTTGACACTAGCATACGAGTCTCTATCTCAATAATTTGTCGCATAAAAAAAGTCTGTCATATCGTTATAAAAACTTCACTCAATCCTAAGTCAGATTTAAAATAGGAAGCGACGCTTACCGATATCATACCACGACAGTACTATTTATAACTCCATGATCATACAACGTTTGAGGCAGAATCCAAATTTCATTTTTGGTGGAGGTGCCGGGTCTATAGAGTAACTAAATTGTTTCATCTTTTTAACGGCAATATAACAATGTGTTCGTCAATCGTAGGTCATGTAATTTGTATAGTGAGACTTTATCCACACATTCACACGGACAGATACAATAGTGATGCATAGGGGGGAACTTACCGTAACTACTAGTTCCCAGAAATAGGTTCTTTAGTTAAATTATCACTAAATATTAATCGGCAGGACAACATTTTATGCTAAAACTTGAGTGTGTGCATCAATATGACTCTTTCCTGAAGGTCAACAAAAGGTTTAAAAGTAAATACTGAATTTTCTCAACTTCGACAACCAAGGATCGAGTTTACTAACGACTTTCTACATTTCATGTCGACATACGTCACTCACACATTTTATTTATTTAAAAAATCAGTGTACAACATATCATAAGCACGACAAGTGTGATAAAGGCATTAGTGTAACAAATAAATGATATAAAACATAGCATTTTTGAATAATATTAAAATTATAAATATAATATAGAACCGATTATTACAAAAAAACATTAAATTTAGTGCAAACAGCAATCTATATAAGTGTATCAGTATTAAAATCAGCTATAACGGGCATAATGCGAAGACATCAATACCTACAGCATCATTTGTAAAATATATTATTTTTAACCATTTCACAGGGATCCTGTAAGCCTCCTGCACGTTTAAAATATTAAATTATAATTATTAACTGCTTTTTTAACGGTTTTGAGTCGACAGTTTTATTGACGCAAATGGTAAAAATTAGCTAAGTACGCCATTCAATTTCTGTCCATTTGATTGCATGATCATACGATGCAGACTCAAAAAATTATTCTTATTATAAGTAATGATTATATCGTTATAGCAACAAGACTCAAAACACATTTGTTATATTATTTTAACAATTACATCTGTTGATCAGAAGGCGCACTATGGTTTAATAATTAAATTATAATATTCAATCATTACTTTTGAGTCGACGTTTTATTACGCACGTAAATTTTATTCCAATTCTGTCATTGGATTACAATGATCAATGCAGAAGATAGCAAGACTAAAAGTAATTTTAAATGTTGTTATTAAATTCAGTATTACTTGTTATTAGAAAAGTTATGGGTGGTAATTTAAGTTGAACACATAATACAACATCGTGTTTGTAGCCTTCTTACATTGGAAGGGCCGCAAGAGACTAAGTATGGTAAGCATACAAAAATAAAATACATTCATTGCGAATCTCTAGACTTATGAAATTACTTATTAAACCCAATGTGAAACCAAATCGCAAAGAAACCGCCATAATATTCTTCACATTTAAAATCCGCGACGATATCAAATTCTTATTCCGAAACTACGAGAGTGTAACGAGATATTGCACTGTACAACCCACGTGATTATGGTGCTATGTTACAACCCAAGCGTATGCAAAGATCTTGCATGAACTGATACATTTCACCCCTCAAACCTCTGTTTGTTATTATGCGCTCTTGATTGTGTTCGACGGCTTTTTTTATAATTTCACGAGAAAGTTATATTTATATCAGTATGTCATTATTAATGTATGCCAAAATATTTATATTAGTCTTGTCGTTTTAAGCGCAAGTCAATTGTCAAATAGTGTCAAATGGTGATTGGCAATGGATATTATTTGGAAACCTTCTTAGGGGAATATTGTCACTATTTGTAGGTAAACAAAGTACTTTGCACGAGAATTCAAAGAATTTTCAAGGGATGTTTCGTTCAAGATTTTTCTAAGACTATACTCCCTCACAGTAAATCAAAGTTGTAATTAAATACAATATATTTTATTGAAAATTTTAAGTTTAAGCTTCATTTTTAAAGATGTTTTATTGACCTTTCGACATGTGAGATGTAGAAATAAACGTCTCTTTTATCGCCTAAAATTGTTCGATAAGTTGCCTAAGATGTAGTGTTTAAACAGGTGTTGTATTTAGGTCAGTATTGTGGTTCATCTGTCCCATGATAGAATATGTCGGTCAGTGAAGGTAGTATAAGTTGTTAATACAGTTAAGAAGGCAGAATACTGTTGCCTCTGTTTTCCGAAGGTAAACAACCTTACTATATAAACATAAAATATCGATGTTCCTAATTGGACTGTGTAATATTTCTCAATTGCCCAAGTTTACAAGTCTAATCTTGATGGCGTCACGCTAGTTTTAATAGATCGTGCTCACAATTCAAAACCACTTTCTCACAGTTAGACGCAAAGATACATTTTTAGAAAATGGGATTGGATAAACGTGATTTAATTAATCATACCACTTAAAATTGTGTTAGGGATTTGGTCTGACACATTCGATTAAGTTTTACAAAAGATTGGTGTATAGATAAATCTACGCATAATTTTAGAGTGTTATGTTACTAAAGAACAACTTGAATCAATTGATTTACAATGTGTATTTATTTATTTTGCAGAGAATGTATGTGTACAATAATTAAAGATAATGTCCTTTACATTCATATTATATGCCGTGGTTACAACGTTAGTTTATGATGTCCTTCTCCCACATATTGTGACCAAGCCTACATAGACGTTAATTACGCCTTGAGTGCACTGAGGCATAATCATATAATTATTATAATAAACATAAGTTTGCTATTAATGGACGCGTGGTGGAAACTGCGGTAACGTTTTAAGCTCGTAATCGTGTCTACGGTAACTCATAAAGTTTCGTAACCACAGCCCACACAAAGATACACTTAATGTGGCTCAGTGAAACAGGCACGGCATCATGAGATGGCCCTAATACCCCAACCCAAACAATACTTGGAACTATTTTAATAGCGACGCTGACCCCAATTAAACAGAACGACATGAATGAAATTCATAGAACAAGATGGCGCAATATAAAAAGTAAAACATGAAGGAAGGTAGTTACTGATTTTTTTCTTGTGGCTCCCAACATCGAACATCGGCGCGGTCCGAGGGACTGAACTCTACGCGTCAAAGGAAGTGTTTTGTTTGTGTTTTGTGTGGTGGTCTCACTCAATGAGTCGTGGAGTTTGATTCTGTGGGGTTTTAGTCCAATGTAAACATCCTCAAAGTTTGCCGATAAGCTCAGCGTACAGAGCAAGGTAGAAAGGTAAAATGTCAAATGTCAAATCCGTAGTAAATAACATCGTGATAAAATTGGCAAAGGAATACAAGAGTTGTGTATATTCAAACAGATAAAATACGTTCTAAGATTAATATTCAATTGATCAATCTCTAAAATTTAATGTACTTTTTTTGGAGTAACTGTATAAAATCCGCCACTAACAGAGGATAGAAATCGACGGAAGATAAGCCACCCACACTTGTTATGTCATCCATGTATTATGAAACACGAGAAATCGCCAACGAGAGAGCACAGAATAAATATTGACAAATCACAAGGCAAGTTGTAACAAGAGTCAAAACCCCCCTCACCTCCCCCTCTTAACTTACCCCAACTCGCCAAACATGTCAAATATGACGCCGGAGGAAATTTAGCTCCCTTATATATGTATTCTACCTCATCCAAAATAGAAAACCCAGGTCTCCTTAAGGTGTATTACACAACCACGTATATAATAACGGATGAAAGTCGGCAAAGGCACCATCCCTCATGGGCAAAGTGCTCTAATGAAACAGAGAATGATCACATTTAGATTATACACAGCGTTACGCGAGGAAACAGCTGCTGTGTAATAGTCTACTAATACGAGTATCCTGAGCCTACCATAGAACCTAGCACAAAACTTGTAAACGTGTCGTTCTAAGATGTTGTAGCGGTATCACAATATCAGTTACCAATTTATACACGTTGATTTTAAGGATAGATTCAGGAAATATTTTACATTTCAAGTTGTCAACCAGAGTTTTAGTCTCTATATGTAATCAAAATTGTAGACCAAAAACAAAATATGACTGGGTGTTTTCTGGGACGCCAGTGGTTAAAGCCAAAATTTATAAAAATGAATGGAATTGAACTATTTTTAAATTAAAGTTTTCTTTGATTTTACCCAGCGCAGTGACGTTTTTCGAGTGTAGACACTGTAGATAAACCAGACTGGTACGTCTTCATTTTAATATGGCGGAATTCATTTCAAATCGTAGCAACCAAATGTAATTTCTATATTTCAGGCACATTTTGCTCTTTAATTTGCAACTAAGTTTTGTGATGACGTAACACATTCTAAAGTAATACTTTATGCATGCTCTGCTTTATTTTTCGTTCATATTTTCTTATTCTTCCAGAAACATTGCAACGCCAGTGGTTATTTCTGTAGCGAAATGTGAAGAACTCCGTCGCGCTGTAAGACAACAATCTTAGCGTCACAAAAATATCCTTGCTATTATCATTGCATTACCGTTGAACAGCGAAGAGGCACACTCGAAAGGGGTATATACACACGGTGGCGTAGTTGGCAGCCGTGGTGTGGAGCTGAGATGCTGCGGCGGACAAGATGATTTCAAACCTCTTTCGAGGAGAACTTTCAGTGACATTTCCGCCCTTCTTAATACACCCCAACCCATAGCGCCTAGGATGCTCGCAATAAAATGTCGACTCATAATCAACATTATTAAACAAAACATGTTCGTCATGCATGGATGCATAAAACATAACAATTATATTTAATTTGAACTAACTGACTCTGTGGCATTCCTTTAAAATGCTGTGTAAATAAAGGCAAAATAATAATAATAATAATAATAATAATAATAATAATAATAAAAATAAAAATAATAATAATAATAATAAATATTAACCTGTTTCCTATACACACCGTGAAGGTACCAAATTCTGTGTATACGATTCTAGTTATAATCGTTATTTCCTAAAAGTACGTGTGAGCGCATTAATGACCATACACATTGGTATCGTTGATTGCTATAGCTATACTAATACTAGCTTCCTTATTATTTTCCTATTTATAATTAACTTATTTCCTGGAAATATTTATTAAGTAAAATTGGTTTCGGTTTAATATGGAAATAACATTTTTTCAATCTCAAAAGTAAACTGCATGTTTACAAATTTTAAGGTAATTATTAATACACTATGAGGCAAACAATGTGAACATGTATCTAAATGTCTGAAAGTTATTGACGCTCTACATTATGTTTTAATATTTTGTTTTGTTCATGAATTGAACATTTATTTACCACAATATGCATTTTATCACACAAAATTGGCAAATCTCAACAATGTGCCAACATAATATGTAATTTAGATAATACATAATTTGGATAGATTTATTTTTCGATTTGGTTAGTCGGGAAACACTCTTGTAGGTGTAATTGTTATTATTTACCACATTTCAGAAATTTGGTACGAATCCCGGTTGCGGCGGACTTTTTTAATTTCTGAATTGTAGTAAATAATAGATAGATTTAGTTTGATCATGCGTTTCCAAACTGTTAAATTTTATATTACAAGATATTGATACGTTGGTGTCCTGTATTCCAGTAAACATACCATCATTATTTATCGCCAGTGTACATTACTCTTTATCAAATCCACGTACCTCTGAAACTTTGTTCTGTTATGGATAAATATATAAACAGACAAACAAACAAACAAACAAATAAGTAACTTGTCGAATTTATCCACGTTTTCCTTATTTTACGACTGCAAACGAAACTGCAAGTCAGTCATGGTTTATGTTTCTGAGTAGAACTCTCTGGGAAATTGCGTAGTGTTGACTCCAACTTCCGGTGCGTCAGACCAATTTGCTTTGGCCTGGCACCGGGGTGCTGCGGGGGGGGGGGGATAACTTGTAGACGATGTAATGTTATTAATGCACCCCAGTGGTTTGTGTTCGGAACAAGAAGAAGAAGAAGTCATCTGTATTGCATCAGTTCTCTGTTTACTCACTAGGTTTTAGCCAAGAACAACATGATATCTCACAACACAATACGCTCTCAAGAGTGAACAGTTACCTTAGGGTTTACGTAGTAACTCAACGCAGGACATGTAGAATTAAAAACAGATTCTGGATTAGCGGCCTGATAGAAGTAACGAATCACTATTGTTGCATAACATTAAAACTATGTTGATCGTTTTATAAAATCAAATTCATAACATCCAGTTACCAAACCAAAAAGATATATTATTGGAAAAAAAAAAAAACAAAAAAAAATCCGGAATGTTTTTTTTTTTTAATTTATTTATTTTTTTTGTATTTTTGTGTGTTTGTTAACACGATTCCGGCTAAACCATACTCCGATTGCGATGAAATTTTATGGAGGCCTTCGAAATCTTGAACTTAGACTGCAACGTTTTTAAGCGCAATCGGAAATTTTTTTCTTATAAAAAACGCAATTTTACGATTTTTTCGATTTTTTAAAAATTTCTTACAAACACTACACGCTTAATTCGTATTGTAATGATTTTTTCACAGAACCTTAATTTCATAAATAAAATATTTGTGGAAATTTGAGCGTAATCGAAAATTATTTTCATGAAAATCGAAATTTTTGTTTTTTTTTCTTTTATTAAACAATTCTTTGACTTATAATACTAATATTTAAACCTATTGTAATGATTTTTTCACAGAACCTTAATTCATGAATTTAATATACTCGGTAAATTTGGAGCCAATCGACTAATTATTTTTTATGAAAATTGCAATTTTCGATTTTGTTTTTTTTTAAATTACGATTTACTAAAAAAATTAAGTTAATTTTTTATTTTATTTAATTTAATTAAAAAGTTATAATAATAAATATATAATAATAATAAAAATAATAATAAAAGTAATAATTTTTTCACAGAACAACAGAAAATCCGCGTAACACATGGCAGCTCAATGCACCAATTACGCTCATCCAACAACGCGGCGGGACTTAAGCGTTTTCCTAGTTTAAATATAATAGATAGATAGATATTTTTATTCACTTAGACTAGTACAGTGTACAAGTATAACTCTTTGCAGAGAAAGTGAATAGTCTATAATTAATAATTAATAATAAAAGTGATAGTAATTATAATGATATACACAGTGTTAGAAGAAAGAATAGTTGAATATAAAGCATAAATGATAATTGATATGGATATTGATATTGATATGTATGATGATTGATAATATTGATAAATATATATATATATGATGATTCATTAATTGATTAATAATGATAAACACAGTGTTTATGTTAAAGTAGAGTAGATGCAAAACAATAGCATGCGCTACTATAGATTAAGAACTCATATATAATAAAGAAAAGTTGGATATAAAGCAATTTTTGATGTGATATTGTGATAATAATTGCTGATGGCACAGAAAACAGCAATGATGTACAGGAGAATGTGTCTAGTATGTATATGATGATTGATTGATTGATTAGTGTTTATGGTAAAGTAGAGTAGATGCAAAATATGCCCTACTAGATTAAGAATTCATATAGAATAAAGAAAAATTGGATATAAAGCAATAATTGATATGATATTGTGATAAGAATTGCTAATGGCACAGAAAACAGCATGATGTACAGTAGAATGTGTCTATAATATATAATTGTATATTATATATATGTGTGTGTGTGATGATTGATTGATTAGTGTTTATGTTACAGTAAAGTAGATGCAAAATCTCAATAAAATGCCTTTCCAATATGTTTATCTTCAGCAGGTCTATAGTATAAATTATAGTATAATTTGTATAAATGAAAATTAATTTCTTTTTGTTATTCTGTGTCTTAAGGCAACCTTATGTAAAGGCAGAGCTTTGTTTAAATAAATAAAGTTGTACTACTAACTTTGACTTGCCAGTAAACCATTGTCATTGGTCAGAGAAACCTGTGGTAAAATAAAAACAAATTGTTACATATCTAACGAGTCACAGCTGTGCAGGTATAAAACACTTGATAATCAAAATTAATGTAACTCATGATTAAACAATTTCTCCTTAAAGAGTGTTCAAAACATATAACGTAGTATTCACCAGCTTTACTCAAAAAATATATTTCATTCAGGCTAACTAGTTATGAATTTAGAAATTAACAGAAAAATTATTAGGTCCATCATGACTCTCCCAAAAAATGTCGAACATGGCATGTTTTTAGCTAGGTCCTATCGCCAAAAATCTTCCATAAGAAATAATATAGGGACGATCTTTATGCCCCGTGACCTTGGAGGATTTGGATCCAAAAAAATATGGGCCATTATTGACGTACTCGACAGCCTTTTCTGTAAATCCTCCATATTCTGTTTTGTACTTTGGGCTAGTGGTTCGGTAAAAATATGGGATACAAAGGGTAAGTTGGATGTATTTTTGATGTTTGGTGTTTGAAGTGTATATTTATGAAAGTCAAACACAATGTTTAAATTATGGGCAACATAATTGAATATGGTTTAAGTACTATTGCAAAAAATTTAAAAGTCAGGTTAAACGTTTAAATATTGACAAAAAATTTTTAAGTTTATTGGTCAAAAATGGAAATGGTTTAAATCACATTACAGATACCTTTTTGAACGTGCATTTTAGTGTGTAATATGCTATAATATTGGTATAATACTTTTTTTTTTACATAGCCTTGAAGAATGAGCTCAGTTTGAGGCAAACATATCACAGCCCGTTGAAATTAGACTGAAACGGTTCTAATAATTCCAAATCGTTATTAAGACTTTATTTTATTGCTTTACTTCAACAAATAAGCTATTCTAAGTCATGAAAACATAAATCCAGAAAGTAATGAAAGTTAGAATCCAAAACATGGATCTCACTCTAAGAAGTTCCGACCAACCCGTTTATCTAACGATTTTATTAAAATAAATGCGCTTTCACATTGATTTAAACGTTGATATCTAGTGCAGGCATATTTGCGTAAAGAAAATCTGTACACTTGGAATTAATTCCCGAAGTGGGATATCATGATTGTTGAAAAACATAGACAAACACAAACACCATAAAACCCCAAAAAATCCCGATGTAACCCCATAATATAAACCCGGTTTAATACAGAGACAAGCAATAAAATTTTTTAAAATACGTACAAATCCAAAAAAGGATTACAATATTTGTAATGTTTATCTTAAACTTATTTGCAAAGAAATCGATACCGATATGTTTTGCATTAAACTGTTTTGTGCTGAGTTCCCCAGACTTTGTGATTGAATTATTTAAATTATGATATTTCTGCGAGACTCGCAAGTAAGGCTCGAATTTAATCTAAACTCTGTTAACATTGCCTACGTTTGAAAACCTAATAATAACTTAGTTTAAAAGTGATGTAATAGGTAGCATCTTACGTAATCTTTTCGAAATCATTCTTATTCAACTGAATTCTAATTGATATTACATAACATGCTTTCGTCCTCATACAAATCGAGGTTAGTGCGGCTTCGTTTATAATATATCAAATTAATTAAGTGTTAAATAATGTTAGTTTCATTATATTACTCGTTTAATTTCCGCATAAATCTTGAATTAGCGTAAAGGAAGGAGGAGATTCAACATTTTAAGCGTACACAGATTGTTTGTGATGATCGCCACGGTTATATAACCCAAAAATGTTTCCTTCAGGTGACTTATTAGATAAAGTGTGTTAAGGTTATTCCAACAAGAATATCCATTAGGACAAAGTCCGAAGCATTCTTCTTATTGACTAAAAGAAATGGGATAAAGCTTAGGTCAGGATAAACGGTGGCGTGTCACGAACCAGCGTCCTCCCGAATACGAGTATCGCTCGTTTGCATGGTCTCCCTACGTCGGTGTTTAGATCCACGACTCGTATTGGTTCTAGGAACAGATTTGTTTTCCTACGATATATTCAATACCTACTGTCTAACACTCACACAATCGCCTCACACTAGAGAGATATTATAGTACGTTATTTAAGTTAAGTGCAACTATTGTTTGCTCAATTTTCTTTGCAATTAGAAAGAAAGAATTTCAATTATGTATTATACAGATTCCATATACAAGTTTTTTTCAATTAGAACCACGTTCACGAACTTATATGAAATTTGCATACGACAATGTCGGACGTATATTTAAAGTTGGTCTCATGTGTCGATAGTTACGACACCCCGTGCACCTATATTAAGGAACGACTAGTATCAGTACTTTTGACACGCATCCTGCGAAAATTACTTCTTTAGAACACGAAACTCGTGAACTACAAAAAGATAGTTATCAAATAAATACTTCCGATAAAGGTGGTAACTGGCGTGGCTAGACTACAATGGTAGAACAGAAATTCTCCCCAGATAATTGCTTTCTGTAGAGCGCAAATTACTTTTACCTAATGAACAATCATTCAGAAAGTTCAGGAGTTTAATAATGGTATTTTGATCGTTGTAAAAATTTCACAACTATTTCTTTCAAGATTTGGTTCTAGAACTTAACCAACGTCTGAGTGAAACGTGGGGAACACAATTATAAGCCACGAATACAGCGTTCCGACACCAATTAACGTACATTAAAACTTAAGTTGTTGGAGGATTGAGGAAGACTGGAAGTGTACTTACCTTGATATATTAGAACTTGGGTTATACTTGACTGGTTACAACCGGTATGAGCGTTTATGAATAAGCTTTATTTAATTTTTAACAATAACAGTTTTTTTTATATAAACAGTGATTGTGATATTTTTGTTATTTTTTTAAAAGTTAGTTTAATATAAAGTTTTTCAATTAAAACAAAACACGCTCATTGTAACTGTTTTTAAACATAGTTTGACTTGTTATTTTTGTCATGTTTTACCTTTTATAGAACATCGTTTGATAACATTTTTGAAATATTTATTTTAAAAATTGAGAATAGAGACGGTTGACAGGGTTTCAACTCAAAATTAGGATAACTGTTTATAAACTTTTTGATTAAGTTACATGATTTTTGTTAACAGCAGACGGTAAGCAGAGAAATGAAACTGTTGGTTGTCGCGTAAACACTTTATTGTGGTTGTATAAAGTAACTTTGGACGTCGCTAGGTAAAGAGAGTAATGCAAGCTGTGTCACGACCATAGTGCAGAGAGAGATTTATGGCATTCACTTTATTCAAACTACAAAAGTCGACGTTTTGGGTTTGACTAGTAGAACGATCGTTCTTACTGGAAACGTTTGTTTCTAGACGGGAAGGAAAGCTAAACGTTTAAACGTGTGAAATATGACGCAATCCATTCTCAGTATGGGTTGAAATTTATATTCACATTGGTTACAGTGGGGGTAAACTGACGAATCTGTTAGATCGAGGTGCGCGACGGAACTGTAAATCACAAGTACGGAGTATGTGGTCAAGCACGGCCATGCTCATAAGTCATGTCTGATATATTCCGATAGAGATATTGTGTGGTTATTATGCATATTAAAATATAAACCCTGCTTAACTGCCATAACGAAATGATATCAATATTTTAAAACGTAAGCCCAAACCGGGGACCGAACCCTTTTACTTTCACTTCGTTGGTCATCAATACGTAATGCCAAAAGATCGGGGTTCACTTGCCGGTCGAGGCACATTAATAAAAGCTTTCTCTTCAACCTTGTTCTCACAGCAAACTGTCATTCACAAAACATGATTTGTCACGATTATTCTCGAATAAAATCGTCAATATTTGAACATGGATGTTGTAGTTACTTCACAAAACATGATTTGTCTCGGTTATTCTCGAATAAAATGGTCAATATATGGATGTTGTAGTTACTTCACAAAACATGATTTGTTACGGTCATCTTCGAATAAAATGGTCAATGTAATGAACGTGGATGTTGTAGTTACTTCACAAAACATGATTTGTTACGGTCATCTTCGAATAAAATGGTCAATGTAATGAACGTGGATGTTGTAGTTACTTCACAAAACATGATTTGTCACGATCATCTTCGAATAAAATGGTCAATATAATGAACGTGGATGTTGTAGTTACTTCACAAAACATGATTTGTTACGGTCATCTTCGAATAAAATGGTCAATGTAATGAACGTGGATGTTGTAGTTACCGGTCTCTCCCCCAGGTTGCGCACGCGGCAGTTGAGGAAGGCGGTGCCCCCCAGCTGAGCGGTCAGATTCGTGATGAGGTTGTTGTCAAACACCGGGTCGTTGCTTGTGTCCCGGGGCTTGCCGGGTACGCGGGCAGGGTTCTTTTCGGTGCTGCCATCTCCTTCCTCCGAATCTGGAACCAGATATTACATACTTGTTAAAAACTTCAACCATTGATCGTTTTAAGGGCACAATTGTAAACAAAAGATGTATCTAAACAGATGTATAGTATTAGGTTCTGTGTGCACCCTAGTCGACCTATTGAGATTTTTAATATTTTTTATTCAATGTATATTGGTATATTGTATTCCATTATTTGTAATACAATGTCTATACCACACTTGTCCAGTTTCTATGTTGTTGGTGGCCTAATAAATTTAAAAAATATATATTTAGTCAATTATTAAGTATCATAAATGTCGTCGTTAGAGGGTTATGGTGGGAGTAGTTTAAATGTTTATCAAATAAAACATGAACTTAAGTCGTAACATGTATTACATTGCAGTTCCATTTCGATTTTAAAAAAATTAACATCGTTATTAAATTGGAATAATTTAACATAACCACCTTATTTGTTTCAAAGCAAGTTCTTTCTTACTTAAATTATATTATTATCTAGCTAGTTTAATGTCTATATTTAATTATCCCAAATTGATTGTTTTATCAAAATATCACCAGAATTTATATGGTCGAACACATTCTGGTACACAAGTAAAATCACGAAAGTGAATTTTTAGAATTCAAATAAGATTCAGCAAACATGACACATCTCAACCTTATCATATGCTCAGAATGTTCCATGCACAACGTGACTTATGACATTCGAATGAGAAAAGTTTGAAAAGCGATTTAGATCAGCCGCAGGAGGGGCGTGGCTCAACTCCAAGGACGAAGAATCCTCCAAAATTCCAAAGCCATTAACAAGAACATCGTACTTTTGCTCGAGATTTTTCTTCGCCCGACTTAAAGCAAAAACAGAGATTCTCATTCTGATTCCATATTTGTTCTGAAAGAAATTACTGGCGTATTACGCATTAAATAATTATGGTGGACGCCGGGACAATAGGTTCCATAAAGTAACCTTACACTTACAAAATATATAATGATCTTAAAAACACATCTTGTGCAAAGATGCATATTTTATATTGCCAATTAGTATTTATTTTGTAACGGGCATAAGGGTGTTCCGCAACATCCCCCATTAAATAGACGCAAGTCATTGTCTACGTTTTTGTCAAATCATGAATCAATCATGTTATCCTGGTATCATATAAATATCAATTAAGTTATATCCTAATGAAAGAAGGTACCGCGCTTACTTGCAGAAAACAAATATTTTTTAAAATCAATACCAGACAATTATAAAGCATGGCAGATTTAAGACAGTTTCTTCTCAGAGAGTGTAAAACACAGCAAATACAAGCGCATCTAAGAAGACTGAAATCATTCACCCTACCGTCGCATTCACTTCTTTCAGTACTCCAACCTTGCCAGACACTTTTTTCTAGCTTGATTCAAGCTCTTATCAGTCTAGTAACCATTTCCCCACGAGCACAAAAAGTTATATTTTTTTCACTGGATGGCCATTTCTAGCGTATTTAATCTCCCTCGACTTCCTTTCAATCTAAATTCCATTGAACGTGGACTTTTCGTTTTACTGTTATATGATTTATTTAACTGTCAACTGTTGAGAGTGAGACATAAAGAAGACGATTCTTTTCATGTTGTTTACCCAATGTTTGACGAAGACGTTAAATTGCTCACAACGAAATTGTACGTGAAATGCAATTATAAAAGAACTTATAACTTTTGTCGCAGGGACAGTTATTACTTTTCGTCTTTTTATGAACGTCAAATAAGATCTTGATCTATTCAGAATCACTTTTCTTTTTCGTGAAAACCACTTTTATTATTACCAACAATGCCGAAATTTATAAATGGAGCATGTTGGTTCCAATCTCACTCAGCATTTCGGTTGAAAGTAAATAGCATCTAAAAACATATAGTGTTTTTCCTTCACATGTTGACGTTAAACTTCATAGCTACTACGACCCGGCTACTCTCAAAAATAAAATTTGTAGATATGATGAAACCGAGTGAATTCTTCTTCAAATATTTTTTAGCAGTGTTTTTAAAATCTATCCTGGGAATACTGTGTGCACACAATTAGTTTTGGGGCTGATATCATTTGTAATATGTTAGTAAGTATTCTTGTTTTAGAACGATTATAGTACTTTTGATGAAATAATCGGTTTCATTATTCACCCAAAGAAAAAAAAAGAAAAAATATGTTTAACCGTTTCTCAAACATTGCACTGAGAAACCATAAACAATTAATAATAATATTGAGGCATTGTATATAATTGTCACAATTAATTATATTTTGTACTCAAAACATAAATGTAATGAATAATATTATGAGAACACATTTATGTAATATTGACAAAACGAATTACGATTAATGCTCTTGCACATTAATTGAATCATTATTATTATTTTTTATTTAGTCTTATACAGCACGTTAGTGCCAATTTAAAAAGAGCCTAACTACATCAGATTTGAGAATTAATTTCAACATTTTCGATTTCAATGTATTGGCTCTAATTGAGATACTCGTGATACTGTTTTAAGAGTTGAGTATCATTGTAATTACTTTCATGCAAAAAGGAATAGAATACGACATAAACATTCATTAAGCGAGCGAAGCGAGCGTTTCCATTTGACTCTGCCGGAAAAAATAGTCACTGGTTTTGTTTTGTTTTTTTTGTTTGTTTGTTTGTTTTTTTTTGTTTTTTTTTTGTTTGTATGTCTCGCGATAACGTTCGAACGGAGGCTCGGATCGAGTTGAAATTTTCACCATCCGCAAGCTTTGTTCTCGATTGAATGCCATTAGTTTTGTGGCAAAATCGTTCAGCAAGTTAAAAAGTTACATTAAAGTTCATCCAAAGTTTTTTTTTCAAACTCAACGGCGACAAAATCTGAGATAGCCAAATCATTTAGAATGTCCGTCCGGTCACGAATATGTTAATTTTATTTTGATCCGATAAGTAGTGTAGATGGAAATTACATTATAACAAAGTACGGTTACCATGGCAACGGAAAGTCGTGCAGCTTTTTTGGCTCATGATAGCGGTCGAACGGAGGCTCGGATCGAGTTGAAATTTTCACCATCCGCAAGCTTTGTTCTCGATTGAATGCCATTAGTTTTGTGGCAAAATCGTTCAAAAAGTTAAAAAGTTACATTAAAGTTAATCGAAAGTTTTTTTTTCAAACTCAACGGCGACAAAATCTGAGGTAGCCAAATCATTTAGAATGTCCGTCCGGTCACGAATATGTTAATTTTATTTTGATCCGATTAGTAGTGTAGATGGAAATTACATTATAACAAAAGTAACGTTGCCATGGCAACGAAAAGACGCGCGAAGTTTCTAATGCACTGCCACCTAGAAGTAATCAAAATACTTTCGAGGAAGCAGTCTATTATTTGTCAACAAAGAGTTTAAATAGTTTTCCCAAGGAGTCAAGGTCCTCTAGATGGCGGTGGATTTTAAAGTAAAGATTTAAACACGGGTTCACCCAAATACCTTGGCAATAATAAATAATACTGGAAACGCGAACGTCGTAAATTTTAAAATTAAAAAAAAATGTGCAATGTGGATCTAGCTAAAGCACGTGCTCGCTTATCAACGCGTCCAACTGAGCGTTTCCTAGTTATGTGCGTTTATTATTAGAAGTTAGAAAAATTCTGACTTTGGTGGGAATCGAACCCTGGACCTTCTGCAGTGGAAGCAGGTACGCTAACCACAAGACCAACGAGCCAACGAGCCAATGAGTATGTCTCGCCATAACGTTCGAAACGGAGGCTCGGATCGAGTTGAAATTTTGACCATCCGCAGCTTCGTTTTCCGATTGAATGCCATTAGTTTTGTAGCAAAATCGTTCAAAAAGTTAAAAAGTTACATTAAAGTAATCTGAAAGTTTTTTGTTTAAACTAACGGGTGACAAAATCTGAGTAGCCAAATCATTAGAATGTCCCGTCGGTCCGAATTTTCAATTTTATTTTGATTCCGATAAGTACTGATGATTGGAAATTACATTATAAAAAAGTAACGTTGCCATGGCAACGAAAAGACGCGCGAAAGTTTCTAATGCACTGCACCTTGAAGTAATCAAAATACTTTCGAGGAAAGCAGTCTATTATTTTTCACCAAAGAGTTTAAATATGTTTTCCCAAGGAGTCAAGGTCCTCTAGATGGCGGTGGATTTTATCCACAAAGTAAAGGTTTACAACACGGGTTTACCCAAAATACTTGGCAATAATAAATAATATTGGAAACATGGCCCTGTGGGACAGCGAACGTCGCAAATTTTAAAATTTAAAAAATGTGCCATGTGGTCTAGCTATAGATACGTGCTCCCTTATCAATAACGCGTCCAACTGAGCGTTTCCTAGTAATAAATTAATAGTGTAAAACTATTTGTTACAACTTCGAAAGCGGAAACATATTAAAAGGTGCGAGTCGTCAATAAAATGTCGAAACCTGTATAACCGTGACTTGTGACATCGTTATTATACGATACATTAATTTTAAAACCCAAACCAGTTTAAGCCAATTTGATATCACAATTATATGTTAAATACATGTGTTTTGAACAAAAATAACACCAAATATTTATAATTATTTAAAACCATTTAAAACTAAAATCACAACACTGCCAACTAATAGAACTACATGTTATTGTTTCGTATAAACGTTTTCATTTCCAATTATCTCTAGGATTGGAAATAAATCGAAGTACTTCACTATAAAACGAAGATTTCCAATTGTGTGTTGGCTATATGACCAATATAATCCCAATACATAAAATCAAGATGATCTGATATATTGAACTTGAATACCAATTTCACTAATTTAAATTTTTATCAAAGAAATAATTTTGTAGATATCAATTTAGATAACTAGGAAAACGCTAAAGTCCCGCCGCTGTTGATGGATGAGCTTTTTAAAGTTTTAAGTTTGCTTGGGATATCTTTACTTTTGCAAGTGCTTGTTTGCTGCCTACGCATTGTAGGTGAATGTTGTCAAGTTCTTTTGTTTCTTGTTCAATTGGTATTATTTACCGTAAAAACTTATATTAAAAGCTTTATTTCTATGGATTCTGGCTAACTTTTTCAACTTTTTCTTTCAAAAGGTACTACATCACCATAACCTTAATGTCCATGTATAATATGAACGTTGAAACCCAACCTTTTGGTCAGAATTGGCCCAAATGGCACGAAAATATCGTACAAAAAACCAAAAATTTATATTAAAACCTTTATTTCTATAGATTCTGGCTAACTTTTTCAACTTTTTCTTTCAAAATGTACTACATCACCATAACCTTAATGTCCATGTATAATATAAAACGTTTTAGCTTCACCCGTTTGGTCCAGAATTGGCCCAAATGGCACGAAAATATCGCCCAAAAAATCGAAAAAAATCGTAAAAGTACGATATTCATGAGAAATATTTCTTCGATTGTACCCAAAAACTGCAAGTCTAAGTTCAGAGATTTCGAAGGTCTGTCAAATTTTATCCAGATCGCATATGCCTTTTTGCCCGGAGAGAGCGAACAAACAGTACAGAAAACAAACAAAAAACAAAAAACAAATATTCAACATTAATAAAAAATCTTAGACAATTTTTTGGGGGGATGGTGTTTGAATCTTCGCTTCGCATCATCCAACAAAATAGTCGAAAAACAAGTTTAAATATCTTTGTAACGCATAAATTAATAATATAACAAGCGATGATTATAATTAGTGTACAATTAGTTCGAATTTGCACCAAAACTGACATTTTTTAACAATATTTGATTCGTCTTTAGAAATGCAAAGTTACGAAACCCCTTGAAATAGTCTGGGCATTCACTTTTAAATACCTTATGCAGAACTAACGAACTTTAAAAGACCCTAAACATCCCGAGTTTGAGAATTACTTCAACATTTTCGATATCATTTTTTGCTCTAATTGAGATCTCGAATACTGTTTAAAGTGAAGTATCAATAAAAATTACTTTCATGCAAAAAGGAATAGAATACGACATAAACATACATAATAAATTAATAGTGTAAAACTATTAGTTACAACTTCGAAAGCGGAAACATATTAAAATGTGCGAGTCGTCAATAAAATGCCGAAACCTGTATAACCGTGACTTGTGACATCGTTATTATACGATACATTAATTTTAAAACCCAAACCAGTTTAAGCCAATTTGATATCACAATTATATGTTAAATACATGTGTTTTGAACAAAAATAACACCAAATATTTATAATTATTTAAAACCATTTAAAACTAAAATCACAACACTGCCAACTAATAGAACTACATGTTATTGTTTCGTATAACGTTTTCTATTTCCAATTATCTCTAGGATTGGAAATAAATCGAAGTACTTCACTATAAAACGAAGATTTCCAATTGTGTGTTGGCTATATGACCAATATAATCCCAATACATAAAATCAAGATGATCTGATATATTGAACTTGAATACCAATTTCACTAATTTAAATTTTTATCAAAGAAATAATTTTGTAGATATCAATTTAGATAACAAAGATAGTCGAAAAAAAGTTTTATATATCTTTGTACCGATAGATTAAGCTCAAGTATAACGCGCGAGACTTTAATTCTGGGGGACATGGGTTCGAAGCCTGCCACCAGAAATACTGACATACTTTTAAACAAGACTTTGTCATTCGTCTACGAGAAAGCAAGTTACTGAAACCCCTTGAAATAGCTCTCGGGCATTCACTTTACAATAACCTAACTCAAGAAACCTAATACGATATCTTAATAGGACCATGAAAATGTCCCTGGGCGATAAACTTAATCGTGTATATCATTTTGTTGTTGTTAATTATTTGCTGCCAATGTACGTTAAAAAAAACGTCATAACAATGAAGTAAAATGTAATAATGAATACTTCTCTAGGTGTGAAAGTTACATTTTACAACAAGATACGCAATGATAAGATGTACAATGATCGGAAGTATAAGTGACTTAACAGACACGTTTTAATTAAACTTTCGTATACTGAAGCTCAGATCTGCATTTCAAGGGGCTAAAAACCCCAAAAATTATTTTTTACCACGTGATCTATAGCACAATACTACACTTAAATGACCATTTAAAAAATTATATCTTGAAACTGTGATTTAACACGAATTTTTTAATTTTTTTGAACCAGAAATTGGCGAAAATTTTTTTTTGGAAAATTTCCAAAATCGGCTTTAACCTGCTTCTTTTTTGGTCCACATAGATACTAGAGCGTAGTACCAATCTAAAATGCTCCTTTATAACATCGTGTCTTAAAACTGTGCCCAAATAAACTCTCAAACACGCAAAAATATGCATTCCAAAATCACACCCCTTCTTGGTAATCTGCATATTTTGACTGAACTTCTTGCCCAAATTACAATACAAAATATATAGGATTTACAGAAAAAGCTGTAGGTACGCCAATAATGGCCAATATTTTTTTGGATCAAAATCCTCCAAGGTCACGGGGCATAAAGATCGTCCCCATGTTATTTCTTATGGGAGATTTTTGCCGATGGGACCTAGCTTGAAAAATGTCATGTTTGACAATTTTTTGGGAGGTCATGGTGGCCCCAATAATTTTTCTGTTAATTGCTAAATTCATAACTTGTTAGCCTGAATGAAATATATTTTTTGAGTTTAGCGGTTAAATACCCCTTTAAATAGGCATATTAAATGACAGATTAAAGTTTTTAAATTAATATACTTTGTTTCAAAGCATAGCTTTTGAAGTTTGTTTATTATTCATTTTATGTATAAATCGTGATGCCGTTATTTAATTTAATACTAAAAATTACGTTTATTGACGTGTTTTACTGGTGTGTATTTTGATAAGCATACAGTTTTTCCAATTATGTCATGATGCTTGTAGACAGAAATAAAATGAAATTGAAATACACATGCTGAGTGCATGTGTATATTTTCATGTTATGAGTCAAGTATTAGGTTATTGTTTATTTCCTTTGCTTTTACTGTTTGGAATAACAACTTTATTTAACTAAAGTATTTTTCAAATCAAGAAGTTCTTTCCATACTTCATGCAAAACGACAAACCCATCGTGAGTTCTTCATGAAAACTTACAAAAGAAATCCCTCTTGCAGATCATGTACAACCGTTTGGGCGAATCGATCAGTTTAAATTTGAATACATTTGTCGAGGTCGAAACAAGTCTCTCTATTATAACTTGCTACTGGTTTTTACATTTCACATCCAATACCATCTGCACGGTAAACGCATTCGCTGACATCATTTACATAGATCGCATTGCAGCCTTGAATATCAAATACTGGACGATTCGTCTTCCTTCACGCTCGTCATAAATATAGACGATACAATCCTAGCGGCCGCATACCGCAATGCCTCAAAGGCAATCTCTTGCGGCCGCGTACGGGAACGAACTCGGCGGAGGTTTTATTCACATTCCACTTAAACTATAGCTTGTGAATGCGAGACAGTCGAGCCAACATGTGAGGTCCGAAATTTGTGCCATTTTATTTTGTTTAGTTTACGATTGGCTTTGAGAACTAAACAAAAATATTTTTTACGAGAACAAAACCCAAAATCGTGCCTTGGATATATTCTTGTAAAAAAATATTGGAATTGGTGGTGGTGGGGAATGGTGTGGGTGGCTACGCGAGACGTTAGAATCTTACATCAGACATGACTTGTTAATGGAATTAATTTACTCATATTCAAGCAGCATACATTTCTACCATTGAGAATGATTCAATCATCAATTAACTGCTGTACAAAATCATTGTATTTGCTATAGAAAAAACGAACAAAATAACTACTAACACAAAGAATGAAGTTTTAACATGCTTAAATTTTTCAATACAAATTGATATAAAGCGAGCATGACTATAGTCTATAGCAATGACTTGAGTAAGCACATACCTTTGTTTCCCTGGATAAAGTATTATTGTAGCGCTTTTAATAAAGGGGCTAAAAACCCAAATTATTATTTTTTACCACGTGATCTAAAGCACAATACTACAGTTAAAAGACCGTATAAAAAATTATATCTTGTAACTGTGATTTAACACGAATTTTTTTAATTTTTTTGATCCAGAAATTGGCGAAAATTGGTGTTTTGGAAAATTTCCTAAATCGGCTTTAACCTGCTTCTTTTTTGGTCCACATAGATACTAGAGCATAGTACCAATCTAAAATGCCCCTTTATAACATCGTGTCTTAAATCTGTGCCCAAATATACCCTCAAACACGCAAAAATATGCATTCCAAAATCACACCCCATCTTGGTAATCAGCATATTTTGACCGAACTACTTGCCCAATTTACAAAACAAAATATAGAGAATTTACAGAAAAGGCTGTCGAGTACGTCAATAATGGTCAATATTTTTTGGATCAAAATCCTGCAAGGTCACGGGGAATAAAGATCGTCCCCATGTTATTTCTTATGGGAGATTTTTACCGATGGGACCTAGCTCGAAAAATGTCATGTTTGACAATTTTTTGGGAGGTCATGGTGGCCCCAATAATTTTTCTGTTGATTGCTAAATTCATTACTGATTAGCCTGAATGAAATATATTTTTTGAGTTTAGCGGTTAAATACCCCTATAAGGTATCACTCGTTTATCAAAATAATATGTGATCATAGAGATAATACCTAAGTACAAGAATTGTCGCCGTACCATGAATTTATTCACATGGGTTTATCAGTACTTAGCTTTCTAATTGTCTCCTTAATAAAAATATTCAGTTGCATCTTCACATGTATTAACTGTTGTAACTGCAAATAAATCTTATTTTTAACACTCAACGTATTTTGATTTAATGCGCGTTTATGTCTGGTTTAGTCGGATTTCTAACTTTATCTTTGTCATGTTCCTTATTATTTTTCAAGCGTGTCGAATAAATAATTTAAGATTGGTATTGAGTAAAGTGTGAAATGTGAGTCGTCATAAGTGAGATGTGAGTCTTTTCAGTGTGTCCGTCGAAATAAGGACGAAACAGGACACGTTGGTAACATTGTATTCGCATACCTCAATCAAATACAAAACACGCTCGAAACTGAGATGTCGAACAGATGGTTGTCACTGAAGTATTTTCAATCAAACAATCAACTTTGTTGGACTGAACTGGAGAAAATGTCTCTCGATTCGAGAACAATGCATTCCGCCTTGACGTTTATATTTAACGGGTTTCAATATATCCTCCCTCTATATATGTGAACGCCAGACTCTGCCCTGATGACGCCGTTCATCGTACGGTGATTTACGACCGTCCCGCCTTCCCTGTTTGCAGACTCGATGTGTTGATTTTCCGAATTTCAATTGTGTGTCAACACTTCAAAAAAATACATTAAGGGTGAATTTTCCATTGATCCTCGCATGGTAATAAATTTAAGATCAGTTGTTTATTGGTATTTTCATCTCATTAGATAGGTATCGGAAAAATGAAGAATAAACGTTGAAATAAAAGGCCATTAATCATTACAAAACACTCTCATTAACTGGGAATGTGTGTTGATTTATTGATATGAGACTTCGGTACGTTAAAGCAGTAAAACATCCGATGATATTTGGCATGAAATTATGTTAGAAATTAAATTTTACAGCATGGGCAACAAAATAGCTTACCCAAGAACTCACACAATTAAAAACGCATGTTTTCATTGAAATAACTTAAACTTTTCAATGTGTTTTGTTCCCTTCAAGAATGTTTTTGTTCCATATAATTTTAAAGCCTGTATTTAGTCGAGTAACATTTTTAAAACAGCATTATTATGGTAACATTGCCAAGAAATCATTTTACTGCTGTAAACTAGGTAAAAAATTAGACTAGGTAATATATTATAAATAAAATGATCATTTAAAAAATGATAAGAATAACGTACATGTTTTCAAGAATAATATTTAATTGGATCCATTTTTTTTAAACGAAATTATTATCATTCTATTTTAAATATATTGTTTTGGTGGAGGTGCCGGGTCAACTTTAGAGTTGCACACTGTGTTGTGTGTACCGTGCGTTTAAGGTTTTCTCTTGATCATACGAAAAAAGATTGCTTAGCAGTAAGGAAATAACCATTGTAAATTTAATTTAAATATTGTGAATGTTGTTTAGCATATCATTTTATTTAAAGTCAATAAGCAAAACAAATTAGAGAATTAAATACGACGCTTGAAAGGAGATCAAAACACAATCGTACAATGGTTAAAACGTACTGAGGAATTAAGAATTAATATTGTTGTGGGAATAAACCTGTGTGGCGGCCACAAACGAGAAAACATATCGTTGTATCTGTTATTTGTATTTCCTTTGAAACTTGAATCATTTGTAAACCTTAGCTCAGAATCATAAAGAACATGCATAGTTATACCGGCTTTGAAAACGAATACGGTTTGGAACATACTTGATGGTTGATACCTTTGTAAGTTTAGCTTTTACGTGGAATCAGGCTGCTTTTCACACTCTTCTTTCTGTCGGTAAACTATAAGACGATGTCTAAAAACATGTTCCATAAACCAACAGTGTGTAGTACATGATTTACGACCACATTGTAGTACGAGCAATGGATGTTGAACATTGAATATATTATTAGTTAGTTTTATTGATTAATAAAGTTATATTAAATTCCTTGTTTTACAGTGTTGAGAAAGCAATTATAAAACAAAAAATTACATATTAATAGTTCAAGTTACGTTTTGGTTCTTGAATGTTCCGATGATGACAATGTGTACGGTCCAACAAAACCATGCTTCGGACACCTCGCAATTGAGTCCCGTATTGAGAGAATCTTTTATTTTTATAAGTTTTACAACAAGAGTTGTCAAGACTAGAATAGAAAGTTGTAAGAAAATACGAAGCCATTGTAAGCGATGGCTTCTCAGAAATATGAGATGGTTGAAGTGCGACATCCCTCTCCCCCCCTCTCTCCATTTACCCAACTATTTCCTGTTGGAGTTTGACGGACACGGCAATTTCTTTTTTGATAGCTATATATTCCTAGCGATTTTGTTCTAGATACACACCATTTACTGCTACTATTTACAGCACAGCAAAGTTATATGACCTATATTGATGGCTGTGTATAAAGTTTTTCCACCAATAGTCTTCCATACCCCTTCTTTACGTAAACGGATAACTTGCATGAGCTCCAAAGGAAACATAATATTTAGCTTGTGCATTGCTATTTGGTGATGCAGATTCGCAACAAGTGATATTAAGTAATAGTTATTTCCCTACGAGGTTTAGGTTCAATAATCTTCAATGCACACTATAAAAGAGTAAATTGTGTTATAACTTATAACACAATATTCTAATGTCGTTACAATGTTCAGTGTTTACTCTTTGTACATACGCAAGAATAACAATGTCTTGTTAAATATATCTCTCGTTACAGATATGTACGAAAGATCTCTCGTAAATATTTTGTCCAGGATGTAGCGAATTACTCAAGTTGTATGGGTGCATGTGCCACAAGCTTAGCCTACAGCATTGCGTTATGCTGTTGTTTTACGCGAAACATCCACTTTAATCTTTCCCTTGTTCTAGCATGAAGATTTACATTAACTTATGCAAAGAGAAAGGTTTAAGTTGTCATTCTTGAAAGTCAGGCCGCTTAGTTTACACGGTGTTGGAGCATTATTGTTGGAACAACGTTATTACATACAATAGTTTCTTGGGTTTAAACCGTTTAGTAAAGCGTGTACTACGCCTGTATTTCACAGAAAATATCGACTCGCGGCCCTTTATCGTGTCATGTATGTCATTATTACGTCTGCCCCGATGTGTTGTGAAATATTGGTATTTCTAAGAACATAGGAAGTAGTTTGTGTGTTTCGTCATAGTGACATATGTCAGTTTAGTAGGAATTGTTGTGTAATTTGGGTCTGGGTGAACGGTTTATTTTTGGAAGATCATTCCACGTAATATTTATTTATTCATTCACATTTGAATGGTGTGTTCTGTCATAGTACAGTTCGCGGCATTGTATCGTTCAATTCCTCATTGAAGAGTGTATTCGTGTATGGCGTTTATCTTATTTGACTTGCGTTAGGAATCCTAAGTATTTACAATATTGGATCAATATTACCAATACATTACACTGTTCATTAAATTATCCGTATTCCACATTTTATGTATACATATATTTTCTTTTATTTGAACAAATTTTTTAATATGCTGCATTCTTTAATTTATAATCACAATAAAAATAAAAAATGTATTATTATACGTCGACCTACTCAACACATATCATGTTCCTCTTATCTTGTTGTGTTTTGAGGTGTGTTTACGATATATATTTGAATTTGAATTTGTAACTGAATGTAACTCTATGGTCACTTGTTCCAGGATACAGAGGGACACACGTGCCCTGCAAAGCATTCCTGTTCTGTGGCCAGGTAAAATTAATTGTTAAATTAATTATTATATCAAAGTCGTCAGCAATCTTTTGTAAATGGTAAATAAACCACTTGTAAACAATGTGTGAACGGACTAAAAAAAAACGTACGAAATTAAATTTTATACATTTATATATTCGCAGACATATTTAGGATTACTTCCCGCGAATTGTGAGCTGAAGGTAAAGTTGACCTATAACTTATTCCCTTCATCGTATCATTCGCGCGACAGAACCACAACTCACAATGATGAGTTGATGACATAAATATTCGGATGTTATGCACACCTGCGTAGAGAAGTTAATATATATGCGGACCCTCAAATATCTTGAGTATCAACTTTTCTATTTCCTAGACTTAAAATAAATGTATATAACAATGATTAATTTTTACGAACAACAATCAGCGAAGAAATTGGTTAAGGCTATTCCAGAGCACTCTTGCCGATATTTTGAAAGTCAAAGGAAAATGAATGAAAGTTAGTTGAATGAAAGAGGATCTTGAATAAAAAAGAAAAAAAAAACTTTTTTTACAGAACAAAAGCTCCATTTTGGCCATCATATGCAAATTTTGGGTAAATAAGAAAATTAGAGTTCTAGGTGCAATACTTAATTTAAAGCAATGATTTTTTTAATTCTGTCAACACACCTTTGTCTCCGTACTGAAAATAAGGGAAAATAATTTTTCTTAAATAATGTTCGAATCCTATATTGGATGTATGAAATGAGTGCAATGTTCACAAGTTCTGCTGAACTAAATCAAATAAAGAACTTACAATGTGCGATTTTTTTTGTCACATGGTACACATAAGTGTTTTGAACCGGTGGACGAAAAAATCGTACATCAAACGTTATTTCAGAAAATTACTTCCTCTTATACTCAGTACGGAGACAGTGTGTTAAAACAATAAAAAAATCATATCTTAAAATAAAGTCTTGCACCTAGAACTCTCATTTTCTTATTGAACCAAAATTTGAATACAATTATCCCGTCAAAAAAAAGTTTTATCTTTTTTATTCAAGTTCCTCTTTCATTCAACCAACTTCAGCCATTTTACTTTGACTTTCAAAATATCGGTAAGATGCTCTGGAATAGCCTTAAGGTAAAAAATTACTGTTTTCTTTCTCATAACTTGATTTACTTTTGTTTCCGAGTGTACGAGTTGAATATAATTCTCTCTCTCTTTAGGCCTGACCTGACATTTTTTGAAAGTTTTCCAACTACCTTTCTAACGCTCATAGCGTCATACTTCAACCAACATTAGCTTCGATGTGAAAGAACAGCAGCGAGAAAGCAGCTGTTTCATTGAAAACTATTTCCCAACGTATCCCACCCAGTAACAATACAACTAGTAACTACGTACACGATAATGCAAAGTAGAATGGAGATTAAGTAATTTTTTCCACGAATCATTTTATTCGTGAATCTGTAATGTAGTCACATCTGTAGCCGGTATCAGTGACGCAACATTATCAAACACAAACTTTTATTTCGAAAGTTAAACTTTTTATTTACGAGGTTCAATCCTCTATAAAAGGCTTTGTGTTTAAAACCGTTTTTGTTTTGTATCCAATTACCATCATTACGAAACATTGGAAAATAAAAACCACAAGTAAACAATTTTTAGCTCTATAAAGTAAGCTCATTATAAAAGGTGTTAAAGTCGATCCGTTGAAACTTGCTCGTGGTGAAATTTGGCTGAAATTCATAATATATACTCTTAATAGTGTGCTTTTCAATAATACAACAAGCAAAATGGGGGTTACAGCTTACTTTCGGAGATTTTTAATAGTGTGCTTTTCAATAATCCCTATCCTTTAACATTGCAAGCGAGCAAAACCCTACACTTTCCGACCAAAAAGGCACTACAGTACACGAACGGCAAGTGAAATATGACTAAATTATGTATCAATTTGAAGGTAATTAAACACTGAAAAAAGATAGTATTTGCAAAATACATGTTACCATACTAGATTTTGATATTTTTACGTCCAAAGTCAATATATAATTGTAACAACCAGGAGCAACAGTGAAGGCTTGGCAACGCTGCGTGACGCCACTTCGAAACCGCGCTCGATTGACCAATGATAGTGAACTCCGTTGTAAAGTAGTTTAGGGAGCGAAAATTTAAAAATTGGGTTTGGCTGCCTCTCCGTATTACAACACGTAGTTCGAATGTATTAACGTTAAAAAAAGTCGTAAAAACTGTTTTACAAATAAAAACTAAGATAACATACACAGAATAACAAGCAAGTTTATAAGTAATTATTATTGAGGGCCTATCACAAATTCATTACAATTTTTAGTATTATTATTTTAATTGGGGCAATTATTCCCATATTGAAAGACTTCTGTTCTACATATGGCAATTTATTATGTATGTCATGTAGGGCCTATGTAAGATATTTGCATAAATTTCATATTTAAAAAAACTAAATATTGGGCGCAGTGCGCAGGCTGAAGCCGGTAAAAGCAAATACTCTGACTACACTATACACCCAAAACTAGCCCTATAGCCAAACGTTGAGGGAAGAATGTCTTTGTGTTCGAGTAATTTTAAATGAAAAGTTATAAAAATCGTAACCCGTTATCGATAAGAAGTAAACAATAATGATGGGATCAATAAAAAAAGGTAAAAAAGTTTTCACAGCCGGGACTCGAACCGGCGACCTTTCGCTTACAAAACGAGCGCGCTAACCGTTGGACCAACTGCGACCACAGAGCGTAGGAGGTCCTTAGCGATCCGTCCGCTTCCTTCAACCCAGCAGATATGCACGCCGACTCAAAGCGAGCGTAAAAGTTTTGTGATGGCAATTAGGACACTTTTAATACTTTTAAAGTCTACTGCCAATATTTCTTGATTGTAATTGACGTCTGTACACAGCATGTGTATGCAATTACTGTTTACTTTGGTATGATACACTTTCGAGGTGGCAGTTCTCTCGACGTATCCACACTCGATTCGAATGAGAAGGCTGCCCGTGCCATGTTGCCAAGCCAAATACCAGGTTGGCCAAACTCTCAAGAAGAAGTTTCCAACTATTACATATCGTATATTTATTGTTTATAATTACATGAAAGCCAATCATATTGAATGTTTAATGTTTAACGAACTTAGCATTATTTCGTCCATTGGCCCATTAGCCTAATTTAGTGATTAACGTGTTATTTTGATAGGACGTTTCGATTTTCGAGGTTGGCAAATACTTAACTAGTCAGTTAGCAACTGTACCAATAAAAGATGCAAATAAATAGGTTTTCCTAAAATGTAACAATTAAAAATAAATCAATACTTACTGTGGTAAAATAAACTACAGTTGTAAGATTATCTGATATAAAAAATACTAACTAGGCCCTATTTTATAAGCTGTTACTAAATAATAATATTATACTCTTGAGTCCGCTGGTACACTCGCTGGAGCCACTTTAATCCCGTTTTATAAATAGCTAGGGCATGGTTAGTATGCTTCGGTCACCACAAATGTTTATGCTGGAAGAAAAGTATTCGTATCTCTTTATTTTCAGTGAAAATTTAGACTCGGAAGAAACTCTTCATTAAAATTCCTGGCCACAAGGCGAACGCTATCACGATTGATTCTACGCCATCGTAAATTCCAATTCAGAGTTGTACAGCCACCTTCAAAATGCAGTTCGAGAACTATTCGTATTCGCTGATGAGACCTTCATTAAAGTTTTCTTCTTTCTACACATCAATATTGGATTATTGTATTGCTATTGAATATGATTGACAACTATTTTAAAAATCTAGGAGACATAAAAAATGCAAAAAAGTATTAATAATTAAATAAACTTTTTTTGTTTAAGAAATAGTCCTTAGAAAATTATGTTCAAATACATCAAGGTTACATCTATGCACATGCAAGGATGAAAAAACCACTAATCACCTGTTCGAATAGTTTCATATTTATGATTGTACTGCAAGTAAAAATAATATATTGATAATATAAAATGCGTGAGAACAAATTAATTATGTATGTGACAATATTCTCATTAAATCAAATTTCAAATTTTAAAGATAGAATAGTAGAAGGTCGAATCCCACCATAACTTAATCCAACGCGGGGCACGAACCTCCGTAATTAATGCAAACATTGTATATTTAAAACAAGGGCTTATTATTATTACGGATTAGGATCTCTGTTTATTTTTTCTACGCGTGAACTCTACTGTTATTATCTACTTCCGTCGCCTACGTTCGTGACTAATTTATTACAATAATTCTGAGATAGCTACAGTCGTGTTAAGTACATAAAATGTACCCAACGTTTGATAACTATTGTGATGTTGTCGCAGCCAGGTTTTGTCAATATCCTTCTTCATTTAAGCATTAATCTCATACAAATTATGCTAACTGACGAAGAGAACCCTTAAATAGCATTGTTTGCAGAAGAATAACATAATAGTTACTTGTACTATGGTTTTTGGTGGAGGTGACAGGTTGAATTCTAGTTACATTGTCATGCTTTACGGAAAGAAATGTACTATGGTGTTTGATGCAGGTGCCGGGTTGGAGTCAGGGTCTTTATAATGCGTTTTTACGCCGACTTTTGAGATGATTTGCCATAAAAAGTTAATTAATTGTCCTCAAAACGTCCTGGTCAATATTTATGCAATGTCATTCAAGACAATCAGTACGGAGAGAAATGTACTATGGTGTTTGGTGGAGGTGCCGGGTTGTGATCAGGTTCTTTACAATGTGTTTTACGAGTTTTTAGTTGTTTCGGGATAAAAATTAATGCATTGTCTTAGCATACTCGTCATTATTAATGTGATGCCATCCAAAACTATAAGATGAGAAAGATATGGCTTTAAGTACAGACTCAAATATTTATTTTGTATGTTGGACTTTAATGCCGTCCGCCGCTCCTGCACTCCAACCGTTTGGGCTACTGCAGATGAAATATCATTTTGATGAAAGGTGAACTCAATATAATGTGCATAACCTTACTACTTATCACAGAGGGTGCCTAGGTAACACGTTGACAAACGAATTGCAGTTCTCGGTAACAATGGAGAACACAAATGCTAAAAGAAAATGTTTGATTAGCAAGCGGTTATAGCCAGAAACCATAAGTCAACAAAGAATTGAAAATGAACGTTACCCACGGTGGTGGCTTATGCGTCAAGTGTGAGACTCTGAACCAAGAGGTCTCAGACTCGAATCCAACCACTGACAATCCTGACTGAAAGTTTTTTTTTATTTTTAGTCGATACCGAATGTCCCACGCTTGTTCTTTCATTTATTTGTGTGATGACAGACACATGATTTTTTAAAATTTTAAGCGGCTAGCCACCACTCTACCTTACCCCTAGTTGACCCCAGAGTCACCAAAAATATTCTGTGTTTAAGGGCAATGACAACAAGAAAGCATGTCAATCGGTCGTCGTGTTCGATTTAAGGACCCTATTTTCTAAACTCAATGGTATGATAGGAATGTCTGTGCGTGTGTCACACATGTTCAGACGGTCGAGCTGGCAGACAGCGCATTTACAGTGTAAAGTAAAGAGAAAGAGATACTTTTCTGAAGTAGAGAGAGCATGTAGCTTATGGAACTTTTCACGTTGCCTCACACTGGAAAAATGAAAAGTAAAAAAGTCAAAAAGTCAAAAAGTCAAAAGTCTCCCAACTTTTCGGACACTGCTCGATAAGAGAGAAGTGGAGAAAAAGTGACCTTGAAAAGTTGATCACGATTGTTTTTTCTGTTACCTTTGAATACAACACCACGCCCACAATTTAGTCTTCGCGCTCAAAAGAGTTTCCAGAGTAAAGGCTTCGAAAAGTAACTCTTTCTCTTCACTTTTCCCATTTTACTTTGACCCAGAACTTTCTGTTTTTGTCCATTTATATCTGCCATAATACAAGAACTTTTTGTATGTCATCATTCTTCCTAATAAAAAATTACAGTTTTGTATTAGCTACCTTTCCGATCCGCTTTTTGTCTACAATTTTATATTTTACCCAGAAAAATGTACTCCATAGTAACACATCTAAAAAATATTGTTATAAGATGTCTTTCAAAAATGTATTTTTTCACTTTACGTCAAAGATCTTATTTTTTAACCGAATAACTTTTAACATTTTCTAGGAATTTCTGAGTAATGTGCAAAGGAAAACTGGAAGAAAGAATGTAAGAAATTTTATAAACATTTTTTGTCTTATATTATTGCTTTTAGTTGGTGCTGTTATGTTTGCATCTTTGATATGTAATGCAACATTCTCAGACTTGAGAAAGCAACTATTCGTCTTCTTTTATTAGCGAAATAGAAAGTAGCCCTGGTCCAAAGCACAAAAGAAAGTTCAGTCAACTAAATGTGGCTCCCAAAAGTTTCAACATAACGATCAAAGAGAACAAAGCGAAGAGACATCAAATAATTTTATACAAACAAACTGTTTACCTTCAAATAAATACCAATGTTTATTAACCACACGTGTGTGTATAAACCAAAAGTCATTATTGTAACTATTTGGCTCCAAAGTCACAGTTTACTTTTACAAGTTTATTAATGTTATTATTACAAAACCAGTTCTATGACAGAGTAGTAAGTGTATTTACTCTTCATAATAATGTAATAATTTATTTTTAAGTTTTGGATTGAAGAAAAAACCCGTATTTATAATATCTCTGTCGAACGGTGATTTGAATCCAGAACCTATTTCTGGCAAGGAGTTGTTTTGTTTCAACAAGTAATGAAACCTTATAACTCATGAATTCGATTATGATGATAGCATTATTATCATAATCCTGACAATGTCTGACGGACAAAGTCATCTAAATCTCCTCTCACCTACCGCTCAACGCGCCTCGTCCACACAATCTGCTAGGAGATTCAGGAGATTGTCGTACAACATAATATAATAACGTGGGACTATATGAGCTGTTAGTCTCTATGTTCACATTGTGTTTGCATTAGTTATGTTTGCGTGGTCAAAGTTTCCTTACTAGTTTGTTTGTGTGCTTGTGTTTCTGTTCACATATGTTTGCAGTTGTTTTCGTCATAATCTTTGTTCTTGTGTTTGTGTGCCTGTCTTTCTGTTCACATTGTTTGTTGCGCCGATAATATCGCTTACCGTCAAAGTGTGAGTGGTCGAAGTCCTCGTACTTCGAAAGATGGATCGACTCATTCAATGTCCAGAAACTGTTCTCGTGCAGATACGTGTTCGTGTCCGGATGTAGCATCGATGAGACGTTCCTCGCGGGAGTAATCTCGTTCTCTGAAACGAGAGAAAACAAAAACTCGTAACAATTACTTCACTTCAAAGAAACAAGTGATCGTATGAGACATGAATTACCAAGTGCATGTGCAACTCATTCGATTAGTTTATTGTATCATATTATTATTCAGAAGAAAATTTAATAAATAAGAATTAAAAAACAATACAATTTTTGTATAATTGTATAAATGTACCTTAATTTGGAAATAGAATAATAATAATACATGAACACATTAACACATTAACACAACTACTATAAACAAAAACAATAAACACGTATCACACTTAAATCATAAATTATATACGAAGCAATTAAGATTTACCTGAACGCGGAATAAGATTTTTTTTTCATTTTATAGCCAAACATAAACTTGCTAATAGTGTTAATTGCAATGCCAACCAATAGCTACATCACAATAGAATAGACAAACATTTAATTATCGACATTATTTGGTCAATTTGGATTTTTGTATGATTAATATGGTTTCAAAAACTCCGTATAATGTTAAAATTTATATAGATAATTACGTACTTAAAATTAACTTTTTAGTTTTTTCTTAGAGTGTAAGTAACTTTAAGTGAGGGACGCGACTATAATTTCAATATACTATTTCCATTTCTAATCTAATCTCAAAGTTGACATCGTGAGAGTTTTTAAACAAGAAATACGCGATGGTAAAACTATACTAGGAATAATAAAATTATCTCTAGAAGTTTGATTCAACAAAAAACTTTACTTAGCCATGGTTTATAAAAGATATTTCAGAAGGCACTCAAGTCGATATCTTTCAATCATATTATTTAACTTTCCAGTTTATATTCAAGGCTCTTATTTTGAATTGAAATATTTTAACTTTTAAAGCTGGCATGGGCTCATCAATCTTCGCAAAAACAATCTCGGTTAAAAGCTCTGACATTTTTAGTAAAACAAAATATTTCACGTTCAGATGACCATTGAATACAACACTCATTAAACAACTTCAAAAAGAAACTACGAAAAATAATTAAAATCGCACCCTAACCTTCATGTCGTCGCTGACGTCGACGCCGACAAGATTGGCTTAATCAGCTTTAAATTCAAGTTACATAGACCTACCTAAAATCAGTTTTATGTGTAGATTCTAAATATAAATTTTTGTTTAAAAAATTATTTCATAAATGAAACAGAACGAGACAATTTGTACGTGATGCGTCAGACATGGCTAGCCGACTTCAAAAGACCCCGTGCCCCAAGAGTCAGATGGAATACTCCCACCACCCCCTACCAGATTTCATTGTTGAAAATGTGGTCAAGTAATATATATATGATTTATTTATTTATTTATGCTATTGCAGTACATCAATAATAACATAAATCTGAATCTGAAAATCAGTTAAGGGAAAAATTTTTTTTTTTATAAATTAATCAATTAACAATGCCCAGCGAAGATAATTTTGAACGCACCAATAAAATGACAAATAACGATCTTTCATAAATGGGTATGTGATGTATTTTCTAACAAAGTGTTAATATAATGAAAGAGTTCTTAACGCGTTCATCATTTAAGAAGTCATTTCATATTTTTATTAATACAAGGTTAAGCCTGGTCTTAAGTTTCGTTAAATATATTCTTTACTTATCATTGAAGTCTCAAAATGGGTCACACTAAACGACCTAATGCTTTAGCAGCCATTTTCCATCGTTTCCTCTTCAATTCTTTCCTCATGTTCTACATTTATCTATAAAGGAGATCTATATTATATGATATAATCTTTCCACGTGCTTCGATAAGACCTTCTTTAAATGCATTTCAAATGAAATATTGAGAACCTGAAGCGTCGGGGACGTATCACTCCAAAATATCATCAATTTTAAGACTTGAGCAAGACAAGCGCTTTATGATTGATGCGAGATCGAAGATAGGAGAACCATATTAGACATTATAAATCTTGACTTGGTTGGTTGCATCTCTTGAAATCCGACCAACACAAGCGAACCGTTGTTATATACATCACTTCAACTTCAGTGTATAAACTAATCGTTCATATTTATTAATCGATTCATTGCAAATTTTATGAAACCCAACTTAATTTGATTAATTATATTACAAACAACACGTTATAAAATCTGCGTTGTCATGTGTTAAGGCTATTCCAGAGCACTCTTACCGATATTTTGAAAGTCAAAGGAAAATGGCTTAAAGTTGGTTGGATGAAAGATGAACTTTAATAAAAAAGAAGAAAAAATAACTTTTTTTTGGACGGGACAAAAGCTCCATTTTAGCCATTATATGCAAATTTTGGGTCAATAAGAAAACAACAGTTCTAGGTGCAATACTTAATTTTAAGCTTTGATTTTTTTCAACACACCTTTGTCTATGCTTTTAGCATAAGGGAAAATAATTTTCTAAAATAACGTTTAATGTACGATTTTTTTTGTCACATGTCACAAATAAGAGTTTTGAACCGGAGGAAAAAAAAAGTTTTTTTTCTTTTTTATTAAAGTTCATCTTTCATCCAACCAACTTCAAGCTATTTTCCTTTGACTTTCAAAATATCGGTAAGAGTGCTCTGGAATAGCCTTAATATGAAGGAAAACGACACGTACGCAATATCACCATATTCCAGTTCAATCGCTTTCAGCTAGAGTCAACGTCTTTTTCATAGAGCTCCAAATATTATATCCTGAGCCAATACGTTTCATGACCTCTTTTCTATTTAAATCAATACATGAATTTTCTCTATGTCTTGGCTAGTGATCAATCTGTGTCCTCATGTTTATAGAGCAAGTAATAAATAACATCAATACGGTGCAATAGTCGTCCTCTGGTTATATATATTGTTGGCCCAAATAATCATAAAATGAAATTGGTTAACTTGGATTCTCTGTACACTGATAAAATAAAGCCGATTTATGAAGAAAAATTTCAATTAAATACAAAAGTCAGCTCAAATTATTAAATGGAAATCAATCCAGAAATCAAAATATCCATCTAAGCGTGTTATCGAAATCCGATCTCCTAATTGCCGATCGGGTGCTTTACATTTTAAGCTACCGAGACGGTTTACTTCATAACATCTGGATTGTTGGTGCATTGTAGAGCTGAGATGATCCCGTTGAGATGATTTTTTACGAGAATGGTTCCCGATTAATGAAATTGAGAAACAGCTCAAATCATATTAAAAACTTGAGAATAATGTTGAGTTATGCCATCTTTTTCAGTTCAATATGCCTTATATCGTTGCTCTACATAGCACTGTACAATTTAACCTGCTTCCAATGTGCATTAGTATAGATAGGCGATTATCAATATCCGCGAGTCGTTATCTAAAATAAGATGCTTACAACGAAGTATAAACGCAGGTTTACCAACGAAGAATATAATAAATTAGAGAACGTTATCTATTAAAAATAATACTCTTGTATACTCAAGTGGGTCAACATTTCATTTCCGTCCATTTCTTTTATCATTCTTTGAATCTTTTCTTTTCCTTTCATCAATTCAGTTGGGTCTAAAGTAAACACTTTCACAACTGCTATATTATTTCTTCGGCACGGGCAGGATAAACTTGTCGCCAGAGGGTGCCGACAGGGACGTAAAATCAAATAGATTTCTTCCTGATACAATCTCAACTGTCTCCATTTCCCGACTGAGCAAGCATTTGATAACGCCAGTCGTAGAAACGGAACGCAAACGCGTGGTTTTAGTGCGTTGTCCGCGAGAGATCGCTTGACCTAGTCGGGAAATGTGACGCATCGAAGCGTGGCGCATTTCGCCGTCGCTAGAACCTGGGGTATGTTATTACCGCGACAGACGCCACCCTCTGATCGTGGCGATGATAACAGTGTAGGCGGCAATGGCGGAGCTTAGTCGCGGTTGGTTGGATGAGGCAGGAGATAAAATTATATCCTAGGGCGCCCTTGACATATTTCTTCTGGGCAAGAATCTTGGGGGGTTTTCAGTTTCAAGTAACTCGAAGAGTGTTTTTATTTAGGAGAGTTAAACTTCCGTGGAGAGAGTTGCAACTTAAGCACGAATCAGAAACGCAGGCAATATCATAATGGGGAAATGAAATAAACTACGTCTTCCGATGTGGTGTGACCGACGAATTTCAAGGAGCCATTTTGTATCAGTTACATTTTACGATCACTTGTCTTCAATTAAAGCGTGTCAGTTTTTAGAGTGTATAAACCGCTTTACACTTTTTTCGGTTCCATGTGTGATTCTATTCAAAACATCTACAATTGTTTTGCATCAAATGACGACAATGCGTTCACCGATTTACTATATATTTTTTGTGTTATCAAATTTTAATAATAAAAAAATCCCTTTGTATTGTGGTACGTTCTGGAAGTCATCCAATTCCCACTGGCCAGCCATCAATCTACTAATAAATGTTTATTTTTACTTCTTAAGTACATCTAAGATTATGATTGCCTTTTGAAACACAAAAGTGTAAGAATTCACTTTTATACGATTGAGCCTTCCTTTAAATATAACCGCGTGGGTTGTTTATTCAATTCAGAGACAGACAAGAGAAACGACAGAAAAACAAATTCACTTTCTTCAAGTATCGCACGAAGTACTCTCAATGCACTTCAACCAAGGATGTCGTGTTCACAAATTCATTTTCCACGATATATTTTTATCAAAAGAACTTTCAAGTGGTATTTATATTATGTTATGAGTGTCCACTTGAATGTTCTTGTACAATATAGACCGATTTCTTTCTCAGTGGTTCTATGCGAGTTGAAACGTAGAAGGGGACTAACGAATTAGTTATTTTATTGTGGTATTATAGGGCACCTAAGTGGGCGTTGTCCGGTTCTCTCTCGTCAGCGTGGTATAGGCGATTAACCCGTGCTAAATTTTTCTTAAGCGATAGCGCGTAAACCCGACCACGGACCGGAATTATATTCATACTGTAAGAAACTATAATCTTTCCTCTTTGCGTGGATATATAGAACTCTGCTCGATCACAAATATTAATTACATTTGTTTTGAGTTGAAGTGAACTCTACATTTACACTGTTGCCAAACCTTCCAAACTGATAATAAAAAAGCACGTAAAAACATTTTGTCCGTGGCATCAGCACAACATTTGGTATCCGACTTGCTTTGTGGCTACTGTGAGGTCACTGGGTTGTACTAGATTATACATTGCTTATAAAATATCCTTCATGTGGCAACAAAATCTTGAATGCGAAATACATTTAGCAACCATGGACAGGCGCGTGGTATGCGAGGATGCCACAGTCGTATACAACGTGGCTGCGTCTCGCTTAGGTTGCCGCTCAGTCAGAGTACATTTGCGACAGCGCGCAAACATGGGTCCATTTAACTCATAATAGATTGAATTTAGGAAGCGTCATCGAGCAAGGTAGGATGCCAACATCTTCTTCACAAAATTATGCATCTTGTGATGTTATTGGTTTAGATCTCTTTTGCGTGAGTCAAAAGATACGGCGAGTTACATTTTGAGTGACGCCAGCCTGAACTCACGTTACGCTGTGGCGATGGTCGAGAGCTAGTGTAACGCTTTCGTTCTCCTCTCGGCTTCCGATTTGTAGAACCTATATGACTATCAAGATTACACCGTCCTTTCGGATGGGACGTTAAGCCGTTGGTCCCCTTGGTACTTTTCGAAAGGAGTAGGCTACGTGCTGGTACTGGGTTTCCCCTCCTACATACTTCATCCTCATCTATCACCACTCATCGTCTCGAATAGCCAAAGTGCATTAATATGAGACGTTAAACAATAATCAATCATTAAATATTGTGGTATTAATACATTTGAATTTATTATTGCAAACGTTTGTTTTCACCTTGTGTGAAAACGATAAAAATTATTGGGACACGAATATTGTTTTTTAGTTTATTATTATTAGTATTACTATATTTTTAAATTATGTAATCACTTAACGACGTACACGTTATGTGGCACATGTAGTTCTCCATTTCTATAATATTAATTTTCAACCAAGAACAGACTGTTTCTGGGCAGGTTTCCTCGGGAAAATGTATAATGTAAATAATAACAACCTAGACAATGTATTTATATAAATAGATTTTTTTATTTAAAAGGTTCATACTAGAAATTGATGTTTAAACCTATTGTGATGCACCATTATTTCACAAGGTCAATCGAATTGACCTTCGTGGCCAGAGTAGGCTTCCAATCAGGGTGAACGAGGCTGATGAGAGAAGAGAGAAAGAGGGAGAAAACTAATTGTGTTTGCTGGAATGGGTAAACAAATTATGAAAATCCTTGTTACACTTTAAGTGAAGTATATTAATGAAAAGAACACAATACAAAATAAATTAGAGGCTGTCTCTTGTTTAGCCTCGCCACTGTAGAAATTCAGTTCACCGTTACTTTTAGGCTGTACTTGTTCGTAGATTGATCTGCTTTCATTAATAGTATTTTGGTGAATTTCTTCTAAACTACTTACTAATCTGGAACAAATAATTTGTTACATAACAATGATGGATCATTGTTATAGAAAAGAGTGAATCTCCTCGATAAGCATCACTTTTTGCACGTCAGTCCGTGCGTGTTGCCACGTTTCTCGATAAAAACCGAATACTACCTTCGATTGACATTCTATTTTTTGTTATCATTGACCTTTAACAAGGATGATACATAGTGTTTTTAGTGACGCTTTGCGTCAGGAACAGTACTAACATTTTTTCAGTTTACATTTTTGTGTATTTGGTACCCCCAACAAAGATTTGAGTGCAGGATACGATATAGTTTTTGATAATAGATATATATATATCACTACACTTTGTTCCAACATCGTTTAGTTGGGTAAAGGGGTGTTTCCACCTAAATCTTGGGCATCACCGAATCAGCACCGGCCTGCCAAGCTCGGCACCTCATCTTCTTCCTCATTTTCTTGTCGTTACACCAACTCTCTTCACTTTTTCCTGTCCTACCACCATCTTTCTCTCTCTTCAACCACTTCCCACTCCACTCCTCTCTCCTCCACATCTGCCTGTACTTGATCTTGCCACATATCTCGAGGTCTTCCCACTCTTCTCATATCATTCTTTAGTTCAAATGCTTGTCTTGGGATTCTATTCTTCTCCATTCTTCTCATATGTCCATACCATCTTAGTCGCTCCTTTCCCATCTTGAACTTTAGGCTCTCTACTCCTACTTTCTTCCTTATCATACTACTTCGTATCTTATCCAACTTTGTCACACCTGCCACACTGCGTATGAACTTCATCTCATCTGCCTGTATAGCACTTTCTTCCTTCCAGCCCATTGGCCACGTTACAGCACCATATGTTAAAATGGGTAGATAGTACATTTTATATAGGAGCATTTTGCATTTTTTAGTGAAATGCTCATTCAAAATTAACTTTCTGATCTTTTGGTAAAACTTTTCTGCCAACCCCACTCTCCGTTTATCTTCATTCACTACTTTTGCTTCATTAGTCACAATTCTTCCTAGGTATTGGAATTCATCTTTTTCCTCCAGTTCTACTCCCCTCAGTGTGATCCTATCTTTATATCTTTGAGACTTTTTGACTCTTTGCATCACTAAAACCTAACTCTAAACTAATAATAATAATAATAAACTAAACTAAATTCGTATTTAGAGTCCGGCCCCTCAGTTACATATCATCTGATAATTAGTTTATACCGTTCACTTTCAGTCCAGAATTAATCAAGTTTAGGGTACAGCGTCTAATAATCCTAGTTCCGTCACATGAGTGCCACCAGTTTCAACAACGAAAACCTCTTCACCGGGCCGAGAATATCACGAGACACAACCACCTATTGCTGCACCATCTGCAACCACGGTGATGAAAGCAGACGGTGGAACTTGAAAATTCATACAAAATACTGGTCTGACATTGTTTGAAAACCTGTCGTCACCCACTATGAGCTATAGGTTTTTTCATACAAGTAAAGGATATATATGTGTGCGTCTGAGAAACAGTAAGATTAATTTACATGCTGTAGCAATCAAGAAGCGCCAACGATTCTATTTTCCTGCTATACATTTGTGTACAGGCAAACAGAAACAACGCCAACAATATTGTCTCAAAGACCTTCTTCATAATATAACATTTCACTGTGTCTCGATCCGTTCCACAAGAGAAAAGATTATTAAAGCTGTATGCTGTAAGTCGTATCGTCGTTTTCTGGCAGTGTAACTGTATTTAATGAATTACCGCCATTTTCATTATCTGTGTGCCTACTTTACGAGTAAAGTCAAAATAACAGTAAGAACATTTTCTACGGTACTTCCTTAAAATTGTCTTGCAACACGTTGTGTGGCTCTAAGTTTACTACAGCTAACAAAAAATATAAATTTAATTCACAATGGTACAATTCTGAAGAGTCTGTGATGTTCAATTTAAAATTGCTATAAATGTTTTATTTAATACTAGGCCGCTTCACGAATTACTCTTTTTCTAGTCGCGTTGATGGATGAGCTTTTATAGTGGATTATTTTTGTCCAATGAATACCGTTTCGTGGTGTCTTTGTTGTCGTCATTGTCATTGTCGCCATTATTAAGACAAGAGCAAGAGTGCCTTCAACAATGCGAGGCGACCGACTGCGAGTCGAAAGAGACCGAGAACCGGTGCTGTGACTAGACAATTTAATTTTCATCTAGATATAGATAAAGATAATCCTCAAAACTTGTATCTAGATAAGATAAAAGATAAACTACAATAACATTATCTTGATAAAAGATAATAGATAATAATAATTATCCAAATAATTTTGCATAGATAAAACATAATAATTATCGCAGAAAAGCAAATTTGTTTACCAACTTCTAGCACTATTTTCAAATATGCGGACTCTATGAAAAACATAATGTAGTTAATTGGATGAGCGTAGCGAGCGTAGCGAGCGAAGCGAAGATTCCATTTCACTACACTGGAGAAAAAAATCCGGAATGTTTTTTTTTTTTCTTTTTTTTTTTTTTTGTATTTTTGTGTGTTTGTTAACACGATTCCGGCTAAACCGATACTCCGATTGCGATGAAATTTTAATTTTCATCTAGATATAGATAAAGATAATCCTCAAAACTTGTATCTAGATAAGATAAAAGATAAACTACAATAACATTATCTTGATAAAAGATAATAGATAATAATAATTATCCAAATAATTTTGCATAGATAAAACATAATAATTATCGCAGAAAAGCAAATTTGTTTACCAACTTCTAGCACTATTTTCAAATATGCGGACTCTATGAAAAACATAATGTAGTTAATTGGATGAGCGTAGCGAGCGTAGCGAGCGAAGCGAAGATTCCATTTCACTACACTGGAGAAAAAAATCCGGAATGTTTTTTTTTTTCTTTTTTTTTTTTTTTGTATTTTTGTGTGTTTGTTAACACGATTCCGGCTAAACCGATACTCCGATTGCGATGAAATTTTAATTTTCATCTAGATATAGATAAAGATATTCCTCAAAACTTGTATCTAGATAAGATAAAAGATAAACTACAATAACATTATCTTGATAAAAGATAATAGATAATAATAATTATCCAAATAATTTTGCATAGATAAAACATAATAATTATCGCAGAAAAGCAAATTTGTTTACCAACTTTTAGCACTATTTTCAAATATGCGGACTCTATGGAAAACATAATGTAGTTAATTGGATGAGCGTAGCGAGCGTAGCGAGCGAAGCGAAGATTCCATTTCACTACACTGGAGAAAAAAATCCGGAATGTTTTTTTTTTTTCTTTTTTTTTTTTTTTTTGTATTTTTGTGTGTTTGTTAACACGATTCCGGCTAAACCGATACTCCGATTGCGATGAAATTTTATGGAGGCCTTCGAAATCTCTGAACTTAGAACTGCCACGTTTTTGAGCGCAATCGGGAAAATTTTTCTTATAAAAAACGCAATTTTACGATTTTTTTCGATTTTTAAAAAAATTCTTCGACTTATAACACTTACATGCTTTATCCGATTGTAATGATTTTTTATTAGAACCTTAATTTTATGAATTAAGATATTCGTGTGAAATTTGAGCTTAATCGAAACATTATTTCTCATGAAAATCGAAATTTTACGGGTTTTTTCTTTTTTAAAACAATTCTTTGACATATAACACCTACATGCTTTATCCTATTGTAATGATTTTTTTATAGAACCTTAATTTTATGAATTAATATACTCGTGTAAAATTTGAGCGCAATTGAATAATTATTTCTTATGAAAATTGCAATTTTACGTTTTTTTTCTTTTTAAAATTACGTAAAAATAATTATGATTTATTAAAAAAATTAAGTTAATTTTTAATTTAATTTAATTTAATTTTAAAAAAATCTTCGAATAAGTAATGATTTTTTCACAGAACAACAGAAAATCCGCGTAACTCAATGCAGCTCAATGCACCAATTACGCTCATCCAACAACGCGGCGGGACTTAAGCGTTTTCCTAGTTAGTAGAAGTTATTTTTATTTTTAAAAGTCATTCGTTATTTTCTTTTCTAAAGTATTGTTTTGATCTAAAATAATATCTAAAATATAAAAAAGCCGAGCTCTAGATAATTGAAAAAGATAACAAAAACTTATCTAGATGAGATAAAAGATAGCAGATTTTATCTTGATAAGTCACAACACTGCGTGCGAGAACCGACTTGAGTTTCGTATGCCAGCCGCGAAAGGTGTGGGGCGGCGAGGTCATTTTGACCAATCGTTGACATAAAAGTACGATTTTTATGAGAAATATTTCTTCCGTTGTCATTAAAATCATAACGTATCTAAGTTAAGTGATTTCGAAAGTTCCCATAAAGTTTAATTAAGATCGTAGCCGTTTGCCAGGTCGGGGGCTAAATGTCACTAAAATATCAGATTGTAAAATCTTTACAAAATCGTTAAAGTACGATATTCATGAGAAATATTTCTTCGATTGTACCCAAAGTCGTGGCAGGTCTAAGTTGAGAGATTTCGTAGATGCCCTCTAAATTTCATTAAGATCGGATCAGCCATTTACTGTGGAGAGCGAACAAACAGACAAAAAACTAACAAACAAAACAAAAAACACCCGAGCTATTTTTATCAGGGAGTCTTCGCTACGCTCATCCAATGATTTGACATACCTACAAATAAGCTTTGTTTTAAAGCACAGTCGATCACGAGTATTAAACGCGGAAATGATTTATGAACTATGGAGAATATAAGCAAATGAAGAGAAACGTATTAAAATACGCTTAATGCATCTTTTGTGCATAAAAGTGAAAAGCAATTATATTGTAAATATCAAATTAAACATGGTGAGTACATTGTTTGTTTTTTTATCTTGGAACATTTTCATTTCCACTGTACAAAGTAACATTATTAATTTAAATCTGCAACAGCGTTTAATCAATTATTTTACAGCTCCTTCTACGAATACCGTCTTCAAACAAACCCACCGCTTATACGATAGTACGAAGACGCCAAAAAGATATCAAAGATATTAATAAATGATTGGAGTCTCATTCAACTCACGACACAAACAGAACAATGGATATAACGTTCAGCTACATTTATATTCTATTTTCTCTACACAAACAGAATTGAAGGAATTCCGATGGTATAATGAAAGTCATTTTAAATTCAACGAATATTTATCATTTACCTCACTTAATTTCGCTGAAGATAAAGAAAGGACTAACAAACGGAAAGGCATGAAGAGCGTTCGTTGAACTTTTTCCATAGGATAGCTTTTTACCGAGGTACATTTAATTTTCAAGTGGATTTTATCACGCGTAAAATGTAATACCTTTTTGTTCGTTATACGATGTGCTAATAAGCATTATGCCACAAGAAAACTGCATTCGCGATGTGTCGAATATGAGTAGAAATTATCATGTTTATATAGCTGTCAGGGAGGCTATTAAATTTGGAGAGGTCTACGAGTTTTTATAACAAAAAGCGAGTTATGCATGTGGAGTTTAAATTCTCACAAGCAAACAAACGTAATTAATGCAAGTTAACTAATGGTTATGCATAAAAACTGGCGAAAAAGATTTCTTATCCACGACGAATTTTGGTACTTATAATACCATACACAAATTAATTTTATTTTGCATCATTATTAAAATTATGCGAATTTTTTTTTTTTTTTTAGATATTTATACTAAATTATTTAATATATCGTAAAGTGGTCCCAACGAAAGAATGCAGGTGGCTCGAAATTGTTTTCCCAACATAACAACTTTGTCAATTCTATTCACGCTAGCTCAGCGTAGATCTTGCACACGGAGGAACTCTGTGATCTAGCACAGATAATTTTTGCTTGCGTTGGTAAAAGATATTTCTCATTCATAGACAAAGGCGGCATTCCATTTACCGAGCATTTATTCTACCCCCACCACTACCAAGCACCTGCATTCTTTCGTTGTAGCAAGTATAGGAGATAATGTATTAATTTGTTTGTTGGATTTGATGAATCGTTTGGAAATTGTTACATTTTGTGAACAACTCATAAGGCTAATACTTCGGGCCGTATGTATGTATATTCGTTTATCAGTGTCAGTATTTTCTTAAGTAAACCTAGACAGGATTTTAGGCATAAGGAGAACAAAAGCCCGGTCCACACCTTGTTTTAGCCACTGCGGTTGACAGGGTCTGGTGTGGACGTACGACATGATTGGGTTATTATAGCTGCGGGTAAACTGTATGTGTGGGCACCATTATCATAAACAACGCTCCACTCTCATTCCTTCAAACCATAGGAGTATATGGACCAGGACTGATACTTATTATTATAGTCGTCTTCGTCTTGTAAAGAAAAGTCGCCTCGTATGCCCTGTTTACTGTTTGATGAGCACGAGCGAACCATGCTTTATTGAGGAACGCAAGGATAATTAGACAGGATCACTTTGAAGCTCTACTAATTTTTTGCACCAGAACGTCAAGTTAGAATGTCTGTTTGGTGCGATTAAAACACATTTTTTTTAAATTGTTTATTTTTTAGTTACTTGGTAAAAAGGCCACCAAAAACGTTTTTTTCAAGTAATTTTCAATTCCTGTGTAATTATTTAAAAACTTGAGATGTTCTCTGATCGCGCCATGCTCACATTCTTCAAAGTTTCATATTTTGTGGGTAAAATCGTGAGGCCAAAAAGTGATCCAGAAGGTATTTGGAGTTCGCTGCATTTGTCGATCAAGTTATTTTTAAATGAAAAATTTGCGTAGTTAACGTTGGGTCGAGCTCTTCCGTGCTATAGTAATATCCCGTGCATTTAGTAATATCCTGTGAGTATAGTAACAACGGTAATGTCTTGTAGCCGATTTCTTTAAGAGACTGTTCCAATCAATCAACCAATCTTTAAGAGACTAGACTAATCTTAGCAACATACAGCACTAATGAACTATGCCTTCTAAACATACAGGGCTCGGACTGATTTCTATTCAAAACCTCACACGAACAATCTGCGAATGTTGGTGTGACAGCAAACACTCGTAAACTATTGTTCGCCGCCTCCTGGTTGTATTGCCTTAATGGAAGTACTCAAGATGACGGGTGCTTCATGAGAGCCGTTGGTAATGTCTTCGCTACAATTTACACAATGCTCACAACCACACGTTATTCAAATGAGGAACACGTTGAGGAAAGCTTCAATTTGATACGTGAACTATAGCGGGCCATAAATTGAAGTAGTAAAGTGAATACGTCACTTACCTGAGGAAACAATTGTTGATTGAATACTCCCAGAATGTCGAAAAACGTGGATAATTAATAATATTGGTAAACAAAAATAGAAATAGAGATTAAATATCACAAGATCAAGCTTTCCTATACATAACTCTTCTCTCCGTACGTATGAGCGTCTCTCACGTCTCGTCATTAAAACGATTAAAACCTCCGCTTGACTTACGGTTTTTGTTTACTTTATCCTTCAACAAGGATGGCATTTATGTTTTTGGTAGCCCTGGGGGACAGAGGAAGGAGCTAGCCCCGCATAATTCTAGAATTTGTGTATACCTTTAGCCTCCGCTATGGTAGTTGAATGCTGGAACAAGCGTGGTGAATGACTGTTAACTTTGCTCCCTATTTTGGATTCTTACATCCCGTATTTAGCTTCCCTTATGATATTATTTGCCATTCCATTATTTATCTTTCTCTACTTTTTTACCATAAAACGAAATATACTTAAAAGTACAATGTGTTAATATGTTATGAATTACGTTATGGTTTACATCTCATTAGTTTGTATGTGTAACATAAATTTCTAATTATTTGTTTGTTTTTTTTGTAAACACTCAGGTCAGGATATGGAATCTATTTACACTTTATTTTATCATATTATGCTCCAACCCAAGTTCGCAAATATTCCTTACCTCCAACATGTGTATTCCCTAAGCGCCCCGTCACCAGGAGCATTTGACATTTGGCTGCGACGCGACCCCCGACTTTGCCCTCAACAACCCGCTCGTGAATACGGCCGGGTAGAACCGAATGCGGTTGTGTTTATGTTTGAGATTGTGTTTGAGTTTGAACACAGTTTGAGTGACAATCTCGAAGACTCATCACAACCACTGCCTTGATTACAACACGCCGAGCATGGCCGTTGGGGATTGACAACTGCTCAGATATATAATATGTGGTGGTTGAGATCGAGAGTATAATTTAAAATCAACCACCCACTTGGATCTTGGAACTAACATTCGATTTAAAAAATCACCTTGAAGGGATAGTAAATTGTCTTTTTTCATTGTTTTTTGGGGGAAATGGGACTATAGTTTGTCAAACAAACCCAATATTGTTTTTTTACAGTCACGTGAAAGCAAACAGCCTAAGGGGGATCCTTTTAATGATATTTGTTTACATAAGTTTTATATTCATTCCAGTTTATTACTTCCGCTTCAGAGTTCTACGAATATTTGTCGAAGAAAAGCTCGCAGCTCACGGATATACAGCCTACAGGGTATGGAAACGGGTCTTCTGAAGCAGCAAGTTGTAGTTAAAATCTGTTTTATCAATTATATATTTCATGTAACGCGAATGCAGTACTGCAGAGGAACCAGTGTGCGTATATTGGATATGTATATTTCTCACGCTTTACAGTCGGTAGTCTCACAGCGATGGAAACAACGCACGAAGTGTTTTCCAAGGTCATTTAACTCTTAGTTACGACACAGTATTTACAAAGTTAACAGTCGTTAATGGAAGTGTTTTAAATTTATTTTAAATGTGTAAAGGCAATACAAAACAATGATACATTGCAATTTTATTACGAATAATAAATGAAAATTCTGAATCAATAAAGAAACATAACAGACTATTTCCTATAAAAAGCAATAAGAAAGTGCTTACTAATTTCATAACTTTATCACACAGTTTTATTAAAACAGGTTATACTGGTAAAAATATATAATTACCATAAATAAAATATATTTGACAGCAAACCGGTTTACTCCAATGAACTTACACAATTATTCATCAATTCTCATGAAATTGCCTTGTTCTGTTTAATAATGTTTCCCATCATATCTATACGTACGTCGTATTTTCGTAGAGAAGCGCCCCTATTTCTGGGTTCTATCCATCCATAAACCTCTAACCACCATTTTCTCATTAATTTGTTTTCCGTGCAATATGCCGTTCTTGTAACAACCAATGAACCCAACGTAGGCATTTTCCTTACGTATATAGAGGAGGAAATTACTTGTCTGATCAAGGCACGTAGTAGACATTGAGTACTGAGGAGTAGCCCTGAAGACCTGACAAGTAGACTGATATTCACATCGCTACAGAAACAGTAAGTAGTTCGTCTTTAGCAGTGCACAACACAGGGCAATCGTCAGACGAACTTTTAGATTATTATTCAATTGTTCGGGATTCACTCCCATAGACGTAATTCTTTATATGGAAATCAATCAGGAAAATATAAAATCCGACTCAGCGGGGTATCAAACCCCGTTCTCCCGATTGCATGTGGTCCCCTTCTGGATTATTGGTGCATTATTACCTCGCCCATACTCATTGATCTCGATGCCACAACTCTCTCTCAAATTTAAATTAATCGTGTTTTGGATTTAAAAAATAGGAACAAATAATTTCTGTTTCCAGCTAGGCGTTGTAGACATGTTAGGAAATTCTCTCTCAATTAACGACGGTGAATAAGAGTGGGTACTTGTCACAAGTGAACGAGTTGGAAACACTCTTCGCCTCAGCCACAACTTGACACGGTTGCCGACATCGTGCTGAGTGGAAGCTACGCTCGCTGGCGTCTGCGTTAGACAGGTGCGCACTCAGTGGGCACAGATGAGCGACGGAGGCGTCCGAAACTCCGCATTTTACTTTCGGACACCGCCTCAAGTGTTCACTAGTTAATTTCAACATTTTACTGGCGTCAACAATAACAAACATCGCTAATACATGATTTAAATAAGGATTGCGAAGAAATGGTTACAAACATACAAATTACAGTTTTGTTAATATATTTCCACAACTATACGTGATATTATAAAAATGAAACTATATACAGTAGTAACGTTATAAATATAGATCATTGGACTTTTTCACTGTTAGTTAACAAAATATTTTTTAATGTGATATTTCGATTTCTTACAGAATCTTTATCAAACAAATTAACAATTTTTATTATATTCTTTTTTTATCTAATTTAAACACTAAGTGTTTAAATAGCAAGTCTTGGTACATTAAACATTATTTTCTAATAGTCGACTAGTTCAAGTGTGAATTAACAAGAAAATTGTATTTAATTATTGTATTTAATTAATTGTATTTAATTATACAATTTTCACTTTTGAAATTAATCTGAAACATATTGTAGTGCCATAAAAATCATAAACTTGAATTTCATAAAAAAAGAAATTAATTCAATCAAAAATTGGAAAATTTATTTAAATCCCCTGAAGGAGCAAAAATTAAATATAATGCAATATTAACATTATTTTATTTTTATAGTTTCAAACACTTTTCTACCTGCTTACATCCAAACGTAATAAATATAAAGATAGTTTCAATTGAATAATAAAAAAATCCCCCTCTCTCTGAGTTTTAGATATTAAACCACAAAGTAAGCGTTATTTCAGTAAATAAACAGCACTGCGAATATGGACTGTACACGAACTTGTTTATATGTTAAGTTTGACTTGACAGTTTTCGACAACTTCAAAGAAATTTTTGTAAAACAACTTCACAAATTGGATTTCAAAGTTTCCAAAAAGCAAACAGGAAATGTGTGTCAAACTCTATTTGCATTTATTAAATTCGTAAGTTTCGAGTTTTCATCTCAAGCAATTTTTTGTTGACGCATGAATTTTGGAAGGTTATACGCTAGGGTAGACAGACACTAAAAAGAACGAGATTAATTTTGTAAAGCTTCTAATCCCTTTACGTTTTAAGGAGCTACTTTGTGTTACTCAACAAAGACCGGGATACATTTTCTGATACAATCTAATCCATATAACTAATGTGTTTCAGATATTTATTCAAGGGCATTCTAAGTGGTCTGTTAAAAATGCAAACACCACAAAATATTGTTGCTCATTTAAAACGGTGTAATTTTACAACGTCACACATTTATCATACAACATTTTTCAAATATAGTATAGCCTTAAACAAGGTATTTCTCAAGACAATTTAATGGTACAAAGAGACATGGCACGCCTCTTCTCTTTCGGCACAACATGTACTTCATCTAAAATAATAATAATTCGCCAAACATTTGGTAATATAATTGGGACCTACAGACTTGCATGGTATGAAGAATACGTGACATAGACTTTGTCATGGAGTAAGGAATTTATTTAGTTAGTTTCAGAAAAATACTCGTAACTTACTGAGAAAATGCGAAACGAAATTGGATTTTAGTTTGTTATACGAGTATGTTTCTGTAAAATATACATATAAACAACATTTCCATAATGTTGCGCATAAAACAATACTCCGATTCCCTTACACATTATGCAAATTATGCTTTAGCCATCCGTAACAAATAAGACTGGAAACTTTTCCCTTTGGTTTGACATGAAAATGTTGTAGAATTTACAATGACAGTCTACGCTCTGGGAAATTAAAGTACAAATTAGAGATCTAAAGTGTGGTATGACTTTGTTGCGGTGGCTCTGTGGAGTATCGTGCCCCACACAGCTAACAACTGCAGGCCCTAATTTGACCTAACAAGCTAACACCTGTAAAGTAGACCACACAAAAGCTTTGTGAAGCCATGATTCACCTGACACCCCATTCTCCGGGGCTACGGGAATATTCACCATAGACATGAAAGCCACAGGGTAAGGGGGATACTTCGTAAGTTCTGTCTGTTGAATCTATTGTACGTGCACTCTCACTAGAAATTCTTGCCAACTCGGTTGGAAACTTTTACCAAATCAAAAAGTTCAAAGCAGTACGCGCGCATGCTTGTGTTTGTGGGAAAGCGTTGGTTTGTGTTTATCTGCGTGTGTTTTAATTGTTGGTGTAGGATGTGTGTAGCTGGCTTTTATAACATACAAAGAAATTATTTTAGACAAGGAAAACGCCAAAGTCTTTGTTAGACGAGTGAGCGAGTCATGTGTTGAATACCCGGGAACATTTGCATTTAAGTTTGATAATTATATTGGTATAAATAATAGGGTTTTTGAGTTTAGTTGGTATAAGGGCGCGTCAACTGTAAGGCCATAATGCGCCACTCTAGCCTATTATAGGCTAGGGAGGCCTTAGGTAGGGCGAAGAAAGGGAATGTTACCGGGTACTCAACACATGGCTCACTCACTAACAACGACTTCTGCGTTTTCCTAGTTGCATTTAATATCCTTTATGAATTTGTTACCAACATTGTTGAGTTTTAATGCATTGTTGTTGTAATATTACTATTTCAAATATTTACTTAACTGTAGTTCATTGTTGTGTCTGCATCTATGTAATTAGATTTATATAGTTGTCCTGCTTTGTGAATCAGTTTTTTTAACTGAATAGGATATACGTTAAATAAATAAATAACTAAATAAATAATAACTGGAAAAAGGCCACATTATTCTAAGTTGTTTTTTTGGGGAATTTAATGCACATAGTCAAATTCACCGTATTATGTTGTAAACAAATGATTCGAATAACAATGTTTGAGATTGGTAGAGGTGCCGGGTAGACCTAAAACATTTTTAACTCCATAAGATTAACATTGTTGGTGGAGGTGCCGGGTAGAGCGAGAAAAGTTTTAGCTCCATAAGAATAGCATTGTTGGTGGAGGTGCCGGGTCCTTGATTTTATTATTTATATTATGGGGAGAGAGGTATATTGTTGTGGTATTTCTTGTAAGTGTAGCACACATAGCGGTGAATATATTATTATTGTGTTTCAAATATATAGGTCAGTGTACTATAAGCAACAAATAGCATCTCGGTACTTGTACTTGCTCTCACAATCTTTTGTATTTTGTGTTTTGTGTGGTTCGTTGGTCTTGTGGTTAGAGACTCAGCTTCCAATGCAGAAGGTCCAGGGTTCGATTTCTGCTCTAGGCAGAAGTTCTTAAACTTCTAATGTGGACTTAAGTTCTCAGCTCTTGGCTATGGAATTTTTAAATTGTGATTTGGAGCCGTCCGAGCAACGAGATACATAATAAATTCTAAGGCGGTTTAGAATCAGCCGTGCTGATTTTGGAGCTGTCTGCGGGTGGAATCGTGTCCAGTTTGATTGATTGGTGTTTCCTACTTAAATATGTCGGTCACTAGTTAGTCATTGTTCGCTCGCCGATGATGTCGGCGCCTACAGGTTTGGCTTTGGTCGGTTTAATGTCCCCCACCAAAAAAAAATTACGTGGCAGAGTGGGTAGACTCTTAAAATACGAATGTATCTATTTTATTTATTTATACTAGCCTATCATAGGCTAGAGTGGTGCATTACAGCCTTAGAGTTGACTTTCCCTTATGCCAACTAAACTCAAAACCCTATCAATTATACAAACTTAAATGCAAATGTTCCCGGGTACTCAACACATGACTCGCTCACTCGTCTAACAACGACTTTCGGGTTTTCCTAGTATTTAAAAAATTATTAAACATGTTTTGAAATGCATATAACGCAGTGTAGTCTACATCAACTGTGTCCATACTATATGGAAAACATAGTCAGTATGAAATACGTGTAAATATTGCAAGGTTTACTCAATCTCCGAGTAGAATTTGGGGGTACCTTGAGCGTGCAAGATTCCATACTCCTTGGTCACTGCATTCAATCACAGCCACAATGATTCGATGAAAATGACTTCTTCAAAAACAAAACCATTTTTAAAATAAATCCTACAAATTTTAAGATTATTTTAAATTGTTTGTTTCTTGTAGGTTTAAATCGAAAAGGATTTTTCTCATTTTGTTAAGCAGTTCTCAGTTACCTGGTCATGGATGTTTGTTTAAAATTTCAGCTCAATCAATTTGGCCGTTCGGCCGTATGTGACCGGACAGACAGACATACATTTAACATTTGACAGACACATTAGTCACGGCGAAGACCCGATCAAGTGGCGTTATAAATCCACATTCGCTTCGCTCACTCGTCTAATGAGTTAATAACTAGGGAAACGCCAAAGTCGTTGTTAGACGAGTGAGCAAGCCATGTGTTGAGTACCCGGGAACATCCCCTTTCCTCCCCAAAACTTAAGGCTGAATCTAGCTAGCATGGGCATTTTCTCCACAGTATATTAGGCTAGAGTGGCGCATTAGGCCTTACAGTGTTAACGCGCCCTTATAACAACTAATCTCAAACCCCTCTTATTTGCACTCTTGCTCACTCATCTAACAACGACTTTGGCGTTTCCCTAGTTATGGTCATCGTCGTCAAGGGGGTTGTCAGGGAAGGGGTAGAGGTCCCCGACGACGACTGCCAGAGGTCGCATCTTTTCGTGGAGTATATAATATACTTCACTTTTATACTTACCAGCTGATGTTTGCGAGATGGACTTAGTCTAATTCGATCGTCTTTTACCATATGCAGAGCAATGCTCTGTGCCAAATACACGACCATATGGTTTAGGCCTACGTAAAGCGTACACATATCTAACATTCATGACGTAGGTTAGAATAAAGTAGGTGGTCTAGTCTCCGATTTTAATTATACCTTTATATGGCGTAGTACTGCGTGTATACTGTATAGGGTCTACTGCGGTATTGCACTGTTTCTTGTGGATGGTCAATTGGTCATCATTATTAATTAGTTGATGAATTTAAACAAGAATAATGACATTACCTTTAGAGAATGACATACCGTATTGACAACAAAAACATACGAAAAATCACCGACTGATAGCGACTATATCTGAATTGTTTTTATATCGTAGGCTGTGGCCTATTTTTCATATGGAAAATCTAAACAAATGCTACCGATATTTTTAAAAATCCATTTTATTTATTGTAGTTTTAAATCGAAATGGATCTTGCTCATTTTGTTAGCAGTTCTCAGTTACCTGGTCACGGATGTGTGTTTAAAATTTCAGCTCAGTCTATTTGGCCGTTCGGCCGTATGAGCCTGGACAGACAGACAGATACAGACAGACAGACATTTAACATACATACATTGGACAAAGCTCACGGCCAAAGCCCGATCGAGTATAGCGTTAGGGAAGACTTACGTTCGCTGCGCTCACTCGTCTAATCACTAAAAATACGTTATTAACTTGGGTCTAAGGAAACATGCTGAGTAGAGTTCTGTAATTTTAAACAGAAAACAAATTTGACAAAACGTGTTTTTTGTCTACCAATTTAAGTTATGTTCGATACTAGGGAAACGCCAAAGTCGTTGATAGACGAGTGAGTGAGCCATGTGTTGAGTACCCGGTAACATCCTCTTTCCTTCCCTATACCTAAGGCTGGATCTAGCCCAGTATGGGGAATAATACCGGGTATTCAACACATGGCTCACTCACTCGTCTATTAACGACTTTGGCGTTTCCCTAGTCTAGTTGGCTAAGGCGCCCTTATACCCGGAATGTGGGAGACCTGGGTTCAATCCCCTGGTCGAAAAATATTTTGTAGTTTATGGATTGTATTTAAAAAACTATTAAACATGTTTTGAAATGCATATAACGCAGTTTAGTCTACATCAACTGTGACAATACTGTGGAAAACATAGCTAGTACAAAATACGAGTAAAGATTGCATGGTTTACTCAATCTCCCAGCAGAATTTGGGGGTATCTTGAGCGTGCAAGATTCGATACACCTTGGTCACTGCATAAAATCACGACCCTACAAAAAATTATTCAATAAAAATGACTTTTTTAAGAACCAAAGCATTGTTGTTAAAATGAAACATACACATTTCAAGCATATTTTTCAATTTATTATTTCTTGTAGGTTTAATTCGCAACGGATTTTGATCATTTAGTTAGCAGTTCTCAGTTACCTGGTCACGGATGTCTGTTTAAAATTTCAGCTCAATCTATTTGGCCGTTCGGCCGTATGAACCCGAACAGACAGACATTTTACAAACATTTAACATTTAACAGACACATTAGTCACGGCGAAGACCCGATCAAGTGGCGTTATAAATCCTCATTGGCTTCGCTCACTCGTCTAATGAACACTTGACACTTCCATTAATAAGAAAATAAAAACTGTGTTTGTGTGTTAGTAGACATTAAGAGACTTAAAAGACATGCCGTGAATAATAAGGCAAAAACATTAAACACAAATAAGAATAAGATCTTATCCGTGAAGGGCTCTTTCCTCATTTGGTATTGGTAATGTATTTAAAAAACATACAAAAAAGATTTACTTTAGATTAACCCACTTTTTGAAATCAAAACTATCGGAAAAGTACTTATGAAGAAATAGCAATTCCTACTGCTTCATTCCCCATATCAAATCCCAGTTTTTCCAGTAAGAATTTCTTTACGAAATTCAATGATAGTAACTTGTAAACATAATCGATTCTAACACATATTTCATCCTTTTTAAAACACTTAACTTTCGAGAACATCACTATATTTGTAAATAAAATTTCGTATTGCATTAATTAAGCTAATGATGTGTATCGAACTCTGTAATAAATATAAAAGTTCTGAGTGTATTCATCGATATTACGATGTTCATAATCACGTACGTTTTACCTTGTAAACTGACTTACATAATTGATTATAAATATTGTCTTTTAAAATTACTCTAAAAATGATTTCAAAATACATTCCCATAGTTTATTTCTCATACAGAAAAAGAATGTTATTTTACGCTTAACTAGGAAAATAAGTAAAACGTCTAACCTACCAGATATATTTCAGCTTAGCAGCTAACAGGAATATAACCCGCGAAGACCGAGGAGAAAACTCTTTCGAAGACGAGCCTCTTACACAGTGAAAACATCAATGTGGTCCTTAATTGCCTCGGTTGAAGATTTTACGTATAACCATCTTCATTTTAAGATCCAATTCAAAATGTCCACGTTGAATATTAGCTAACATCGAACTGAACGGCGGGTAACATGAACCCGCGCAGCTAATCAATATTTGACAGATTTCAGTTCGAGGGTTGAAGTCCGTGAGACGTCCCATCAGTCTTCGTCAAATCTAGCCCAAGTCACTGGAGAAACCCATCCCAGTAAAGCATTTTTATTTTTTAAGGACATTCAATTTCAAAGCATCATTGACAAACATTAAAATAGTTTGTTGTTTTATGTCCTGACAATGATGTAGGGACCATAGTGCAAACAAAAAAAACTGGATAATTTTATTCGAAGCTGTTTTTATGTTACACTTTACGTCTTTGTTAACTAATATCAAAATAGGAAATTAAATTAGCGGTCTTATAACATATAATAATGTAGAAGAACATCATATTATATTCAATGAAGCTCCAGCTGGGCATTCAATTAATTGTTGTTTACGTAACACGGGTATCAAGATAATGTGGATCGTTTACTCAAGAGTTCCACAATATGTGTTGAATTAAAGTAGAACGAACATATATTTCAAATGTCTATATTATATCTCCTTCAAACCTATATGGTTTTAGACTTAGGTAAACAATATTATCGATAATAAGATTTTGAATGTGGGTTCACACTAAACAGAAAACGAGACATAATGTTACGTGGCTCTACGTGTATCCTATAAGTCGGTGTAATACCCGTGTCTTATTATTAAGTTGTTAATTCTAAAGTATAAGACGCCCTCTAATATTCCATAAACCAAATTTAATAAGTCACACAACTCTCACTTGAACATGTATGGTGTATTTAATAGTAATATAAGCCAACGCATTTTAGTTAATGAAACAAGCAACATCAGAAAGTACGAAAGTATTGTAATATTCGTCATGATTTAGCCTAGCTTTAGAGAGTATAGTCATTTGTAAACATTCCATCAATCTTCAATATGTCTTACATCTTATAAGTCTTATTTCTGTCTATGTTTTATAAAGTATTTTTTGGAGGGTCCAAAGTGTGCCCCGATTTAAACCGATCTTTGTGTATTTTAACACCGAGGCTTTTGCGGAGAACATTGTTTCCTGCAAGTTCTGGTGTTGTTAAGAACAAATTAAAAAAAATATCTCGAACACAATTTATTTAGGCTTCCACTGACCCGGAAGAATATCATTTAAACTTCCAGAACGAGATATATCCCAGCGTTTATGTATGTTATATATTCATATTTAAAATCTATAGATAAAAAAATATATTATGAGTGTATTTATTCGTTGAAATGTCCGGATCTGACAACTGAAATGTTATACTGAACATAATTAACAAAACGAGATCTATGACAACGATTGTACAAACAAATGTCATTTCTACCTCTAGATTGTAAATTAAATTATCAAAGTTAAAGCTGGTTAAATAATATATATCACTAGAGTAAATATCCTTCTTAAAGTCATGCTCAGATAAAAGGGGGAAAGTATTAGTTTATAGCGACCGCCATTTAACGAGAAGTGGTTGACTTTCTATTTAAGGCAATACCACAGAGAGAGCAATTATGTGGTAAATAAGAGCTCTAAATCAGTGGAAGGGAGAGTTAGTTTCGTTTTTTATGTGAAACTCTTTATTGCAGTGGCAACGTCGCGTGAAACGATTAGATTTACTGTTATTGACTCGACTGAACAATACTAACCAGTCTTAGCGACGATAAAAAAACTCAATGGCAATACTATTCCCTTTTGCGTGGTTCGTTTTGAACGCTCTCTGCTAATAGTGCTGTGAATTGAAAATTTGTAGTATGAGCAAAATACAGCATCTTCTACTGCTGGCAACACGAAATATAAAAAATAATGTGATTTGAGACTACAATTATATGTTGTGAATATTTATTAACCATTACTGGGCATGTGGCTGTTTATTACGTGCATGTGTGCTGGCTGGATGTAGCGACCCAAATAGGAACACAAAACAGGCTTTTTGGGGACCACATCGAAATGAAGTTTTTTAAATGGTCTAAACATCTGATTTCTAAATAGCTAGTGAGAGAGAATGTGAGGGAGAGAGAATACATTTTTGAAGTAGATCTACTCTTAAACTAAACACATTTTTGGAATTTCCAATATTTTTTTTTTTATAAAAAAAATTTTCTAATAGAAATTTCTACTACATTTGTTCGTTTTTCTCTGTCTAGACGCTAGATAATAATAAAGTTTCACGATTTGAATAATAAAATATCAATGCTCTCTCAATTAGATCCGAAATTAAACAAGATACCAAAACGATCCTAGATTTAAAATCAATTACAATTGGCGAATGAAAACTGACTGAACGCGTAGCTATTTTCGTTGAGAAACGCAATGAAAGAAAAACTCTTAATTAAAACACTAAGTATTTTAGATACTTTAAACCATCCCTATTGAGTACTTAAATTGTATTCGTTTGTTCTTAAATATTTTACGACAGTTATATTACTTTTCAGACTCTTTTGCTGAAGAAAAGGGTTTTAAGTACACAAATGTTTTTTTTTAATTAAAACAATCTTTGAAGAACTGTAAAGTTACTATTGTAAGTAGAAACTGTGAAGTTTTGTCATCGGTGTAAGCGCCATTTTCATTATAAGTTTTAATTACACTCTTTGGAGTTAACATTTGTTTTAACTTAACCCTTTCAATATATCTTTATACTTGGAGGCTTTAAATGTTCAAATGTGATTTTATGTATTTCATTTTGACATTAGAATAATATATCATTAATTTGTCTTTTCGAATTAAGTAGGTATTTTGAAGGTTTTCAGACTGAGTTATGTATATAAAAAGAAAAACGTTAAGTAAAAAAAAGCGAAACTTTATAACAATAAATACTTTAGCTGTAATCTCGTTATCAATATCCAATTATTTTTATTTTCTATTACAAATATTAATATTTGGTTAAATTTATAACTATTTAATTTAACTTATCTGGCACAGTTGTATTAATTCCTACAATCAGAAGTTTTATTGAAAATGCAATAATTATCTACTACTAAAACAATAAACATAATTCAGAATAGTAACCAAAATCTAATAATGACAAAGTTTCTAGTTTAATTGCAAGTTAAAACTGAGCACAATCGTGCGTTGCAGTAGATCCTACTGAAAATTTAAGTAGAAGTAAAGTTTTAGTAACACGAGGGCATCAAGTGTCGCTAACTTTCAAAAGGGGTTATAAACTACGACCATATATCGTGCTTATTGTTAGTTTCAAGGAGCCATAAATTACCGAAATTGTATTTGGTGCTACTGCAGAAGACAAAATATATCCCATAAAAACAGTACTTTGTAAAAATGGTCGTCTTGAAATGGTGGCAATACTACAAGTGTATAAAAACAAAGAAAGAAACTCTTTTGTGAAGCTGAGAATTGTTATCAAAATGGGCCAAGTAGATTAATCTTACTCGACCCTGTTTTCTTGATGTGAATCTGCAGTAATTTAAGTTCACAATAGTGCACAATATAAATCTCCTCAGCTGCACAATACGTTTATCTCGAGTCTAGTCGTCCTCGAATGCACTACAAATACAGTCATGGGCACAAAGAAAAGCTCATAGATAAGCTGTATGAACGTCTATCACTGAACATAGAGCTAATTTAATTATTATGTGACAAGAAAGCTTTGAGATTGTTTATTTACTTACTCATTTTTTAATAAATAAACCACCAAGTTGTTCTATCAACATAACCAAACTAGATAGTATTATCTTTATTCAGTATGTTATAAGATGATGAATGTTATATTTTCCTAAGAAGCTCGGCACCCAATCTTCTTCTCACATTCGCATTATTGTTTTGTTATATCTTTTTTTTTTTATTAATTAATTATATAACTCACAAAATCAATACATCTGCTACACATAGGTATACACACAGCAAAGAATAATCCCTCCTATCAACAAACACTTCATAAAGCTGTTACACCCCGTGTTTAAATAATCTCAATCATGCCAAATTTGCAAATATACTGTAAAACTATTACGAAAAGAATTAAAACCTGGCGCTATTAGAGCATCGAAACAACATCCTTCAAGATGTTTCTGATCGGTAACACGGCAATAATTTTAAACTGCAACTATGCCTAGCACATTATTCATCGTGGAAGGTTGTTTTTTGTAAGATTAATGTTTAACTGCTTAAAAATAGGATTCTAATCACTAGTTTTTTCTATGATTTTTTTTGCCCGGTATGTTTTAACTATTTTTGCCGCTAAACGGAACAATTTGCCGCAAACACGATTTCGAAAAAACTTTTTCTCTCTTGTGAACTCACGAAAAACTGTTAAACATTAATCCGACATTAATGTCTCATCAGAAAGATGTGAAAACAATTGTTTTTTATGATATTTTATTGCATATGTGATAAAAATGAAAAAAGGTTGGAACAGTCTTAGATAAAATTGCCCTTCATAGGTAGATATAAAGAAAATGACAATTTATAACTGACTTTTATCTAACGTAAGGATTTTGCGAAAAAGTAATGAACGTTTTGTTGAATCTATTGATACATGGAGAGGTAAACTGTATGTTTTTGAAAGCAATCATTTTATATTGTGTGCTGTCAAATTCTCCCTCAAAACAGAAAAATAAAGTAACGTTTTATTCATATTCATCAAAGACCTATTACATACATTGATCGGCTTTTATGAATAACGAAATCTCGAGTGCTTTCAATATCCATTAGCAATGAAGCAAGCTGTTCGCATCCTTGCGTGTATTCGTTGCAAAACATGGTGTAGGTGTTGGAAGAGAAGCGTTTGAGTTTCTAAACACGATCTTTTCTAAGTAAATTGAACGCAACGAGGTACAACATACTACTACAGTCTCTTACTAAATGTTTTTATAAAATTAGGGAACAAAGCTTCACTATGCCTAATTATTTATTTATCAATAATATATTGTACAAGGAGATCCACTCACGAATCTAGATTCACAATTTTATAATGTTTATATTTATTGATAACAATAATACCTCACAAAGTTGTTTAGCTGTGGACCTACCAAGGAAGTTCCCAAACTTGTGCCATAAACTCCATAAACTTTCATGAGACGATATCGACAAATTTCTTTATTTTTAAACAAATATTATGATCGAGATTTATGAGAACCAATCGTGACACAATTACGCCGACTAAGAAGTTCTTAGCTCAATCAAGCTTACTTCAAATTCCCCTGCATGAATATACTTACAATCACGAGCATTATGCACATTGAACCTTATAAGAGCGCCTTTGTCACGGTCGCTATTAGATATTCTTCACGTTCCTATTCCACTTTATCAGTTTTATCATTGATTTATTGCCATATGTCAAGTCAGTTCAAGAATGACAAATTATGTCATGGTCTGTCGTCGAAAGTAACAGGTGCCTATGATGTATAATAAAGTTGTTCAGGGATAGAAACATTCTCTTCGATATCAAGGGCATGGCTTCTAGCACATGCACACTAGAGCTGTTGTTGAAAGATATCAACCCATGTTTTGGTAAAGCCACTACGCCATACGAGATTATGCCAGTCTATTTCATGCATATTTGTGGCTTTTCACACGGGGTCAGGAATGATATTCATACTACGAGTACAAACTTTGTTATCTTGACATTTAGAGGTAGTACACATTTTATCGCCGTTGAATCGATAATTTAAAAGTCAAATAAAGATGGCCGATTTTTTTTTTTAAAATGAATAACTTTGACGTATTTTTTAAAGAAAAAATTGCTGTCATTATTGGACACACTTATTTATTTATTTTATTTATTTATTTATTTATTTATTTATTTATTTATTTATTTATTTATTTATTTATTTATTTATTTATTTATTTATTTATTTATTTATTTATTTATTTATTTATTTATTTATTTATTTAAAAAGTAATGTATTGTTTCAGACAACTTTTGTCTTCCACCTAAGTGTGGGAGAAAAGTTTTCTGAAGTAACGTTGGCTTATAATGTTACTTTTGTACGAATACGAAAACATTGTGTAGTCAACGTTATTTCACAAAACTATTTAAGTATGCTATAAAAGTATGTATTACCTACTTTAACGTACTGTTCCATAGAAGGCAATGTAGTTACTTTAATTCTTAAGAAAACCTTTTACAAAATAGGAAAGTGGGTTAATGAGGGGGTAGAAACTCAGGACACGTGGACGTGGGGAGAATTTGTGTCGCAGAGTGTAGGGACAGATGCCAATAGATGGAACGAGGCGAGCTTGCTTTCTAGCAGATTGAAACGAATGAACAATAAGACTAGGGACATCTATCTCGAGTGTGAATCGTGTAGAGCTTAACGAATAGACGTACCAAGTATTGATTAGGAGAGGAATTTGTGTTAGAAGGAATGTAGGACCAAGAAACATGTAAATACGTTGTGAATTTATTATAGTTACTGTTGTTTTTGACAGTGAACACAACAAAAATAAACCTATTCAAATGATCAAACTACACAGGGCACTGTGATAACATCCAAACCTTGGAGATATCAGATGAACCAAGTTTGAAAAATGGCCAATCATTATGATGAGAGATATACAGTGTTCCCCTTTATTGACAAATTGTTTATATTCATTGTATCATAATGTTGTATTGTCATCTTTAAAAAAAATCATAATTAAGAATTCGTATTTTTCGTAAAATTTTAATTGGGTTAAATCTAACATTATACACTTCATATACTAATTAGTAATTAGTATTCTAGTCATCCAATACCGATTAGCCAGCCATCAATCAATGAAGATTTAATTGATATATTTAATAATAAATGCAATGTAAGACGAATGACGGAGAGCGGAGTAGTAAGAGATTGATAATTCTGACGTGGAAAGACGGAGGCAGGACTCTGGCAACTATGCACGGGCGAAGCTTTCTACTGTCTTACGCAATTAGCGAAGCCGAACTTCACTTCTCCTCGCAAGGTGTGATTTAAAACTGTCTGCCAGACCTAATTTTATACCAGGTATTATAGAGGCGGAGGGTGAATTTCAAAGCGAAGTAAAGAAATGGCCGATCGACAGGGTTTACAATGTAGGATAGCATCTTAATGGCATGATATTAAACTGTGGTTTCAATTACCTGTTAGTATTATAGTTTTGTTAGTTTACTTATCGGACCACAAATTATTATTTACTACAATATCATCACACGTGTCACACAATAATTAATACATTGTGTTATAACTTGTTTTATCATAATACATAAAAAAATGTTGAGATGTAAGAAAATGAAGCTGTACTTTGAGATTATCATAAAGTCCCGCGTCTCTATCGAGGCTTACAATAGGCCATCAATACTAAAATATACAAAATATTATAACGCTTTATTAGGTATTCTAACGAACACGTAATATTTAATAAACAAAATTTCAACTCACTTTATCAAACAATTTTTTTAAAGTCTATATTTTTATAATATTTATAACAAACAATTACAAAAACACAAGAAACAAAAACCTAATTTAAATAAACAAATACAACAGATTTTCATTTATTTTCTTTATTCCTGTACATTATTTCATGTCAAATTTGTAGACAATGTAATAAGATTACATTTTAATCAGTATAAATTATGTTAACCTTACGGACATGCAAACTAGAAGGTAGAATATTAATAATTAACATACGTTATGTTGATTTGAAAATAGAGCACTGCAAGTACAAGCTGAAAGTCCCTCGTTCCGAGCAACACCCCTAAAACAATAATTAATCGAGTAGTCCGTCCGGATGCGTCCCGATGTTTTGCTGGAGCGCAGGCACAGTGCGGTTCTGATGTATACGTGATCACACTACCCCCTAGAATATACTAGACGTAATGCGCTCTCTCCACTTTCTTACCAAGGCACCGTCGTTGCCATTCTACTCAAAACACACTAGCATTAGGCAACATGCCAAACTCCTTTCTCCTTTTGTTATCATTCATACACATGGCGCTTCGGTATAGTATTAACTTTAGAACATCTATTTTGTTCGTGAATCGCCCACTTATTTGTTTTATGAACCTTTGTTCAAGTAAAAAGCAAAAAAATAGGAAGAAAATATACTTCTCCCATGTTTTTCAAGTATATTACGCATCCACAATTGTTTGTGTAGCAATTATTGATAATTAAAATTGGAAGTGTTCCGTATATAAAGCAAATTATAATTGTCATCTATAATAAGTGTTTGTTAATGACAATTAATTTAAATTGCCCCTTAAACGGGCCTGTTGAAAACAGTTAATTAAACAAAACAATGCATGAACAGTATGTTACAGTTCACACTACACATGTATGAAGTGGGTTTAGATCCAAGCTGAAGTTGGTTTCAACTTTCAACATAGGTCAATATTGCAACTCGTTTAGCAGCGCTATAAAATACGGAAAAACAACCAAACATAGAGTAAATTTATCTAGTGACATTCTGTCTCAAGATACTTGGAGGTAAGTTACCCTTTAGCGACCGTGTAAGGAAATAGTAAACCACAGAGTTGTGCAAACTTTAATAATCTTCGCTATCACATCCCATCTACTAACATGCTCGGTAAATATTGACTACTTTGATCAGCACACATCGAAAGCTGTAGTTTTAGCATACGCTCAATGTATCTATTAGAACCAGTACCACACTGGATTTGAACCCGCGAGCTCAACCAGCGGTTGGACCTCGCCGCTCACACGCGCATGCCCACGAACCAAGTTTAGAAACCGCCTGTCGGACCGGCCAGATAAAAAATTGCAAAATCAAATCGACGAAATCAACAGAATCAAAGGAGTGTTTGAATGGCTATTTGCACTTGTTATATAACACTTTAATACAGTCATCAGTAGAGGGGAAAAGACTTGTAAAATATTTACACGAATTGTGTAATACACTTTAAATATTGTAATGCAAGTCGTACCCATTCATGACGCACTTCAAAGCCAAATTAAAGTGTGCTTAGCTTTGAGTTGTCCTATTCGGCTCACGCATTCGAGCAGACTTTTAAAACTCATTATACAAAAATATTTTTTTTAAATTTAAACTTGTTAGAACCATGTTTTTTGTATGTTGTGTAAGGAGTATTTTTGTAATATTTCAAGGTGTTATGGAGACCGGGAGGAAAGTAGCATAGGAGAAACATTGTGCTGAAGAAGGAGATTGCGCTGTCAAGTTTTCTTAAAAATCTGTCTCTATAAAGAAGTAAGCGTTTATTTTGATGGAGGTAAAAATGGTCTAGAATAATATCCAACCTTCACTCCCTACAACCGCCCGAATGCCATTGCTCCTTACTGCACGTTTCTGAGAAATATTACAATACATTTTTAGGCACACTGTAGAGATGGAACGCCATGACATACATTTATACTCTGCAGTAAAATAAAAACTAAAATATTGACAATGACAACATAAAATTAATGTATTATTTGAAGAAATCGGTAGGACACTGGTCTACAAGTCAAATCAAGGCCTGTATTGGTATTTTTAGTGATAACCATGACCATGAAACAGTTCTCTTATCCATATTGTGACGTTAAATACCTTTAATCTGATATCCCACACGACTATGTGTGGAATTTTAAGAAATAATCATTTCCGCCATTTTGAATCCAATATGGCGACCAATTTAATGATTTATCTAAAAATAATTAAAACAATTTAGAATTGTAGAAAAAATGAGAAAAATATTTGATTATATTTACAAAATTTCGACATGTTAACCCCCACCCCTCACCCCTTCCAGTCGCGTGTCCCAGATCCCCACCATCACTTTTCTGAATCAGTACTTCACAAGGAAAAAAATGATACCACTCTCAATACTCTTATCACAAAATTGCACACGGCATTCGTTAACAAAACCCATTATTGGGTGAAGCTGTAAAAATGTGAGCAAAATGTATATCGTAACGATAAAGGAATTTCGATTCATATACATCAACGATTCGATTTATATAATAATATGAAAAATATATCTATATTATTAATCCGAACTATTGACAGTGGTGTTTCACCTACTATAATTAGTTTATGTAGACAGTACCACATCACAAACATTGTGATCACTATAGCACAAAGACACCTGTGCAAGAATCATAGGCTACTATTATGCTGCTGTCAACAACAAAGCAACACACAGTTTACTCTGGTAAATTAAGCTTGTTATGGAACCGACTTATTAATAATCAAATTGACACTGTGCTAAAATGGCCGTTGAGGTCGTTTTACAATAGTAATATTTACCTCGTTTATTAATTACAACAGAATCAATTAAACCAACAATGTGCATTGTCAAAGCCGAGATTAACTTGCGATAGTGTACCGAGTCTATTACTAGTAGTTAAAACGAGTCCCTTATCATCAAACAAGCAACTCGTCGTATATTGGCCTAGTTCACAGACAAGATAATCATTCAATGTAGCCAGCCATGCACTCCGCTTGACACCCGCAACACTACCAACACAACGGGCGCTGGCTTAAGCGATGTAATTAATGGGATGACAACAACTGGATCTCACAGGTTCGCGGTAAGCCGAGTGCTACACAGCAGTCCATGCAGGGGTGATCAAAATAGATTTTACTTAATGCAGTCTCATCAACACGACACAACTGAGTAGGATATTAATTTGAATCATTGGTACATCAATTAATCATTCAAAATTAAAAAGTCAGGTGTGATCACTCAGTCAAATATATATCGTAGTTTCGACAAATGAAATAACGCAAAGCGTACAAGATAGACTAAATTTAATAAAACACCTTGCATAATCCATGGTCTCTGGAATGCCTGTGATAAACCATACACATGCAAAGTGATACATAGGTGGTGCTTTTATTTTTGACAAGCTGTGCAAATAAACTATATTATTGTTCTTATTTTCCATGCAATTACAGTAACTTAATAGAACTTTTATTAGTTGGTTTTGTTTGAGATTTTTTTAATGGCCAAGGCATTTTATGTGTATTCGTAACAGTGAGAGCCCTACTTTGTAAGCGTTAACCATTCTTCTCAATAGTGGAGTAAACTGTAAAGGTGTCTCATGCAATGCGTTGTGAGGTTGAGCGAATGGATTGACTTGTTTATTTTGAAGATTGCATAATGGTGATGTGATCGATATATTATTGATGTAGATGTTTAACTTATCTATTTTTTTAATTATCTAGTACACGTTTTATAAGGGCTAGGAATTCAATTATTGATATAACATGAAAATGTTGATATAAATATAGTGAAATCTTATTGTACCAATAAAAGTATATAACGTTAATAAAAAATAAAATATGTATTACATGACTGGTCCAAATAATAAGGATAAACAGAGTTGTCAAGATAGCGCCAACAGTGCATAACGATTTTCACGTTTTCACATTCGTGTGCGACCCGGCACCTCCACCAAATTCGTAATTTTTATAATTTTCGGTTTCGAGTAGCAAATACTCGACTAAAATTTGGGGTACTTGCACACCCCTAAAGCAACATTCTTTTAATACAAATTAGCATATTATGCTTAACTTGCAGACGAATAAAGATGGCGCAGTTTTGTGCATGGAGAATGGTTATGTATGATTAAAATGACCCAAGATTAAGAATATAGTAACATGTTTAAAATGTCATAATATTTACAATACGACTCAAAATTGTATAATATTTTATTAGTTTATTGATTTTCAGCTATAGGTGGGTGGTTATATTTGAAATTGGCTAGTCTAGACTGTGCAGGCTTTGTTCACAGTTCACGCAAGCAGCATAACTTTACATTAATTAACTTAAAAATTGTGCGACAGTAATGGCTTTATTGAAAGTAATCACATCACGAGAGAGCCGAGACGGAAAATACGTGGCTCGACTTTAATTGGCTACTTTTCTGATTACGTGACTACATCAAGCACTTTATGATCGAGAAAGCAATTTTGAATATTGATTATTGATTATTTTCTATTCGGCTCATTTGAAAAGGTAGTAAATTCAAAATTTGTAATAACTACGCATTTAAATTAAACTATACTACAACACGTGGAAACCCTAAATTAAATCGGTAGGTCTACTATAGCATCAATTAGTCGACTCTGCCGTCTTGACTTAGTTTCCTTAACCCCTGACTATGATGACCTTTATTGTTATCATCAAATACCTGACGAATAAATAATTTTTAATAAAAATCGTTTTTGTCTAACGCTCAGTCACATAACTGATTTTCCGGATGTACTCTAATTTAAAGCAGCCAAGGCAACCATGTCGGTGCTGAAGACATCGATTCGCAAACAACTGCCAATGAGACATCGTTATTTTAAATAGGAAACACCTACCGAACACTGTTGGACACGATTTATCCTCGGACAAAAACAGAATCAACAATGAAGAATCCATTATTTTTCTCGTCAATATGTATACACTAATATGTTTGAAGCTTTCTTGATTAAAAATATGCATACCTAGCATTCGAAATCTTCAAATCTGGCGCTGGCCTATAAAAATGTGATTGTTTTGCTTCTAAATTCCATGAAATTATCAATGTAGGAGTCAAATTTGGTTGTAACAGCAGTTAATTAGTCATTTAAACGTGTGTATGATTTTTTATTTGTGTATTGATTAAATGAATATTTTGGAATATTTAATTCAAAACGTGTTTTTGCAACTCAATTTCGTTTCCAAATATGAAAGTAATTCGTTTCTAATCTGTATGGTTAGATATCAGGCGTTAACCGGACCACTGATGATAAAGTTCACGTGTTTTCGTATTTTATATTTCTCTCTCGAAGGAAATCTCTGCATATTTTCGTTTTCACCATAAGGAGTCGTGATGTTTTACTGTAGGGATTATAAAGAGCGCACAATTTGTTTTGCTTGTGTCAACTTAACCTTTTAAGCTGAAAGAACGTCGAAACACATAAAATCCGGCGACTTCTAAAACGTTCTCATCAATTAGTGGTGGGTCGTGCTAAGTTCACGTACGATTCATTAAACGTGAATGGAGAATTACTCCGGATAAAAGCATTCATTTCATGCTTGATGAAACCACCCGGTAGAAAGCTGCGTGTTTCGTTTCAACCGACTTTCCCATGTGATGTGAATGTCCAACTCTAGGGGGGGGGACCTTTCGCTTTGTCAAAAGGTTTACAGAATCAATGCTCACGGAGAAACAAAGTCGAACGAAATGTCATTTTGACATATGCGGTAGAAATATAAGACAAACGCATCGTAACTCAATTTTATGTTATTGAAAAAATGGTTTGTGATATTATTCCATTTAATTTTTGTTGACAGTTGACCAAATTTCATTGGATGACCACAGGGTCCAGCGTCCTAATCAGTACAAAATACATATGTCATATGAATACAATTACAAATGTGACAAAACGAATGAAATTAATGGTTATGAGCGTAGTTGTAAAGATGTTGATAGAAAATGTTGATTTAATACTTTAGAACAGTGGGAACATTTGTGTTAATAATAAAAAAAGAGAGGTGGACGATCTAACGGGGTAAGAAAAGAAGGAACGGCTTCACGTGTTCCTATAAGAAGAACGATGACCTACCATTGTTCGGACGGAATGTGACATCTTCTTGCTAGATCGTCTATGCAAGGATTTAATAAAATGTTATAATGTGTTCAATGATAATCATCAATAATTCACTCCGCCTTTCCAAACAAAGTACAAGACTTGTCACATGATTCGTGATACTTTGTAATTTTGAGGGTGTTCGAGTAGAGAGTACACTAGTCGATATGTGTAATTAAATTGATGAGTATAAATTTAATTTAAGTAGTGGAATACTTTCAGCACATCGACCTGCATTAGTTTATGTGAGTAGGCCTACACTAAAGACTAATGTAGTCACAACATCACTGTTTGTTATGAAGATGTATTGCTTGAGTGAGAAAAGGGGTACATTCCTGTATCTATGCAGGTATAAATAAAATCACATTTTTAGTATACAGTCGACCCACACACACTGCACTGATTTTTTTATCGGGGACTTTTAATAAGACGTCACTAATTCAACCATGTCGACGCCGACATCCGCTGATTTGCCACAAATCACTCGTGGAAGACACAAAAAATAATATAGTGTACCATAGAGCCGATTAGTGTCTATACCACCGTGTGCAAAAGTATGTCCATTCCAACTTTGGAAAATCGGCTCAAGGCATCTGACGTAAAAAAATGTTTACAAGCTACTGCCCAATTAAGGCTATTCAATCGCGTTTTTCTATTTTCCGAAATATGCAACCAAGTCAAAATGTAGTGAATGGCTTTGTAACCTGGCTATTTTAGAAAATCAAAACTATTTTTTTTTCAAATTTTTCTTATCCGGTACTCGGCCAATATCGCCACCTCAAAATAATTTCAAACTTCAATTCGCCAGGGCACACCATTCAACGTAGGGTGTTGTGCTTTTGTGACATTCATTTTCAACTGGTTTTCTATAGGCTGACTGAGTGAAAAGATTTTTTTAAACAATTGTCGTTCCTGCGATTTTTTTCGTTTGGCGATATTTTGTACCGATTTGTATCGCCAAACGAAAAAATTCGCAGGAAAGACAATTGTTTAAAAAAAATATTTTCTCTCAGTCAGCCTATAGAAAACCAGTTGAAAATGAATGTCACAAAAGCACAACACCCTACGTCGAATGGTGTGCCCTGGCGAATTGAAGTTTGAAATTATTTTGAGGTGGCGATATTGGCCGTATACCGGATCAGAAAAATTTGAAAAAAATAGTTTTGATTTTCTGAAATAGCCAGGTTTCAAAGCCATTCGCTATATTTTGACTTGGGAGCATATTTTGAAAAATAGAAAAATGCGGTCGAATAGCCTTAAATCGACTCTCAATTGTTATGCCTTGTGAACAAGTATGTTCCCTCTAGGTTCACTCGCAATCAACACACTTTCGTTATTTCTCGGAGCCTCATCGACGTCTTTAAATACTGACGTGTTTATAGAAAACAAAGTGACTTACAATTCCCTTGAATGCCTCTACCCGGAACAGGACATAAACAATACAGAAATACGTACTCAAAAGGTATTCTTAAACGATGCATTCGATTAGACTACAAATTAGAATAAAATTGCATTAAACCTTCACAATTTTGTCACCTTAATTTACATGATAACTATTCGGTAGTTTTTTAATCTATATCATTTCTAATTTTCTTCAATTTGCATATATTCTATTTTTATTTTAGAAATTAATTTTTAAATATCATCAATTTTGTTATGACCTGTATTCTAACTTTGTGCCTCCTGCACTACATAATAGTCACTTAATTTACTTTACTCTAGTCTAGCTTAAGTTAACTAGTAAAACAATGTCTTAGTAGTAGTTTTCATAATACGATTATATTATATTGCACATGTAGGACTACGGTCCTGTTGTCAATTAAGATCAATTTTTCTATTATTATTAAATTGACTAGACTAGTTAAGAAAAACTGGGTACAATATTTTGTAAGTGCTATATTATTAGGACGGTTCCAATTTCACAGTTCTTATTTTGTGTTGTATATTATGTTGATCGATTCGAATATAATTTAGTAATTTAAAACTTCTCTGCGAACTGGGAAATGAACCAGGGGCCGTTTGAATTGGTAACAAGGATACACACGAGGGAACAACATCAATCAAAACCATTATATATGATGAATGATATATAGTTTTAAATTTGTCTATGTAATAAGAACAAAAACATGGCATTGTTCAGATCATTTCTGCCTCAAAGTTATATTAAGTTATCCCGGTTAAATATCAGTGAGCTATCATCCTTTAAGGTGAGTTTTAAGATGTCTCAATTAACAATTTCGCAAATAAACCAAATAAAAGCAAATCAATCAAAATGTGTTTAAATGAATGAGATGTCAGTCACAGGGTGAAAGAAAACAAACTTTGTAGGCTTCAGACAATTTTCTGCGATAGGTTGTACAGTTTGCATCACGACAATGATTGATGAACGGGAAACACGGCACCGCCACTCAACCGATTGATAGTTCGAGGGAAAAGTCTCCTGTCCCATCAAAAAAGGGGTTATAACTTTCCCGACAAGATTCTTCAAGCGACGCATAATATCGAACTGCTAAAGTGATAACGAGGGTTACACCATTCCATGCCTACCCCGATCCGTCTAGCCCCGTTAACGAAACCATCTGTTATGCTAATTCGATATCCCATACGGCTGGTCACAGTCATAAATCTACCCCGACTGAAATGCCAAACGTCGTGAAATAAATGCTTATGGAGAGAACTAGGTGGGCTCGGCCAGCGTTGGAGTAAAATGGAATGTATTAATCTTGGTTGTCTTGATTGTCTAAAAATGCTTTCAAAATAAGGGAAAATTAAAAAAAGAGAAAATATCAGATTGGTACATATTTCTTGGTGACGAATAGAAAAATACTTTATTAGAATTCAGAGAGATAAAGTGATGTTACAATTTCGAATCTAATTACTCTGTATATCATATTTATAATATGTTACAGAAGTAAATTTGTTGAAGTGTTCATACCAAGTCTTAATCTTAATTTTTTAATATTTATTCGACACGTTCTTAAGATACTAGGAAAACGCTTAAGTCCCGTCGCGTTGTTGAGCGAGCACCGGTACGTGCAACACGACCCGAGTACGACATTCCCATAATGTTACAAACCAATAAGTCTTTAAGGTCTTGACCGATTTAGCTGAAAATTTGTAAAATAGGAGATAATGTTGTACTTATTGACCCTGCAAAATTTCATAAAGATCGAAACTTTATTTTTATTTTTATATATATAACCAACGATCGGACTTTGTTCAAAAACTACACAGCAACCCGCATAGGTAGTATGTACATGTGTGCCAAATTTTAGGTCGATCAGAGAAACGGTGCGACCTGTACCGAAGCAGTAACAGAAAGAAAAAATACAGACATTCGAGCCATAAGAGTCAAGTGGAGACGCTCGCTACGCTCGCTCAATTATGCATGAAATATGGAATTCTGAAAAAATTATAAACTTCTTGTAATCAAATAAATATTGTGTTACTACAAAATAGCTTACTTATCGTGATATATTATACAGTTATTGTATATAATATATGTGAGCGCTTTCATGGCCAAATTACATAACATAAAAAGTTGTAATTTTCTATGTTTAACACTATGTAAATTGGTAACAAGTTGTAGTTAGCTATACTCAAATGTGAAAATAAAGAAAATATTTTACTTGACACGGTTTTTACTACATGAATCGCCCCCATCTTTTTAAACGCTGTTTATTTAAAAAAATACTAAATACAAAAATGTCCGATAAAAAATACAAAGAAAGGAAAAAAGCAGTTGTAATTGTTTTAAAAAAAACGTTTAAACTGAAGCTGTTTGTTTTTTAATTTTGTTTCACACCGCTTAGCTGAAAATAGAATACATTCGTGGAGTCGGCCCAATCAGTCGCATAACTGGTTTTTAGTGGAAATTTGCTCGGAGAAGTTTTTTATCGGTACCTTGATTAATGTAAATCAACTACACATACAGGAGTGTTTCCCGATTAATGAAATTGAGAAATAAACCTTGATTAATGTTTGGATCTGGTGTGAAGAAAAAGTAATTCCGTGAAATGTTATACTATCATAATATGTTACACCAATATGTTATAGTTGCGACTTGTTTAACTTTCTTGTGGTGAGATGTAATCCTTTTCTCACGTCAAAATGTGACAACATTATCTTCATTTTGTTGATACGTAGTTAATAAAAACTGTTAAAGGGGTATTTACCCGCTTAACTCAAAAAATATATTTCATTCAGGCTAACAAGTAATGAATTTAGCAATTAACAGAAACATTATTGGGGCCACCATGACCTCCCAAAAAATTGTCAAATTTAGTTATTTTCGAGCTAGGTCCCATCGTCAAAAATCTCCCATAAGAATTAACATGGGGAAGCTTTTTATGCCCCGTGACCTTGGAGGATTTTGATGCAAAAAAGGCCATTATTGACGTACTCGGCAGCCTTTTCGGTAAATCCATTTTTTTTTATTTTGTAATTTGGGCAAGTGGTTTGGTCAAAATATGCAGATTACCAAGATGGGGTGTGATTTTGGAATGCATATTTTTGCGTGTTTGAGTGTATATTTGTGCCCAGTTTCAAGATACGATATTATAAAGTGTCATTTTAGATTGGTACGGTGCTCTAGTATCTATGTGGAACAAAAATTAAGCAGGTTAAAACCGATTTAAGTAATTTCTCAAAACACCAATTTTCGCAAATTTCCGGATTAAAGAAATTGAAAAAAATCGTGTTAAATCACAGTTACAAGACATAATTTTTTAAACTCTCATTTAAGTGTAGTATTATGCAATAGATTAAGTGGTAAAAGAGATTTTTTGAGGTAATAGCCCCTTTAATATTCACGTGATCAAACTCCATTAAATTAAAACAGTTACTGATAAATATGTGATTGAACAATGCTACGACCACAGGTAACATACTTCATCTGTTATCTGTGATTTGACAATTCACAATGGTCTCAAAATAGTCGTTATTTTAAACACACATTGTGAACGTTTTAGGTGCAACATATATTTGCATGCAATTTGCAACAACATATTTTTAAACCCACTCATACAGAATGGGTTATCTGCAGTCAGACCGAGGCTAGTGATAATGCCAATAGCGTCTAAAAATAAACAACGATTGGGTATTCCTCTTCAAAGTACTGAGCCACGCGAGGAGCCTTAATCACGTACGCTTCCAGCTGAAATTAATGCTTTGGTTATTTCAAAGTAGACACCAGACAGTTTTGATGTAGACCTGAGTACTCTTGCCAGGCTTACAGGCGCAATCACTGTAGTACTTTGTGTACGTGCTTGAATGCTTCTGCTGCTCGTTCGTTCGTCTCTTGTGCTCTAATTAACGACATCGTTTACAAGATGCGGTTTGCTATTACTTTAGTAACGCAATAGGCCTACCTAAGCGTGATTCAATTAATGGGCCGAACGAGATCAGAGCCGTCGTGTGGGAGGTTTCAAGCAGGCCTATACGATGCTTATTAAACGTGATTTAGAGGGATTCATATTTTAGGCTAGGGAAAGCGTGAAGAATTATCAATTTTCTCAGAATTATGTATTAATTTGCTTTTGCGTATGTTGATTATTTAACGAACAACCGGTATTTAATTCTTGCCAACGCGTAGTTGATTAATTATTTCCCCTTGTGGTTAGCTCTTACTTACGTATTGGTGGTTTTAATGTGCACGCTAATGTTAAGTAGCATCGGGATTTTTTAGTACAAAGGGGCACAGTTTCTAAAACAAGTGCTACTGATATATTTTTAAGACCCACTACTAAGGGAGCAATTTTCGATTCACTTATTACTAAACGACGAATATTTTTTTTAAATTACCTATTTTACAGTTTCAACAGTTATATCAGTTTCAAGATTCTGCCTTAAGCAGTTTTAAATTACATTTTATGTAACTTGACAAGTATAAAACTGCCAGATCTGTCTTAGGCTTTATTGTATAATTTGGTCATATAAACTCCATCTTCTTTACAAACCTTGCAAAGTATTATAGAAAAACTCTTTCTTGATAAATACAAAAAGTAAATCTTTCAAAGAGTTGTATGCTATATCTCAAGTAGGCCCGCACCCTACTGGCCAAACTAACCATATCAGTTTTACACCTCATTAAACGCCGAGAGCCAACGGTCAGACGCAAGGGGTTCGAGTGGCCGCATTGAACACACGTTGGGCTCGTTGAAGATCGAGGCTCACTGGCCAACCTCGGCAACACTGTCGTTCCATCTTGTGGTGTACGGAATATTAGCTACACATTTGTGTTGCTTTGTAATCAAATGACAAGTAGTAAAGTATAATATATAAATTATCATATAAATAAACGAGGAAAATACAAAAATACGAAATATTTGCTTTTCGACTATCCAATCAATAGCATTGATTTTCAGTCAAAGACTTAATGAAGTGTTGTGCGTGTCTTTCTTCTGGTCTTGTTTGCGTGTCTATCAATTGAATATTGACAGTTTTATCTGTTCCGTCAAGTTAAGAACATTAATGTTTGTTTTGAATTTACAAAGACAACGTTTGAAAAGGCAGTTCTGTACAATAAACTTCGTTTGTATTTTGTATTTATCTACTTTAAAAAAATCTTTGTCACTTTTGCACATTACATTTTAAAATTGTGTTTGTGTGATAGGGTCTATAAAATGTTTTCGAATTTCTACAAAGAATCACTTTTTAAATTTATTATTTACATTATGTGTTTGCATTTGTGGTATTTAAATTTAAATGGATCAATAGATAAAAATACGAGAAGAACAACACGACGTTGTTGTGAGAAATGTACTTACTTCAATATTTGCACTTCACCACGAGGATTACAAACATCGCATTTCAAAATGTAAATAGTACATCTAGATATTTCTATTGGAGATGTTTCAAGTTCACTCTTGTAATACGACTTTGCGCTGGCTTCCAATAACAAGATATGCACAAACATGAAGATTTCGACGTTCAATTATTCATGCTAAGCGTTTACGACTGTTCGGCAATCGATAAACCAAACACGGTTTTACTTCCAGAGCCTTAAAACAAACATTTACTTGAGGAACTGAAGACTTGGGTGTGTCTTTTTTATCTTGTTAAGTTGATGCTAAAGCCTTGCTTGTTCCAACACCCTTTTGTTAGCACACCCCAGAAATAAGACAAACAAACGTCAGTTTAGTATTTTATGGGAGACAAAATAATAAAATTGCCTTTATTGGGATTATATTTTCAAAAACGTGTCCGAATTTAAATGCGGATACTCATCAAAATGACTAACCCTATGTGCACAAAAGAAGACTTGGAATCTTCCATCGTTGGTTGTTTTTTTTAAATAATACCTATCATTTCGTAAAAACGAGCACAATTTATTGTCTACGATCAAGCTTCGTCAGTAAATATGTAGGTATAGTTGAGCATTTTATACTTTTATTGACACATTATTGTAAACAGATTAGGTACTTATTCATTATCCGGACCGCCTAAATTAGTTAGGTTAGGTTTGGGGTATAAGGGGTGGACATTATTATTATTATCCTAACCTAACCCCCCCTAACCCCCCTAAACTAACCTAGCTAACTTAGGTGGTCCGGATAATGAACAAGTACCACAGACTTTTTGAATAAACTATCTATAAGTGGCAGGACTCGATTAATCTAGACGTGAACACTAAGAAATAAATGAGAAAAACAATACATTTTACCACAAAGCTTTTGTCTCCCATCAAGCTCGTTATTTTCATGGTTCACTTGACACTAAAGCTACCAAACAGTTTAGATAATGTTTTAAAACTTATGAACCCGTCTAGGTCCGGGATAGATTTGGCCCAGGGTATTGCTCTGCCCTCGAAAAGAGACTAAGTCCATCTAGTAAATATCATGTAAAACGTAGGGGAGTATTTTACTACCCGGAACTAGAGGCAAGCTCTGACCGTCGACGTTGGAATCCCCCTAATATACTGAATCCTCCTAGGAATCCCCCAACCCCGGTTCTGTTTTTCCACATCTCCTAGGTAACAGTTGGGGAAAAACGACCTAATGGTTGGCGTGCATTTAAACTATTTAAACCAATTTTTTACGTTGTTATGTACGAAATAAAAAAAGATAAGTGTAACAATTTATTTTACTTGATTATACCTAGATGTATTTATCAATTTCACTCCGCAAACGTATGCTAAAACCCCATTCACATTTCAGTTGCAATCCTACTTAGAACGTGTTCTTCTGTTAGGCTGAGTCCTCGTAAATACACAGCCCAAAGTGCCGCACATGTGCACGTCGCGACATAATCCCAAGCATTAGTACCGCGCAATTACAGCTACAACGAATGCGCCGCTGTCAGTCACGTGTTAGCAGCAACCTTCTGCCAATCTCACGAACCCAGCTTCAGCTTGTAGGATGCACATATTGCAGTGCACATTGGATAGCTGACAACAATAATTATTATCGTGATCAACATTCATGGCAAATTATATACTTAAATTTAATAGTTATAGTATAATAGGAAGATCTATAAAACCCACACAACTTCTGAAAACATCAACAACGATTTGAAATAAAATTTCTGATCTCCTACCTACGAAACAGGGCCTATATCAATTGTTCGCTCGTCGATGGCGTCGGCGACGACAACGTTGGCTTGGTCCACTTTAAAATTAAAGACTACCACTGAAAATTAGTTGTGTGACTATTTGGGTAGACTCAAAATACGCGATTCATTGTTAATTATATTTTTATTTTATAAATATAAATCATTGGACTTTTCATTGTTATAAATATATTAATTTAATGGGATATTTCGATTTCTTTACAGAAATCTTTATCAAACTAACAATTTAAAAAAACACAACAGACAAGCAATTTTTAATTTTTATTGTTACTTTGATAAAGATTTCTGTAAAGAAATCGAAATATTACATTAAATATAAAGATATTAATAACAGTGAAATATCAAATGATTTATATTTATAACGTTATACTACCTGTTACATAGTTTCATTCCTTATTATATTTTTATTGTTTCATCTTCAGTTATAAAAACTTATATTAATCCAAATTAAACTTTTTGACCAATTCTAATAAATATAATATTGCTTACTGACATCAAAACAGTCGTAAGATTGCTTTAGTTTTGACCCTACTTTAAGACAACACATCCATTATACTTTAATCTCCTACGAATGAAAATCTTTTTATACTTAAAAGGTTTTGCGACCTGAAACCGGTGAGAATGAAATGCAACTTATTTCTTAGCCATTTTCCTCTGTCAAGACGGAATTTTGTTTCATATTTATACTATATTCATACATAATATCATATGTTCATGCATATTTACACTTAGAACAATAACTAAGTTTCGTGATAAGTATAATTATAATATTGTAGAGAGCAATTTTTGAGTAATTGTCAACTTGTTTTTGATAAGTTGTGAAAAGAACTTAGACATATTATTTTGAATACCACTGTTTAGGAAACAAGACGAACATGCACGCTGTGCTAGACTAAGTGAAACTCCATTTAACTTTGTGGTAAAGTAATTACGAAAATAACATTAATTTGACAGCGTATCATAACGAACAGAACACTGTGTTGAAAGATAACAAATTGTATTAATTTTAATAACATACTCTTAGTGTGGCAATTTTCAGTGACATGTGCTGTAACGTGTGGTGTTTTTTTTTTTACCAACACGGTTGTAGCCATCAAATTATAATTAAATCAAATTATATTTAAACCTGTATTTTTAAATATAAAAGTATAGCAAGTAATTCACGTCTCGTATTTATGAATAGGAAAGCCTTGCTCATAGAGACAGTTTCTCTTGTTGCTTGTATTATGTTGGGAAACCTTTCAAACAAAATTCACTTTTAACAAATTCAAGAATATTACATTAATGCTTCGAATATTTTGAAGTCTCCGCCTCGCAATTTATTTTCAAACACACTTCGAATAATAATCACACGCGATTGGATGTAGCAATGTTTGAAAGGAAATACATTATTTTCCCCATTGGGTTAGATTGACAGATTCTTCAGGAAACCGATCGATCATTCTTTAATCATTTTCAATATCACGAAACAATGTCGGCCAAATCCATCAAGATTTTCCGGCCAGATTCCTGGGAGTAAAAATAAATGAGAACATGAATCAATTTGCTCACTGACACACGAAAATAATGCATAGAGGAAGCAATTGAATGAAATAAGATTGAAAAAACTGATTCGTTAGAATTAACTACCTAGACTTAACCTTTTTAGAATTACTGAAATATAATTCAAGACAATAACAGGTGTGTACACGAAAAATGACAAAGAAAGACAAGGCAGACTGACCATGTTTCTGTAATGATTGATGGCTGTGGGCAAACGGGATGGATTTCCCATTCGAAATAAAATTCATAGGATTTAAATCGTCATAGTCGCCAAATAGCAAAAGTTCTTTTATAACTTGAGATAAACTCTTTGTCTATTAAATTATTTAACCTACAACACGCTCACAATTAAATACGGTAAATATTCATAAAATACCAAAAATTTAATACGACTTCGAAAACAGCGATGTGTAACTTTTTCTCAGATTACCCCCCTTTTCCAATCACCATATCGTGAACTCATGATAAAAGGTGTAATAAACTGAACACCGGAAACCCATGTACACGATCGTGCTTAAGGACGATCTTACACAAATTGATCGACGAGTTTCGCAAATGACTTCCTCCAAGTTCCAGAACTTTAATGAATCCTTATCCGGTCTATCAGTTGGTCCCGGGGCTTTATCGTACGTAGCATGCAACCGCAGATTAATCACCTAAATTACACACTGAGAAGCAATCCATAAACAAACCAAGTGATGGCCTTCCGACTTGCTACGGCTACATTAGGGCCGGCGGTTTGCCCTTGGCTTTGTACACTTGCGGTCAGATGTTAACCAGCCACAAAACCTTTTAGGGATACGCTGTCGACCCCGTAAAGGGCCAACGGACGGGGACTTTGATTTAGTAACGACGGAGGTGGCACTTGCGTAACGCGGGAAACGTTGATTCGGGAGATCATGGGTTCCATATGGCCACCGAAAATTCTAACTTAAAGTTCTTCCAAGGTTGTACTCAATATTCTGAAATAACCATTGACATATTTTACAATTATCCAATACCCCAATTACCTAATTAGTGACCTGAGGAGGGTCAAACTCCTGATTTATAGCCTACAGCGGAAATCCCCACGAAAATGGCTGTTGTTTAGTGAGTGCGATATGGATGTAGGTAGTGCCGAGTAGTAACTCTGTTGTTTAGTGAGTGTGATATGGATGTAGGTAGTGCCGAGTAGTAACTCTGTTGCTTAGTGAGTGCGATATGGATGTAGGTAGTGCCGAGTAGAAACTCCAAGTTGTGTTGATCACACGAAGTAAACAGATGATGGCGAATATTAAAAACACATATAACGATATTTTGTTTTACCCTGTGTGTTTACGGCAATTTAATATTGCTACGTCTGTAGTGGTTTCATCATAAAAGAATATTTTATAAGGGTGTGTACCCGAACACTTATAAAAACAAGAGTCTTACAGAAAGCTTATTGCGTCTGTCATATCATTGGCATGGTTATTTGTGTGCTGCTATTCATTTGAGTATTATTTCTCAGATCATAACACATAATATTAACACAAATTAACGTACACAATAATTGATATCCATAATTTAAAACCCACATTCCCGTTCAATTTACATTCAAAGTATGTTAATGAAATCACAGTCACAAGCATGTATGTATTATTGATGTTAAGGAAACGTCTCACAAAAACATAAAAAGTTCTATAGGTTGTTAACATGACGACCAACTTGACAACCACCTTTTGTGAAAATTTAAAAAATCTGATTTAGGTTGGTATAATTAACTGCGAATGAAACGTATCCGATGAAATTACTTTTTGAAAAGTTATTAATTGCATTTAGTCACACCTTCTTCGGTAGTTTGGTTTTAATCAACGTGTGAATGCTAAATTGCCAACGGCTTATCGACACGAGATGTCAACTCAATATTTTTCAGAGGGTGGAAGGGTTAAAGTAATATTTCTTTCACAGCTTATCGGAAGTGTGCATGCATAAGACTATATTTCACAGTTTTTTTTATGTGATTTGTGCCAAGCACGCTCTATACGCGTTAAAGAAAATTGCAAAGGGGTTGAGATTTTTCGAAAGAGCAAGTTAATCTTGTATACGTGAAGTTGTGTGTTCTGCTGTTGGAAATCATATTCAAATACCTAAAATTCGCAAAATTCGCACTTTTATCGGGATTTAAACTTACTAGGAAAACGCTTAAGTCCCGCCGAGTTGTTGGATGAGCGTAATTGGTGCATTGAGCTGCCATGTGTTATGCGGATTTTCTGTTGTTCTGTGGAAAAATCATTACTAAGTTGAATTTTTTTAAATTAAATTAAATTAAATAAAAAATTAACTTTAATTTTTTAATTTTTTAAAATTAATTGTAATTGATAAAAAAAGAAAAAAATCGTAAAATTGCGATTTTTATAAGAAATAATTTCTCGATTGCGCTCAAATTTAACACTTATCTATTAATTCATAAAATACGGGTTCTGTGAAAAAATCATTACAATCGGATAAAGCATGTAGGTGTTATAAGTCAAAAAATTGTTTAAAAAAAAGAAAACCCGTAAAATTTCGATTTTTATGATTAATATTTTATCAATTGCGCTCAAACTTTACACGAATATCTTAATTCATAAAATAAAGGTTCTGAGTAAAAATCATTAAAATCGGATAAAGCATGTAGGTGTTATAAGACGAAGAAATGTTTTCAAAATCGAAATAAATCGTAAAATTGCGATTTTCATGAGAAATATTTCCGATTGCGCTCAAAAACGTGGCAGTTCTAAGTTCAGAGATTTCGAAGGCCTCCAGAAAATTTCATCTTAATTGGAGTATCGGTTTAGTCTGAATCGTGTGGACAAACAGACAAAAATACAAAAAGGAAAGAAAGAAAGAAAGAAAGAAAGAAAGAAAGAAAGAAAGAAAGAAAGAAAGAAAGAAAGAAAGAAAGAAAGAAAGAAAGAAAGAAAGAAAGAAAGAAAGAAAGAAAGAAAGAAAGAAAGAAAGAAAGAAAGAAAGAAAGAAAGAAAAAAACATTCCGGATTTTTTCTCCAGTGTAGTGAAATGGAATCTTCGCTTCGCTCGCTACGCTCGCTACGCTCATCCAAATAAAAAATTGTTGGATGAGCGTAGCGAGCGTAGCGAGGGAAGCGAAGATTCCATTTCACTACACTGGAGAAAAAAATCCGGAATTTTTTTTTCTTTTTGTATTTTTGTGTGTCTGTGAACACGATTCCGGCTAAACCAATACTCCAATTGCGATAAAATTTTATGGAGGTCTATGAAATCTCTGAACGAAGAATTGCACGGGCACGGGGGAAAAATCGATCGAAAAATTATTTATCATGAAAATCGCAATTTTACGATTTTTTTCAATTTTAAAAAAATATTCTTCGACTTTTAACATCTACATGCTTTATCTGATTGTAATGATTTTTTCACAGAACCTTAATTTTAAAAATTCATATATTCGTGTGAAATTTGAGTGCAATCGAAAAATGTATTTCTTATTAAAATCGCAATTTTACGATTTTTTTAATTTTTAAAACATTCTTCGAATTATAACACCTACATGCTTTATCCCATTGTAATGATTTTTTCACAGAACCTTAATTTATGAATTTATATATTCGTGTGAAATTTGAGCGCAATCAAAAAATCATTTCTCATGATAATCGCAATTTTACGATTTTTTCAATTTTAACTTTCTTCGACGAATAAAACCTACATGCTTTATCCGATTGTAATGTTTTTCACAGAACTTTAAGTTTATGAATTAATATATTCGTGTGAAATTTGAGCGTCATCGAAAAATTATCCATTAAAAAATCGCAATTTTACGCTTTTTTCGTTTAAAAAAAAATTACGCTCATCCATCAACGCGGCGGGACTTAAGCGTTTCCTAGTTTATGAACATTTAAATAAAATTTGGATTTGAAAACATATCATTGTTATAACTTTCCTTGCATGGCCATAACAAAATGGTACACTTTTTTTCAATTAATATTGTTTGCTTTAACAATATGTTTGTATTTTCTCTAAATTTGAAGTAATTAAACTTTTCTGGCTCAAGGAACAGATAGCAATGTACGTTTTTATTATTAAGTACAAGGTTATTCATTGAGATGTCTGAATCCTACAGTTTAGCATATTTATAATATTCTATTCCTTTCTTTGTTTTGCATTGTTGTAAAACAACATCAAGTCTATTGCAGATCATAAAGACAAAGAGCTTGAATATGTTTTTAACAAAACCTGGTAAAGCTATAGCAACATTTCATATTTATGCTGTTGCTTTACTAAAATCCAATGGAATAGTGTTGTACTTACTTATTTATTACCGATGGTCTTGTGCAGCATTATTACTATTTAAAAATACCCTACTGTATCTTAATAAATGCCAAGTTGAAATTGACATGATGTATGCTCCACGGTAAAAACATATTACACACATAATACAGCATTAAAATAAGTATACATGGCATGTGCGTAAACGTTTACTTCATTGAATGACGTAAATCTAGTTGAACAGAAGGAGAAAATGCGAATTTTATGAGAATATATTACGCCTTCGTCTTATGATGTTTAGTTTTATTATTATATTACATTAGTAAAATACAATAAATTAGCATTGAAGTATCTTCGACTATTTAATGTTTCAAAATATTAATTTGGTTTCTCTCGAGGAAATATTTTATTTAATTAACGTCTATCCTATTCAGTTAAAAAACTAATTTACAAGGAGGACAGTTATTGTTCTAAAGTGTAAATAGGCCTATGCATTTATAAATATGATATTAGGTATGAATATAATACAATATGAAACAGAATTCCGTTTTGACGTAGGAAAAAGTAAAAGGTAAGTTTAGATTCATTCCCATCGGTTTCAGGTCTCAAAACCTTTTAGGTATAGATAGATTTATATTTGTCGGAGAATAATGTTTGAGGGATGTGTTGTCTTGAAGTGGGGTAAAAACTAAAGTATACTTACGGATGATTCGATGTCCCTATTTACTTTTAAAAAGTCAGCACATTAGAGTGTACATGCCATAGAAAAAAATGAAATTTATTATTATTCTTTAAAGATTGAACAAGCAAAGCCATCTATAAAAAGTTATTTCCACAGTTTGATTGATTTTCATTTAACGTCATTTTTCTTTGTGAAAGGCTTGAAAGTTTCCGTTTTTGATGGCTATTAGAAATAATGACGCAATGTGCTTAACTCGTTCGTACTTTTTACACAACCCTTTCGATTAGAACCTTTTATAGTGCACAATGGTACGTGAGAAGTGAGGGAAAGAGTGGGAGAGCGTAGGTCCGGGGAGGTAGAAGGGTATACGAATAATAACAGTATATACGTGCGAGATCTTTGTGTTTTTATATATATAAACAGACCAAGAATTAGACAGAATTAGATTGGTGGCTGCATAGCTCAGTTGGTAAGAGCATGCCCCGGAAAGCCAAGGTTCCGGGTTCGATCCCCGGTGTAGTCATTTTTTTAATTTCTGTCTAAAGTACTAATATATGTATTTATTATTTATTTTATATATAATTAACCCAGTTGGTCGCTTTGGTTTACTGTCCCCCACTGAAAATCAGTTGTGTGATTGAGTGGTTAGACTCTAAATACGGATTTATTTATTTATTTTATTTCTTTATTTTGTGGCTTTACATTCTATAACCATAAAGAAAAAGTTATTTTATGTTTTATTAGGATGATTTGTTCCTTGTAAGCAAATATGTTTATATTATTATTATCATCATCAAAAATAATAATAAATTAGTTTGGCAAAGTCTTGGTGGAGGTGCCGGGTAGAAGGTTCAACCTTACTTGGATGACACCACTTGGTGTATAGCTACGCGGACATATTTCTTACATTCTTACGCTGAGACATGAGCTTAGTTATTAGGATAAGCCATGTGATTAAAATTAAATACTCGAGGGAGATTTTAAGAAGTGATCTTACATTCAGATAAACACGAAATAAAACAATCAAAATTTCACAGAGATAGAGACTTTTAAATAATTTGACAGATAATTCAAAGATAAAACGAATGTTGTATATTTTTGGAATTTTAGTGTATAGAGACTTGATCAATTTAGTTTTTTTGTTTCATAAAACTATAATATATTTTACATGTTAAAACATTTGTTTTTATTCCAAGATTTCATAATCTCACAAATTAAACAAATAAATATAACTCATTATCACATTATATAATGAAACAACGACATTCGTATAATCACCACATTATTAATTAATAATCTACTTCACCCAAAGTTTACCTTTGAAACCCGGGTATACTATCTGAGTTGAGTTTACAAACTACAATTAAAACATATACAGTACACGAGACAATTTTGTAAAGTTTTATTTAGGAACATTATAAATAAAAAAAAAAACATCTTCATATAAGATCATTACAAAATATGTCAGCAGGGATTCTATGCTTTTTAAATTGTTTTTTTATCATCGTAGGAATGCTATATCGTTTATTCTCAATTATTTAAACTTGTTTTAAAATATCTTGAATACGAATTATAAACCTACCAAAACATTTATTAATACAGATTCTATTTAGCGCGTGTGCCATGAAGAGTCTACACTAAAGCAACACTGCATTTTTAACCCAATTATGTAGATTCTTGGAAAGTTAACTCAGAGTTCAAGCAATATGTCTACTGAGTATTCTGGCTAGTCTACCGTCTACATTCCACAGACTACGAACTTGTTTCACTAAATTCGAATTATTTTATACTCATTTTATACATTTCATGGTATTATGATTATTTCTCAGTCGGAGATTCACGTTTGAAAATCATTTACTTCATCGTTTAATAGAATTATTTCATAAAGAGATAATAAGATAAGATAATTGTGAGGATCACCAAAGGGTGCCTAGCTAAAATCTATCGTTGTGTACTGTTTGCTGCATATAGAGAACAATGACCTCGACAGATTTAAACTAGTATGTTTTGGGTTACTTCCGTGGTTAATATTTCCACATCTTCTACACGAGTTCTACACTTCAGGGCTTCCTCAGCACACATTAGTAGCTTCCGCGCAGTCTTTGAGAGGGGCGTAATTCTACAACATGATATTAAAGTTCGAGGAAATTGCATGAGCGTGAACTCAAAGGATCAAAGACGAGCACTAATTACGTTACAAATTGCATGATGTAAGAAGATCGAACCAGGAGTCACTCCCCATCCTATTCTAATAGATTTACAACTATAGGTAGCTATATTTTCGAAATTTCGTCAAATTCGTTCTATTTTTGTTTATTGTTTTTGTTTGTTAAACGAAATTTGAATCACATTTCGGTGACAAGTCACGGAATAAAGAAACCCATGGGTAGAGTCGTCAGATAAAAGCAACGCCAATTTTTATAAGTGCAATTTAATAAATCTGTGGGCGTGACATACAACGTTTTCCAGTTTCTCGCTATTTTCTCTCACAGATTTCAATTAAATAACTGTCCTTCTGTGCTATACACAATTGAAAATTTATTTTATTTTATTCTATTCTAACGTACGAATGACTAGTTTAATAAAACAACAGCGTTGTTTAAAACAACGCTGCAGTTTCCTTATGTCATATTCAAATTAATATAATTGGGGTACGTGTGGTATTCTGCCTTGATGAGTTGTGATAACTTCAAACGAACCCTCAACTCCAAGATAAACTTTCAGGAGAGTTAAGAATGGTAATGTATGATTTATAACTAGGAAGCTTCGCAATCGCTTTTTCAGGCGCGTTGTTAGATAAGCGTATGTTTTTTTAAACAAAAAAGCGTAAAATTGCGATTTTCATGAGAAATTATTTTTCAACTGTGCTCAAATATCACACAAATATATAAATTTATAAAATTAAGGTTCTGCGAAAATATTATTACAATTGGATAAAGCATGTAGGTGTTATAAGTCAAAGATTTTTTTTTTTATTCGAAAAAGCGTAGAATTGCGATTTTCATGGGAAATTATTTTTAGATCGCGCTCAAATTTCACACCATTATATTAATTCATGAAATTAAGGTTCTGTGAAAAAATCATTACAATCGGATAAAGCATAAAGGTGTTATAAGTCGAAGAATGTTTCAAAAAATCGTAAAATTGCGATTTTCATAAGGAATAATTTTTCGATTGCGCTCAAATTTCACCAGAATATATTTATTCATAAAATTAAGGTTCTGTAAAAAAATCATTACAATCAAATAAAGCATGTAGGTGTTACAAGTCGAAAATATGTTTTAAAAATCGAAAAAATTCGTAAAATTGCGATTTCAATGAGAAATAATTTTTTGATTGCGCTCAAAAACGTGGCAGTTCTAAGGTAAGAGATTTAAAAGGCCTCAAGAAAATTTCATCGTAATTGGAGTATCGGTTTAGCCGGAATCGTGCTAACAAACAGACAAAAATACAAAAAAGAAAAAAAAAACATTCCGGATTTTTTTTCTCCAGTGTAGTGAAATGGAATCTTCGCTCGCTACGCTCATCCAATAAAATTGCAAACATTTGCTAAACGGCAATTACGTATAAAGGAATTTCAACTTAAGAACGAGAGAGTATGTTGATAGAACAGGAAAATTAATTAAAAATTAAATGCTCGTGAAAATTACGTGCCCAAAGGAAACGTAACCTTCTGCTTTCGTAGTTATAGATACTAGGTATGGTTGCGGGGAAGCGTCCAAAATATATTTTACCCAAGATTGTAATTGTATCGAACGGGCGAACTCAAGCTTTCGAATCTCGCTTGAAACGAGGACGCTTTTTCTATCGACAAACATTCACGAATATAATTTCGTGAAGTTGATTTTGTGAAACATTCATGAATTCTGTATTGAATTGTATCTACCATTATGTCACCATTTTCTATATTTTATAGGTTACAATGATATATTCCGAATAAAACATTTTCGAAGAATGATTTGATTCTTGTGTTGGCACCATTTTCAAGATTGATATCCTTCTAAGATAATACTTGCCTTGATACTCTAGAAAAACAACCTCCTAAGTGACGTTCCTGGAATGCCTAATAAGACATGAGACGTATGTGTCAAAAGAAGTTTGAAATAAGCAGCAGGAAGTGACAGAATGAGTAACGCGTGAAACAATATAGCTACTTGCCAGACGTGGCACACTTCAGATATTACACTGATGCGGAATGAACAAGTTAACATGCTGCTGGAGAGGAAAGAATTTCTTATTTGACGTAGAAATGTTGTTCAAGTGGCTGAAAAGTATCAAGAACTCTATAGAGATACAGAAGATTGGACACATATGATTTCACTATTTTTTATCTACAATTAGTCTTACCTTATTATTACTTGACTTTATACTATTTTGTAGGTTTCAATTATAGCGCTAAAGCTAAAAATAGAATTATAGTTTTGTTTTAGTAATGTTTCGGCTCAATTGACCGTAATAGTCTTCCGCAGGTAAAATGGTATTTGAAAAGAGTTTCAACGGTAAAAATAGATAGTTAAACAATCATCTAACTCATTTGGAACGGTATAAAATTATTATATTCACAATGTAATATGCGAAACTCATTGGAAACATTATTATAACAGATAATATTATTTAATACCCATTCATTCACGTCACGTCATCAACAAGAAAGTTTTTCTAAAAAATTATCTTTATTTCAAATATTTGTCAATTAAAATGCAGTAAATTATCACATTTAAGCGGAAGTGGCAGTGTGGGTTTACAGCTTAAGCACTAATTAGCAATGCAATGCCTTTGAAGCTTGGCTATACGCCCAAAGCTACAGTCATTACTCGACGATTACACGTATATGTCGGTATGCCAGTAACAATGTATCCATGGTGTGTACACTGAACACAGGGTTGCATTGTAATGCACGTTGTCCAAATGCCTAGGTATTTTGTGTTGTTAATTTCACAAAAGTTGGAATTCCGTGTTCATTAAGTTTACATCTGTTGCTGTGCGTAGCTTTGCAAACACATGAATCTTTCTCGTAGCAAATTAAACTGTTGAACGACACAGTAAAAATCATGTTATAGTTCAACAGCCATTATTTATCTCATGATTTCATTATTTCATATATCAAAGATACATATTATTTTAATATATCGCATACTATCGAAGACCTTGATAAAATTGCTTGGCGAACAATCCAACAGTTTCATTTGATGTAAACACTTATTTTTTAATATCGCAATGTTGACAACAACAATCGAGTTTTCAAGAGTTCACAGATGTATAATTATCTCAATAAGTTTCTTACCTTGCAACAAGTAAATTTTACTCAGATCACTTCCTTAAGTGAAAATTGTTACAAAGTAATCGAGTGGTGTATAAAAGTTAACACAAAAACTGTCAGTATAACTTCATACATCGTGTTGCCGTATTTTGATATACAGTTATTATGAGAATTGTTATATTTGTAGCTATCACTTTTAAATCACAACTTTTCGTATAATTTTTAAATCGATGGTAAAATCTCCTAATCTTTCAGAACGGAATTCAATACAGCGTGTTACATTGAATTGCTATTAACCGACAGATGCCGCTCGTGCAATACGCGTGAAACTCTAAATAGGGAAGTCCCAAGTTCTGTATCCTTATTGGCAATAATACCATTTTTATTTTTTTACCAAAGATTTCATCAGTTGTTAATGAGAATGCATAGATTGCCTCAAATCCTCTGAAGAATCCTCTTTAATAGCCCTTGATAATTCCCTTAAGACAGTCACGTAAGGTTAAGTAATGTGCTACAACGGGCAACCGTAACATTTTGATGTGTCATGTCATGCCAGTAATTGCGTACCTTATATAATCTACCAACACCACAAAAGCCCTGGTCAAAACGGATAAATGCAGGCGATGAGCGCATACGCGCGTACCGCGAGTGATCGGCGGAGAAAAATGAAGATGCGGGGCGGCGAGGTCATATCGCTCCCGCCGTAAGCCGTAAGCTTATTATGGAGATGTGTTTCTCACGGCTGCCGGCTAGAACTGAGCCGTACGGCGCCCGTGTCTACGGAACTCCCCTAAAACAGAGAATGAACTTGGCTCGGAGGCGCGCGCACGTAATGGCGCGGGCCACAGTAGTCTTGGCTCTTGGTAGATCATTGTGTGAACATACAGGATGTTAGTCAAATCTAATTCGCCGTTGATTGATTGTTGGGTTTAACCTATTTTGTTTTATAACGTGGTTCATTTTTCATCCTCGCCATCAATGTATCCGGCAATTTGTTTAAAACACAACGTCACGTGAGCTATGTGAATTCATTTTTCATTGACTGTTTATGGCTTGGTTATAATGCACAGATGCATTTATCAAAAGATAAAATCAAGAATTTTTCCTCATTATTCTTGATTTGCATCTGTCTAGGGCGTTACCACAGGTCAACTAGTAGATAGAAGTAAAATGATGGAAACCAAATAGTTTGTATGAAAACAAGAAACGGTCTTGAATATCTACAGAATCCAGAAGGATGAACTGTAACGCTTTATACGAGTTCACGTTTTAATTACGTTCCTTATATTTGATTCGTGGCTATCTGGTTTTATAATTATTATGTTTCATTTCACGATCCAAATTAGGTACAAGTATTTATTTCATAATATTTCTCTTTCGTCATATTAGATTAATATATCAATGCATAGTTATACATAAATTTAATAAATAATTTGAACTTATCCACTCACATAAAAGTTTTATGGAGCTTTACAATATGCAGGCTTCGCCAATCATGCTGCCTTTTATGGCCATCAGAGGCCGACATGGGCATTTTAACTCATGGGCAATGAGCTCAACGAGTACGCAGCATAATATATATTTAAAACTTTACAAGCTATGAAAACTCAATATATTAAATGGTTGGTCAAGTACATGCCATATTGATTTATGTGAAATTCAGAAAGTATTTTATACGCTTTCGTAAGTATTACGATATGTATACAACTTGAAGGCCTATATCATCAAGACACACGAGTCATATCACCCTTTTCCCAACGATGTAATATCAAAAACTGTAGACAGTATATTTTGGTAATATTAAGCAAAACATATTTGTTTAAGATTTCTTTATTTGGCTACTCGATATGTTATGATTTGAAAAACTTATTTCATGACAATAGTGATAGTTAACGTTTGGACGAACTGAAATTTGTTTATTAACTAAAAAGCGAGCAAGCCATAAATTCGCGTGATAATCTTTCAACTTTGATGTATTAAAACGTATTTTCATCATTGATGCAGGTGCTCCTTAAAAAATAAAATTTCTTACATTTCCTAAATGTCAGGTGCAAAAGATTGAAAATAAAAAATTCTTTTTCATGCCGAACGGTGTAATTTTGTCTGAGATTATAAAAAATAAACGTGATGTTGATGAATTGTGCGCTGGGTGTGAAAAAAATATTAATAAAAAGCCTTTACTTAGCAAGGGAATATTAAAATTTACAAGAATGAGAAAAAAGCACAAAACGTCCTTAGTACTTTCTATATTCCGTGAAATTAATGTTATGTATGCAATGCATGACGCAGTTACAAGGTATGATATGAAATATGAGGATCGAAATAACAACATTTTTCCACACTCAAGATCTTCAAAATTCGACCAATTAAACGGTTGGGAACGATTCACACACGAATAAAGGTTAATTCGGAACAACTTGTTACAATCTAATATGTGATTCGTTTCTAGGACGACTCCAAACCACCTACACATACTTAACACTAATATTAATGTGTTTAAATATATGTGAACGAAGTTTAAAAACCTATACCAGAATTAAAATCGAACCTGTGACATTCTGCATTGCAAGAGGGGACTCTAACTATTGTTTTAGTTTGTTCGTTAAACATTACATTGTATTTCGTTTGTATGAGACACAACACACCGTTGTACAGGCGAGTGCATTATGAACTTTAAACATATATTCATATAAAACCTTGGTCGGTTTGAATCCAGCGAGTCTTTTTTTAAATCAACCTTTTTACACGTAGCCTCCATCACCATTTCTATCAACAATATGATACAAACTCACTTATTGGAAGTCATACAATACAAAACAACGACAATGAGTTTCGTAACTTTTTTGTTGTAATTTAACTCTTAACACAATGGCTCCAACAATTAATTAAACGAATGTTTATTCCAAAAGCAAAACCATGCAACTCTTGTACAAGTTAAGATATTCTTGATTGAATATTTATAATTAAAGATTACCCGGCAATCAGTATTAGTTTATTTTATGTTTTATGTCTTAGCATAACACACATTGTTTGAAATTTGGATTTTATTATCTTTACTAGTTGAGCATGAATTTTTGTCATAATACCCTCTTTAAGTTTCGGAAGTGACAGTATTTTTATGAATAATTTATGAATCTTCTTACCAAAACAAGCAAGTTGATTAATTTATGTGTACACCAGCAGAGAGACATATCTTCTCTTAGCGTTGCGTAAGCTTGGCTAAAACACGGTCTAAATTCGCTCACTAAATCCTTCGTCTTCTGCCTAGTTCCAAACTTTCCCGGGAACAAACTTCGAGCATAAGAAATGTAATAAGGTTGTCAATCTTTGACGTTTTCCCGATGATATAAACGAACGATATTAAAAACTTGACATTTAACCCTCTCGTAAACGACCCTAGATGCTACTTAAAATACTGGTGGGGTAAGAGGTCGCTAGGTCCTTCATTATCTTCCGACTGGTTTCAGATAGGAATATACTCTGATTTTTTTTTTACATATTCTTGTCGCTCAAAAGCAGTGCAATATAATAAGAGAATTCACTTTTTGAAAGACCAATTATCAATGTTCAATTGAAATTGATTTTTTTAAATGAAAAAAATTTATAGGCAACTGTACTTTTACTGTTAACGTTTAAAATTGAAAACTTCAAATTTTAAACCATCTATGCATTTAATAAATAACGAACACGTATAAACAATGCTCATGTTAAAGTTGATAAGAGTGTGAATATATGATTCAAGAATAATTTATAAAAAATAAAATAAAAATAATATGCTTCTTTTAAAACACAGGCAGGCGAGGTTGTAGTGAATATCTTTGATTTGTGGTTTGACTATTGTAAAATTATCGAGTATACCTGTTAAATCGAAAACAAAAACAACACACATTACATGAAACACGACTCAGTACTTAAATTGTGTACGCATTGCGGTTGTGATTTACTCAAAAATTGTATTCTTACTTGTTATTTACGAACATGCTTGATTAATTTTAATTCAAACAATCTAATCGTTTCCATTAGAAATGCAAGGAAAACCCACTCGATTGACAATATTATGTACTGCTATATATGATTTTCAATGTAGAATGACTGATTAACAGTTTTAGCCCATTGTATTGGCATAGGTTGATATAAACTGATAACTGTGCAGGAATATATCGTCCAACAAGTCAGGAAAATGCCTTTGCTCTATTACAACATATCAATTAGTTGCGGAGTATGGTATGACAAATTGTAAGAATAAGTGTGTACGTATTTTAATAACTTTGAACGAACGGTCATTACTCCCTTAACATAAATAGATACTTTATACTTCTAATCTGTACCTCCAAGACCACATGATCTCTCTCACTCTCTTTCTTTCTCTACTCTCTCGATCATGTTTTAGAATATGATATTATTATAGAAGACTTACATGTAGACGCAACTGTTGAAAGCGCTGACTATTTGCACATGATTTGGCTTATTTATAGAACACGTGTTTGAATAAATGCACATGTGCAACCTCAATTCCCGTAACAAAATCTGAATCTTCGTGCATCAGTGCATACTATTATATGTTTCATGCAGTGTCGAGAAAACAGGTCACGCGCCATCTTCCCGTCTCATCTTTTCACAATACCACATGCTCTATATCCCTACATTCTTGCATGCAATACATTTCGTTTTTTTAATTATTTAACATTACTTGTAACGGGATGAAAAAAGTAAACTTAAAAATTGTCTAACATTAAGATTTATATTATTCAAGAGAGAAACGGCATTGTATCATAAAAGTGTGTTTAGTGAAGTCTTGTTGATGCATAAAAATGCTCATCAAAGATCTTCTTGAATTATTACACTTTATTCATGCTGTATTCATCAATGCAATATGAAACATAATAGTGATGTCTTTTGCCAAATTGAATTTAAATCATGTATTTTATTCATTTATTGATTATCCTATATACTTTGTAAAAGAAATTACAGAAGAGGATCCAGGTCGTCTCTCCTTTCACGTACATTCAAACACACGTTGCTCATACAATCAGTAAATGCTACTAACAGTAACCGAAGCAAACTTTGTAATTAGTTTGTAATGTAATGTTCAAATCCTTTCACCATTGATTATTATTTTGCTCTTAATATTGCTATGGATGTTGTAAACCTTCTTCAATGTTACAATTTTACGAAATGGGGCAACAACCTAGTTTGCAGCTAAAGGTATTTTAATTGGTAGGCCTATTATAATTTACTAATTGAATCACAATTATATTATACAAAGCAATATTCTCCTATCTTTCTTCACGGCAATAACGGCATCACTAAATGCAATATACTATAATAACCATTATACAAAATATAATATGTAACTGTAAAACATTTAATCTGTTTATGCTTAATTTTGCATGATCAATATTGAAAGTAGATTGTAGATGTGAATAATAATTTTGAGTTTCTGTTCTGTTTTCACTCATATCGTTCAATCATAAATCATCACACATGCAAGAATGCAGTACAGAACAACCCATAATATTTCATTAAACCGTTGTTTATGATCTGTGCAAATTGCACGGTTGTTAATTAATTGGCGGAGTATTGATATTCGATCGAATATTGATATGGCTTTCCGCGGACATCACGGTAATTATCTCCACTACATGACAGTTTACAAACCGAGACTAGTTGAAAGGGTTTTCAAAGGAAATTATCACTCAAACTCAAACTAACAACGAATCGAATAAGTGGTTGTTTTTGTTGACTGTTTCAATATTATTTTCAGGAATTAGATATTGGAATTGTTTCATTATTATAGTAAATACTCAATATGATGATTAAGTTATAACATTTGACCTAATTACCATACAAACAAACATCACACAAAATTTGAATTCTGTTATGACGATCAAATCATTCAATATCTACTTTAGTTGGATTGGTTTGGTTTTACTATAACGTAAATAGTTGTAATTTAAGGGCAATCCCTAGACTCAAATATGATTTGTAAAGAATGCAGTAAAAACGTATGAAAAGTAAGTAGAATGTGAGAGGGGCTTAATAGAAGAGCGGATTATTTTTTTGAAATTTATTTGACAGGACATAACCTCAGAATCAACAATTATATTCAAATTACTGGAATCAGTTGTTCATAGTTCAAAATTGAATTTTGAGCAGAGTTTTTTTGCACATTGTTTGTACACTCCTTTATCTACAACCTAAATATAAGGATGATTGGTTTTATATGGTTTCAAGAGTTGCACGATTTTTTCCGTTAAACGGTACAAAATTTGAAATTTACCGGCAGGCGAAAACAGTGCTACGCAACAAACCATATAAAACCAATAATCCTTATATTTAGGTTGTAGATAAAGGAGTGTAGAAACAATATACAAAAAACCGCTGCTCAAAATATTATTTTGAGCTTGAACAACAGCTGATTCCAGTAATTTGAATATAATTGTTCTGAGTTTATGTCCCGTCAAAAAAATTTCAATAAAATAGACATCTTTACTTCATTCTTTAGAAATCATATTTGGGTCTAGGGATTGCCCTTAAAGGTGATATTTTATATTTTTTAAACATTTGTGTTGTTGCGAAATTAAATATTGTATAAATTACAGCCTTTTTGTGAATATTTTAATAAGCTTTTTCATTACATAACTTTAATTTACACTATTAAAATTTGTTTCCTGACCAGAATTCGTGTAACGTTTAAAAAACAATTGAAACAGTTACGAGTAGAAAACTAAATAAACGTTCCTAACAGTCATACAAATAAAATATTTAATTTTGCTAAAATTAATATAATGAGCAAATTGCGTAAGTTTCATGACAATTAGTGGTACCAAAATATTAAGTAGTGCGCAAGTACAAAATACGGTATAAGATACTATTGTAGAATGTAGAAAGTATGAAGAGTCGTAAACATTATATAAATTTAATTTAATTCACTATATAATGTAAAGTACCTCTCAACAGTTAGAAAACTTAAAATGTTTTGCTATCCAAAGACAAGGTCAAGAAACCTTTATTTCTTGTCTGAAAGGAGTAGTTACAAACAATAGAACAAACTAACGTATGGTTATTTTTAGTTTCCCCGAAACTCGGAATACGAATGACTTTGGGTTTAATATCTAAAATTTATTCCAACTTTCCGATACTAGGTAGGGCTTTGGTTACTTTGAAATGAGAAAATTATATTTCTGTGAAATTGTTCTTCAACCGAGGTCGTTGATATTTTTTATTTTGAGAATTAAGTACAAATCGTATTCGTACTATCCGCTACAGGCTTACCATAAACCCATTTGAGGGTTATGTATATTTTAGTCAAACATAACAATTCTATGAATACAAAACAATTGCCTGGCACAGTCGGCGAGTTCTACAAGATGATGTATTTGCTTAATGCACGAAGACGAATAAAACTATATGAAACTGCGTCGCTTCAGTCAATATGTCTTAACTTGTTTTAGTTTCTAGCTACACAAAGACGAACCAAGTTCTTTGCTTAATTATAGGATCGCATTATTGTATTTGACCTCTTCGTAAACAATCGTTGCTTTTAAGTTTAAATTCCTCGAATTTGGAACTTAGAAAGGTTGCCTTTCATGTAAATGTTTTACAATACGTGATATTATGTCTGTGGAGATTTCGTTTAATAGAATATATTGATTGGACACAGAATATTAATCAGGGGATTTGTGTGTGTTATGTTCGGACCTGACCGGACTGGCCCAGGACGGTAGGTACAACTAAGTAACAATAGACAATGTATTCAGTAGTTACCTTTACTCTTGTTCTAGTAGACATACATCCAAGCCGATACAATACTAGGCACAGCACGTAGGCCCTTCTATTACATGACTACTCTGTACAGTTGAACACCTTACAGCTCGGTGTCCCAGGTTCAACTACGAGACATCGTTCCGTGTCTAGAACCTCGGGAAATCCACAGGCGTGCCAACATAATAAAGCACGCTCAACTTGTACAATATACAGGGGTACCATGACATAGGGCACAAACATCACACTCTTCCCCTACTAGAATATTACTTAAATTTCACAATAGAGATCATGTACATTTGATAACAAGGCTTAATTTATAAATAGAGATAAATGTACATTTGATAACAAGGCTTAAATTATAAATATAGATAATGCACATTTGATAACAAGGCTTAAATTATAAATTTAGTCGGTCAGGGGCCTTGGGGGTTCGGGAAGAACGTCTTAAGGCGGGTGACACAGGGGCGTTGGATTTCGGAGATTTTTGTGTGACAGGTGGGTATGGCAATTGAGGCTCTGTTAAAAATGGTTCAGTAATTACAGGGTGTGAATTAGACATGTGGGTGACATGGCACGTGATGTGGGTAATATAAGTGGATTAGGAACATATGCAGTAGGCCTGGTTGGGTAGGAGGGGCTAGGAAGCTCCTTTACAAACAGTTTCATCTGATTAATGTGAACCAGGCGTATAGTTCCTCCAACATCCACAAGATAAGTGGTTGCACTTAATTGCTTTTTGATGACTCCATGTACTGGATAGTCTGAGGGTTTTACCTTTACTAACACCTTACTATCCACTTCAAACTTCACCACCTTGGTAGGTACATCTATTACCTTACCTGGCTGGGGTTTTATCAAAGAAAGCAAAGTTCTTGGTTTTCGTTTCAATAAGTATTCAGAGGGACTTAAATCATTATCAGACATTGGGGTAGTCCGATAGGTAAGCAAAAGTTTACATAGGGTTTCTTGGATCTTTGCCTTTGATACATTGGGTTGATTCAAACCAAGTTCCTTAGATAAGGCTTTCTTAATTGTTTGAACTGCTCGTTCACAAGCACCATTTGAGTTAGGATGGTACGCAGGGCTTTTAGTTACAACTATTCCACATGAGTGGCAGAAAGTTTCAAACTCTTCTGAGTTGAACGGGGGACCGTTGTCCGAAACCAGTTGTTGAGGAAATCCCAAAACACTGAAACATTTAGTTAATCTCTTTATCACTTCTTTAGAATTAGTTCCGTGCGACATCAACCAAACGTCTATCCAGCGTGAGGCGCTGTCAATCAGAATAAGAAATGTTTTCTGCCCTTTAACAAAGAAATCTACATGTACACGGAACCATGGTTCCACACTCGGCCATTTGAGGGTCATATTTGTGCTAGGTCTAAAATTTACAAGTTGACATTCTTCACATGACCTTACTTTCTGTTCGATGTCAGAATTAATAGTAGGCCACCAACATGCTGTTCGGGCTAAAGCCTTCATTCTGACTATACCAGGGTGTTGCATGTGTAACAGGTTTATTAGATTTCCTGCAATGACGTAGGAATAACAACTTTATTACCAGCTAAAATACAACCTTGTTCTAAAGAAAGATCCATTCTTCTCTTTAAAAAACGGTAGGAGGCCAATGTTGGTAACATGGTTAGGCCATCCATTTCTGGTAAGCTCTAATACTTTATGTAAAGTAGGATCTTGGGGTTTCCCTAGCTACTTCTGCAAATGTTATCGGTACTTCATTAGTTAACCAAGATACCTGGTATTCTTCAATACATTGTTGCGGTAAGGGTAGTCTGGACATAGCATCGGCTGGACACATTAACGAACCCTTCCTATAAACAATTTTGTACTGATATGCTGACAATATTACGGCCCATCGCTGTAGGCGAGACGCGGCTACTACTGGAATGGCTTTATTTTGAGCAAAGATATGTCGTAATGGCTGGTGATCAGTCACCAGGGTAAAGCTTTGTCCGAATAGATATTTGTGGAATCGCTTGACCGCGAATACTAAAGATAAAGCTTCTCTATCAGCTGTGAGTAATGTTGTTGGGCTTTAGATAATGTGCTAGAGACAAACATAATTGGTTTCTCAACACCATTAATAATGTGGCTGAGAACACCCCCTACTCCATATGGTGATGCATCTGCAGCAACCACAATCGGATAGCTTGGGTTGTAATGTACCAACAACTGATTATTTAATAGGAGTTCCTTACTTCTCTGGAAGGTTTGGGCACATTCCGTTGTCCATGTCCAACTAACTCCCTTCTTGGTAAGATTATACAGTGGTTTTAACAATGAAGATACATTTGGCAAGAATCTATGATAGAAATTTAGCATTCCTATATAGGATCTTAGTTCTGATACATTTGTGGGCTCTCTGGCATCTACAATAGCTTCGATCTTAAGACTGGATGGTTTTACTCCATTTTCATTTAGGGTGTGCCCTAGATAGTCCACTTGTTTACAGAAAAACTTACATTTAGATAGATTAACACGAACATTATATTCATTTAACCTGTACAAAACCCTATAAAGATTTTGTTTACACTCCTCCAGATCTTTTCCAGAAACTAACAGATCATCCAGGTAGCAGATTACCCCCGGTAAATCCTTCAGTATTTCCTGCATGGTTGACTGGAAAATGCCTGGAGAACTGGATATCCCGTAGGCTAATTTAGTGTAACGGAACAATCCGAACTCAGTATTTATTGTCAAATATTTTTGAGATTCTAGGCCCACAGATAACTGTAAATATGCATTTTGTAAATCTAACACAGTAAAGATTTTGCCTCCAGCGAGGGATGCAAACACGTCATCCAGTTTGGGCAATGGATAAAAATCTGTTTTCAAGGCTGAATTTAACGTTACCTTGAAGTCTACGCATATTCTCAGTTTTCCGTTTGGCTTAGGTACACAAACTATAGGTGACGCCCATTCAGAATGGCGTACCGGAACCAAGATTCCTGATTTTACCATATCATCTAACTGCTGCTTCACTTCGGCCTTGAGTGCAAAGGGTACATTGTACGCTTTATGGAAAACAGGGATGACATCTTCCTTTAGCACCAGGTTAGCTTTAAATCCCTTAATAGCTTCTGACTTGTCATCAGAGAATACATTTGGGAATTTGGAGTTAAGCTCTTTCATGACAGTTTTAGTTTCAACCACCGGTTCATTCCCTTAATTCCATTTTCCACCTCAACCTTGAAACAAGACATGAAATCTTCCTCTACAAAATGGCTGCTAGAATTTACCACTTGGTTTTGGATAGCTAGTCCTACTCCTGTATCCCCAAATACCTGTCTCCAATTTGGTGACAGAGTATCTAACCACGGTCTGCCTAACAAAGGCTTAAGTTGATGGCTCGGCTCACAGACAATTAATTTCAGGACTTGACTTGGTCTATCTATAAGACTTACATTGACCTTAATTTGTCCTAAAACTTTTAATTTTTCTCCTGTGACTGACTTTAATGAGAGTGCGCTTACTTTAAGTGGTTTATGACTGAAACATCTTGAGTAAGTGTCTGCTGACACTAGGCTAACACTAGCCCCTCTATCGACTTCAAATTCTATATTTTTATTTTCTACTAGTAAATTTACTATCAGTGGTCCCTGTTGAATCGGGTTACTAGCCAAATAAACAGTGGTGCCTGTCTGGGATTCCTGATTCGGATTACTAGGCAACTGAACATTGGTAGACTTACGTGCACTGATCTTACTATCACTGGGTTTAGCTGACACTTTTATATTATTTTGACTGACTACTTGGGTTACCTTGGACATCCTGCGACTTTTGGTACCGCTAACTGCCTTCACGGACTGATCGATACTGGAATCACTGGCGCTTTCCCCGGATTCTTCCTCCACTTCATGGACGGACTTCTTCTTTTTGCATACTCGTGACGTATGCCCTCTCTTGTTGCATAGGAAGCAGTTCCATTCTCGGCAGGGCAGGTTTCCTCGCTGTGGTTACGCCCGCAGCGACGACACGACCTTGGAGGGTGTAGACTCGACTTGACTGACTGGTCTGACGGTGTGACCCGCTGGTTGACTGGCGGTTTGGGACGGACTTTCCATCTCGGTGCTCCTGCTTGGTATATTGATGCGAACGACCCTTCGACCTCATCGGGACTCGATGGATTGAAGACTGCGATAACTTTGACTGAACTTCGGCTAGCTCCATACTGAGGGCAATCGAGCTTGCGTCCTCGAAGGTTAATGTTTTTTTCCATCAGCAGCTTACGCCTGATGCTGTCTGATAATAAACCACAGACTAACCTATCTCGTAGAGCTTCGTTCAGGAAGTCATTAAATTCGCAATGTTCGGACAATCTCTTCATGTTCACAATGAACTGATTTATGCTTTCCCCTTCTTTCTGACTGCAAGAATGGAAATGGTATCGCTCGCTATGACTAGGCGCTTAGGGGCGAATTGACTTTTCAGCACGGACGTAATATCTTGAAAACTTACTTCAGCAGGTTTTCTAGGTAATAAAACGTTCTTAAGAATAGCATATGTTGTTGGACCACACAGGGTTATGAACATGGGCACTTTGACTGTATCCTCTTTCATGTTATTTAGCACGAAAAATTGTTCTAGGCGCTCCAAATATGATATTATATCTTCATTCCCTGGGGAATATGCATCCATCATTCCAATTAAGGAGGTACATTTCTTTACAGACATATCTTCTTTTTGAGAATCGACTTGTGATGAGCTAGATTTAGGCATCACGTAGGCCTAGCCTAGGCCTAGGCGGACATGACTTGACGGGTATAACGGTTACTTCGACCTTGACCGACCCCGGCTGTGACCTCATTGACTTGACGCGACGTGATCTGACGTAAACGATGGCCTCATCTTGACTGACTTGACTAGCTTGACGTTGACTTTGACTGGCTTGGGTAGGCCTTTGACTTGACTAGATCGACTTTTACTTGATGTTCAAACACGCGTTTCCTAAATGTTTTTATTTCGTCGCCAAAAATGTTATGTTCGGAACTGACCGGACTGGCCCAGGACGGTAGGTACAACTAAGTAACAATAGACAATGTATTCAGTAGTTACCTTTACTCTTGTTCTAGTAGACATACATCCAAGCCGATACAATACTAGGCACAGCACGTAGGCCCTTCTATTACATGACTACTCTGTACAGTTGAACACCTTACAGCTCGGTGTCCCAGGTTCAACTACGAGACATCGTTCCGTGTCTAGAACCTCGGGAAATCCACAGGCGTGCCAACATAATAAAGCACGCTCAACTTGTACAATATACAGGGGTACCATGACATAGGGCACAAACATCACAGTGTGATGATTATAATATTGACGAATATATCCAAACACAATTGTTGCAAAAGAGGGATTAAAAACTACTTAATCATCAGATCGTTGAAAACGAATACAAAAATAACAAATACGTATTTCTCCAATTTTGTTGGTGGTGGAGGTGCCGGGTATTTCTGTCAAGTTTGAGTCCTCCTGGGTCACCAAAAACATTCACATCATCCTTGGATGTGTACGGTTTTTATCGCGAGACGTAATACACACACAGGCGGACAGGAAAGTGGTACACATAGGATCGAGTAGCTACGCTCTCTAGATGCAGATAATTATAATACGACGAATAAAATAACAAAATTTCTTCCATATCTAAATTTACATCTAAATATAACCGCGGCCCCTTAAACAATACGATTTTAAAAAAAGAGATATCATCATCTTTATGTATCTTGATATGGATGGATGAAAGTAATACTTTTAAAATAATGCGGTATTATACATTGTTTTTCTTAGACAAAATGTGATAAAGCAAATCATATACAAAAGCATATTTGTGACCAGTTTAATTTTTAATTTGGTCTTAATTCAAAGAAAATCTAGAAACCATTCTAATGTATTTCATTTTTATTTTTAACCGTTACTTGTGTATGTTCAATATTATAGGGGCGCAGGGGTGGGGGCGGTGTAAGGGAACACATCTGGAATATAGCGTTATTTGTCTGTGCTGGCTGAGGCTTGACTATAATATGTGGGAATACTTTGCACTATGGTATATTAAGTTATTGTAAGCTTGTGAGATTAAAGTAAAGTGCACCAGGCGCGAGCGAGAGTGGAGCGGAGTACCCTAGAGTTTCTTCATAGTTCAAATCAGAGCAGCTCCCTGCGAGGCTGCACACACTCCACACCTCACTCCTCACATCTAATGGCGTCGCTCGATGATCTATTGTCGAAACGTCTGGCGTATATCATCGATGGTGGGCGGAGGAGTGAGCGGTGATTTGTCTCCAACTTATTTCGTCATATTATCACGAACATTTCTAACATTGAAGCGAAAATTGTATTGTTCTCAAATAGTTTGTTGTAGATGTCGCCAGTATTTGCTTAAAATACGATTTTAATATGCTCGAAATGATTTTTCAGATAATCAACGTGAACGTACATTAAACTCACTTATTTAGAACTTATTTATCAACACCTATTCTAATGTCCAATTCTTAGTATTCAATGTTTTTCTGTAAAATTATGTGTTCAGTCTATGTTATTGTCGAGTTGAATATTATTATGTGTATATAGAGTAAAACGATCTAAACCGAGAACAAAACTTCACATTTCTATAAAACAATTTGTAATACTTTAAAAATGGTATTGACTGTAAAAGGGGAGAATTCATTGATTATTTTGTAATAACTGTTTTACATGTGAACGGAGCATATGACAGGTAAAATATATTTAGATTCTTACAGTGGAATCAATAAAAAAAATTGTCAGGAGATTGAGCTTATACGTGAAATCGAGGGACTGACGGCTTGAACCTTTACCGTCACTCAAAGCATATTTCTTTAAATATGGTGAAATATACATAGAACGTTAATAGTTTATTTGGAAGGCTCAATTTACTCTTACTCATTTGTAAATCGGAATTAACAGAATGGAAAACGGGTGCGTCATCATGTACGTTCCAGGTAAAAGTCATTAGTTCAGTCACTGTCTTAATTGTCAGCTAACACGAACTTCGTCCTCTCACAAAGACTAATTCGTTCGGTCATGTTTTAACAGCGTTGTTCGTAGTATTAACATAACAGGCGATTAGGAGTTTTACACTGCATATCAATCAATAATGCATGTGGTTTGACTATTACACTCTAAGAGCCGTATCTGTTACATGTGTGTACCATGTGTTTTTCCGTGAATAACCACAAACTATATGTTTATGTTTGTAAAGAAATGCTTATTTTAATGTAACTCAATTACATTATTTCAAAGTCAAAGTATAAAACGTCAGTTGATACTATGATGTAGACTTTTTTAGGATAAATGGAAACTTCCGCAAAGTACCATACAAAATATTTATTTAAAAAAAATACAAATAAGTGCACATTTAACACAGCTTTTTTGCATTTTATTAAATATAAAATTATTTGTATTTTTCAATATATTTCCTGATTTGTAATTTTGGCGATCCGAGAGCATTTCATCAGTTCAATTTTGACACAATTTTGGACAATTTTGTCCTAAATAAACTTTGGAAATACATTTTAAAAAATTATTTGGGGGCCTGTTTACGGCTAACTACATTCATGCACTTAAGAGGGAATAGGACAAATGTTGACAGTAGTCAAATAGCTATTCGCTTGGCAGGTAAGATCCGAGAGAATTTACATAGTTCAATTAAATACACAATTTTCATTTTCTCCGTCAATCCACAATTGGAAAGACTTTTTTCTTTTTTTTGGGGGCCTGTTTACGGCTAACTACATTCATGCACTTAAGAGGGAATAGGACATAATATGTTGACAGTAGTCAAATAGCTATTCGCTTGGCCCGGTAAGAATCCGACGTATATGAAACTTTACATATTTCATTTAAATCATCCAGGATCAATCCACGAATATGGTCAATTTTAGACTTTTTAACAAAATCCAAATTTTTCCAAATCTAGTCATTTTTTTTCATTATTTAAAAGTAATTTTAAAAGTAGAGCCTTATATTTCTTCGTCCGTAACAACTACCCAAAATTTCGAACATCTGTGGAATCAGTTGGCCGAGCGAACAGGAATTTGCTTTAAACGCATGTCCCATATCCTGTATACACAAATTATGTTTAGTTTTAACGCCAATAATATAATTGATATGGACAAGGATGGGTTTAGAGTGTGCTGTCAAAACTTTTGCTACCAGAACAAACACTTTTTTTGCGGGAAGGTTAAAATATTTCCATTGTGATGAATGAACGTATCATCTTTATGGAAGAACTAACTAAAGCCTAGCACTACTTGAACAAATGTAATTCTCTCTTATTTAACAAACTAACACTAACAACAAACATTATGACACATTGTGCATAGTTCCACAGTTTACTTCTTAATCGTTTTAACATTGTTTGAGCTAAACATTTTGGAGGCTGCAAATAGCAAGGGCCTCGTATACTGTATCCGTGCCACTTTTCTTGATTAGCTAGAGGCCTATGGCAGCGGAACGCCTTATAAGCCAATCACTAAGCTCGTCACAATGGGCTTTAAAAAGGTGATTTATTAGAGTGGAAACGTAGATATTTGGACAACGCCGCACACAGTTGAAATATTTCGGGACCTCTCACGATAACCACACGAGTCATTTCGCTAGATGTGGCTGAAGTAGGGAATTGTTGTGTATCGTTCCTACCACCATAATAATATGCCTATTACATAACATTTCATTTTAAATCGTTTGGTGAAGGTGAATAATTGCTTAGACCACAATGCCTGTAGTGAATTTTTTTTTACAACAAATATTTTATTTTAAAGTTGTAGGCATTACACATGCATGAACTACACATGAAATACCTGGGGGGCAACACACCCCTTAACTTTCTACTATAAATTAGTATTACACAAATTAAACACAAAGAATGTGATTGATTTGATTAAATAGATTGGAAATATGCATACAATGTTTTAAAAAATACTTTACGGACAGATGGACAAATGTGGAGTATAGGCCAGAGGATTAAAAACTCGTGGAATAAATATAGAAACAAATACAGTATTACGGGTGAAATGTCAGGTGTGGCTATACCTAGGCGCCCCACTCGGATTCTCCCACCTCCCTACCCGTCTTGATTGATGCATATATGGTCGGATACTGATTGATCTTGATTGATCTTTAATTACGAACCAAAGACACATTTTTTACAAATATATTCAATAAAGTCAAAATTAATTTCGTATCGGTTCATTTAAAACTATACAACCTGACATTATTTCAAAACACGAATGTGTCACTTAACTTATCATCTCTTTGGTGTTTACATTTCACTCTCGTTAGAAAACCATTCACACTATTTGGGTTAAAATGTAATTTGATTTTGATTTTTCTGGAAAAATAAATAAATCAATTAATTCCTGCAGCTAAAAGAGACATTACATTCTCGACAGAACTGTTTAATATTCCTGATTACAAAACATCTTTAAACGTTGCACGTATTCTAGATGGCAATGAAACCACAGAATTCATTTAAAAAACTATATTATTTTACTTCTATGCGTGTATGGTGTATTTTTGTAATGTAAGTGTTCAAAAACGATAATCAGGAATAATAAGTTAAGGAACTATTCAGTCTTGGGTATGGCTATAAATTACACCTTCAAAAATTTAATTTTCTAATGTCTTTATCACTTCATTGTTTGTCACTACATTTCAACTATAAAACAAAAAAGGAGCATATCCTAGCCAAAAGCTTTTCGACTGTAATCGCTGTTTATCTTTCGTTCGAACAAATACATTTTCGTTAATATCTTTAATTAAATCGTAAGGGATAGTTATATTCACCACAAAGAAGTCGAAGTATCTTGTTTGGTCTACTTTAGTGTATCATTTCATTTCCCACCAACTGTGGAGTTTTTGTGTTTTCTTAGAAGAAATCTGCGTGGATTCGTCAAATCACACGCTCACTTTTGTACGGGGAGGGGCATTGATGTCACTAGAAATCTTTTCCTGGCATCCTACTTAACAAATTAAAGTTGCAATTTTTTTAATCACTTATATGACAAAATTAAATTAAAAAAGAGGTGTAATAAAACAAATGATTATAACGCAATTAATCAGAGTCTGTGTTAGATTGTTCTATTTCGTTCCGGGTCAATAAGCTTTCCGTTATCGTTAGAGTCTGTGTTGAATTATGATACATTTTTCAATAGTGATGTCGGTAGAGACTTTTGAAAATTCGGAAAATTAGTGACCAGCAAGCTACAATAAATAAAGTAAAGTAGCGTAAAACTGAAGCTTCTATTAACATATCATACAACAATTAATTGAACCATAACTGTCATTTTAATGAGTCATTATACTCATCAGTCAATCATCAATAATGATCAACTAGACCACGAGTTTTTCACTTACTTTCTTACTCGTAACGATGGCTGTCATAGCTCATGGAAAAGCTTGGCAAAATAGAATTTGCGATTATTAATTTAACGTAATAGTTATCCAAGTTCTTTTTTTCTAATTAATTTAAACGTAATAACATGCAATTCTATTTGCCAAGCTTTTCGAGGATGCTGTTATGGGACACTGTACGTTTATGTGGAAGGGTAGATGAGCTTGGCCATTTTTTTAGATCTCATTCCTTTTGAGTGTGTAAGGTTTGGCTGTATTTCTACAAGTTTTTGTTATGTGTGTGATCTCATTACTTTTTCAAGTTCCATTACAAAATTATTTGCTAAAATATAATATTTTTATCAAAGTTGATTTAAATTCTATGGTATTAGCAGTAACAATATAGGATGTAAAATATCTAGACCCGGATCATGTACATCCTGGGTATAGGTGGTATAACCATGGTATAACTACGGTATAAGGACTGGACCCCAATTCTTGAGTTCGTGGGAGATGAGTTGAAAACGCAATTTGAAAACGAAGTCGTTTTCGTTTTCGAAGGAATTGGTATTCTTGAACGGTATCGTGGAAAACGTCATGGGTTGTGAGTTGAAAGCATTGATATTAAACCCCTATAGTAGGCTAGATTAGCAGTCTCCTATACCTCCGCACAGGCGCGAGCGTAGCAAATTGAAGACTCAACCGGCCCATTTCAAGATGGCGATTTGGTGTTTAATTTATGCTTTTTTAATGCAATAAAGTATTTTACTGGATTGTTTGATATGGTTTAGCTTGTGCAGCATGGTATTAAACAAAAGAAACAATACGAAGTGATTGCATAAGGGAATTTAGTAATCATTTGGTGTTAAAGGCTAGTATGCTTACCTGTCAACCTGGCGGCAATCTTGAGAACTATTTGGCCACAAATCGCTCCCATTTGATTAACATGTAAACTGTCATTTTAAGATGGCTTCTAATTGTACCGGGAAGTGGCCCACCGACTGCTGGTCTAGCCAATTATATAGGATGTCTATGGTTGAAAGAGTATCACGAAATCCAAACACTTTAAAAAGATTTGCGTATAGCAAAGAGCTCGAAAAAGTTCTATATTTATTCTAGATGGCAGTGCCTTCATAAACGCGGGCCAATCGAAAGACAAGTTGTATGAAATGATTTGATTGTTGCAATTATGTAAACAAACAGATGAACAAGTTCATATCAGAACAATGTTGTGCTGGCATAGGGTTGGCTAGGCTTGTCAAACATGTAATGTAAGTATGAATTTTACTAGTCCTATAGCCAAATGGAACTTTAGACCTACACTTTTGCATTATAAATAATTTTCCACATCTGGGCCTAGGCCAGGGACGGTTTCTGATTTGTTTTATGAGAGTATAATGACACCTTTTCTCGTTCCCACACAAAGAAGAAAAATTTTAAATGTCCGCTATTTGTTTACGTATCGCACTTCCCGCCTAACTCTGCTTATACCGTCAACAAGTGTCAAGTAACTATGGTTACTTGTTGATTGTATGCCAAGTGTTTAAGGCTTATTTTAAAACCTTTATTTGAAAGCCTTCCAACAAACTTTTTCAACTTTTTTTTTCAAAAGAGACTATATTTCTATAACCTTAATGTCCATGTAAAATATGAACATTGTAGTCCCACCCGTCTGGTCAGAATCGCGGGCCGACGTATTAGATGTTAGCAGTAGCAGTAGTAGACAGTAGCAGTAGCTAACATCCTTAAAGTGATTTTGAGCATGTTTCAAGCCATTTTTTCACCAAGAAGGAATAATCGTACCCCATAAAATTTGGCATGTGTTGTCAGTACTAATCCCTCTTTGTGTTTCATTCACTCCGTTACATACGGCTGGTAACACCTGAAATCAAACCCAACTCTGCTTTGAAACTGAGTTTAGATTCTGCGCGCCTAACGGCACCTAGATGGCAATGAAACCACAGAATTCATTTAAAAAACTATATTATTTTACTTTTACGCGTGTTATGGTGTATTTTGGTAATGTAAGTGTCAAAAACGATAATTAAGAATAATAAGTTAGGGGACAATGCAGTCTTGGTTATGGCAATAAATTACACCTTCAAAAATTTAATTTTCAAATGTCTTTATCACTTCATTGTTGGTCACTACATTTCAACTATAAAACGAAAATGCAGAGCATACTCTAGCCTAAACCTTTTTAACTGTTATCAGTGAGTTTATCTTTCGTTCGAACAAATACATTTTTGTAGATATCTAAAAATGCATCGTACAGGGATCGTTATATTCACCACATAGAAGTCGAAGTATTTTGTTTGGTTTACTCTAGTGTATCATTTCATTTCCCACCAACTGTGGAGTTTTTGTGTTTTCTTAGAAGAAATCTGCGTGGATTCGTCAAATCACACGCTCACTTTTGTACGGGCATTGATGTCACTAGAAATCTTTTCCTGGCATCCTACTTAACAAATTAAAGTTGCAATTTTTTTAATCACTTATATGACAAAATTAAATTAGAAAAGAGGTGTAATAAAACAAAAGATTATAACGCAATTAATCAGAGTCTGTGTTAGATTGTTCTATTTCGTTCCGGGTCAATAAGCTTTCCGTTATCGTTAGAGTCTGTGTTGAATTATGATACGCTTTTGAATAGTGATGTCGGTAGAGACTTTTGAAAATTCGGATAATTAGTGACCAGCAAGCTACAATAAATAAAGTAAAGTAGCGAAAATCTGAAGCTTCTATTTACATATCATGCAATAATCAATTTAACCATAACTGTAATTTTAATGAGTCATTATACTCATCAGTCAATCATCAATAATGATCAACTAGACCACGAGTTTTTCACTTACTTTCTTACTCGTAACGATGGCTGTCATAGCCTCATGGAATTTGTCGTTATATAAAACCCGCGCACAATTCATTTTTCACGATCTCTGTTCTAGTGATTGAAGAGTTTAACTGAAAGAGGGTGTGAAGGAACGTCGCTTTGCTTTAAAGTAGATGTACGAGTAGCAAGCAACTCAAGAATGAAAGTAGTTCAATAAGTAGCTTATCTACTTAACGTCAACTAGCTGTAATTTTAACTAGATACATTATTCTAATTTTCAAAAGTAATTTTAATATCCAGCACTGCAATAATGTCATTAACAAAACAAGGCTAGGTATAAATTAACGATCGTATTACGATAAAGTTTCGCACCACTCTCGCTACTGAAAGCAATGCATTTTAAATAAACTGGTGCAAACCAGCCTTCTCGCAGCAATCACTTAACGATTATAGTAAGGCTTGGTACCAGTATATTTTAAATAATTTTAATAATAAAAGAGAATTTATTTTTAGCTTGGCGAAGCTTAAGGCCATATAAATGGCTGGAAAGGAACTTGATATTTCGATACGATATCAGTATGTGGAAATTTTTTCGGTATCAATATTCGGACTCAATATCGAAATATCAAAACTTTTGCACAATTACTATTTAAATTTTTAATTAAAAAACGCGAATAACTGAAACGAGGACATAAACTGTTAGGGATGTTAGTGTTTATCTCTTTTATCTTCTTCAAATTTTGGTGGAGGTGCCGGGTCATTAAACGCCAAAGTGAGAACTCAAAAATATCGTTATGCATTTTTGGCGATAACTTAGCATTTTTTTTACCATACATTAATAAGGCCCACTATTTTAATTTTGTTTCAGAACTTTATTTTATTCGTTGTGTTTTGCAAAAATAATAAAGATAAGATAATTTATTCACCAGATTGACATATACATTGTAAAAATATTTTTTAAACATCAATATCGAAATCGAAATGGATATTTCAATGTTATTTCATAGCTCAGTCTTATTTAAAGTGCATTTGAGGAATATTTTACTTCAGCGTGAGTGAAGCGACAATTTATCGTTATGTAAATCAAACCTTTCGTTCGTTCGTGCGTTCGTCTTTAGTCTAGAGTAGAGTTCAGTGTAGCAGAATGAGCGGGTTACAAGTCTGCATGAATTTGTTATGATAAATACACCTTTTCTGTTCCACACAAAGAAGAAAAATTTAAATGTCCGCTATTTGTTTACGTATCGCACTTCCCGCCTAACTCTGCTTATACCGTCAACAAGTGTCAAGTAACTATGGTTACTTGTTGATTGTATGCCAAGTGTTTAAGGCTTATTTTAAAACCTTTATTTGAAAGCCTTCCAACAAACTTTTTCAACTTTTTTTTTCAAAAGAGACTATATTTCTATAACCTTAATGTCCATGTAAAATATGAACATTGTAGTCCCACCCGTCTGGTCAGAATCGCGGGCCGACGTATTAGATGTTAGCAGTAGCAGTAGTAGACAGTAGCAGTAGCTAACATCCTTAAAGTGATTTTGAGCATGTTTCAAGACATTTTTTCACCAAGAAGGAATAATCGTACCCCAATAAATTTTGCATGTGTTGTCAGGTACCTAAATCCCCTCGATTGTGATAGTTTTCAAGTTCACATCACGTTACATGACGGCTGGGTAACACCTCGAAATCACCCCAACTCTGCTTGGTGTATAAGGTGCTTGAGTGTGTAGCGCACCGCGGCTTGGCTGCGGCGCCCTAACGGGCACCTAGATGGCAATGAAACGACATAATTCATTTAAAAATCTATAATATTTTACTTTTACGCGTGTTATGGTGTATTTTGGTAATGTAAGTGTCAAAAACGATAATTAAGAATAATAAGTTAGGGGACAATGCAGTCTTGGTTATGGCAATAAATTACACCTTCAAAAATTTAATTTTCAAATGTCTTTATCACTTCATTGTTGGTCACTACATTTCAACTATAAAACGAAAATGCAGAGCATATCTCTAGCCAAAAGCTTTTCGACTGTAATCGCTGTTTATCTTTCGTTCGAACAAATACATTTTCGTTAATATCTTTAATTAAATCGTAAGGGATAGTTATATTCACCACAAAGAAGTCGAAGTATCTTGTTTGGTCTACTTTAGTGTATCATTTCACTTCCCACGAACTGTGAAGTTTGTGTGGTTTCTCACAAGAAATCTGCGTGTATGATTCGTCAAATAACAAGCTCACTTTTGTACGGGCACTGGAGATCTTTGCCTGGCATCGTACTTAACAAATTAAAGTTGTAATTATTTTTAATCACCTATATGAGACAAAATTAAATTAAAAAAGAGGTGTAATAAAACAAAAGATTATAACGCAATTAATCAGAGTCTGTGTTAGATTGTTCTATTTCGTTCCGGGTCAATAAGCTTTCCGTTATCGTTAGAGTCTGTGTTGAATTATGATACGCTTTTGAATGGTGATGTCGGTAGAGACTTTTGAAAATTCGGATAATTAGTGACCAGCAAGCTACAATAAATAAAGTAAAGTAGCGAAAATCTGAAGCTTCTATTTACATATCATGCAATAATCAATTTAACCATAACTGTAAATTAATTGAACCATTATAATCATTAGACAATCATCGATAACGATCACTTCGACCACAAGTTTCTCACTTACTTTCTTACTCGTAACGATGGTTGTCATAACATCATGGTCCCGTACACAATTCCTTTTTCACGATCTATGTTCTAGTGATTGAAGAGTTGGAACTGAAAGGAGGTGTAAAGAAACTTCGCTTTACTTTAAAGTAGATGTACGAGTAGCAAGCAACTCAAGAATGAAAGTAGTTCAATAAGTACATTAGCTACTTAACGTCAACTAGTTGTGTTTTTAACTAGATAAATTATTCTTCTTTTCCAAAGTAATTTTAATATCCAGCACTGCAATAATGTCATTAACAAAATAAGGCTAGGTATAAATTAACGATCGTATTACGATAAAGTTTCGCACCACTCTCGCTACTGAAAGCAATGCATTTTAAATAAACTGGTGCAAACCAGCCTTCTCACAGCAATCACTTAACGATTATAGTAAGGCTTGGTACCAGTATATTTTAAATAATTTTAATAATAAAAGAGAATTTATTTTTAGCTTGGCGAAGCTTAAGGCCATATAAATGGCTGGAAAGGAACTTGATATTTCGATACGATATCAGTATGTGGAAATTTTTTCGGTATCAATATTCGGACTCAATATCGAAATATCAAAACTTTTGCACAATTACTATTTAAATTTTTAATTAAAAAACGCGAATAACTAAAACGAGGACATAAACTGTTAGGGATGTTAGTGTTTATCTCTTTTATCTTCTTCAAATTTTGGTGGAGGTGCCGGGGGTCATTAAACGCCAAAGTGAGAACTCAAAAATATCGTTATGCAATTTTGGCGATAACTTAGCATTTTTTTTACCATACATTAATAAGGCCCACTATTTTAATTTTGTTTCAGAACTTTATTTTTTTCGTTATTTTTTGCAAAAATAATAAAGATAAGATAATTTATTCACCAGATTGACATATACATTGTACAAATATTTTTAAAACATCAATATCGAAATCGAAATGGATATTTCAATGTTATTTCATAGCTCAGTCTTATTTAAAGTGCATTTGAGGAATATTTTACTTCAGCGTGAGTGAAGCGACAATTTATCGTTATGTAAATCAAACCTTTCGTTCGTTCGTGCGTTCGTCTTTAGTCTAGAGTAGAGTTCAGTGTAGCAGAATGAGCGGGTTAAAAGTGTAAAAATTACAAGTCTGCACGAAGAAGAGTATTTTCTTTCTACATCCTGGAATGAATGGAGGGTAAGGCAAATATTGACGCATTATAAAAGTTGAGTGCAGAGTAATGTAGGAATGGTGTTTGCCTACCTGAATCACGTATGCATAGTGCTGAAATACTGTAGAGTGAACTCAAAACCACTTTGAGGTTTACAAGTTAAGAATTTTGGTCTAAAGGCAAGATTTTGTATGCAAGATTTCTTGTGTTACATAATTATACAGTTACTTTTGCCATTTTAAAATATTGATCTGAGGAAATGTTTATAGTTTTGAATTTTTGACACATTATTTGTCAGCTCATAGTAAGTTTACAATTTTACAGCAAATTTGTGTGGTTTTAACTGACGAACACATACTTATATTTTAATATTAAGCTATACATTATACTTTTGCACTTAAAATGAACACACTACAACAGTATTCACTATTCAGTTTCTTTCTTTAAATGGAATTCTAAGATATTGCCTCTTAGAAAACTATCACAGCTTGGAGTATTGTACATATATTTTGAAAATAACTATTCCAAACTTCCCAAGTTTGTAATGGTGCTGATTTGTTTCTAAGTAAATAAATACATATCAATCTAAAAATCTTAGTATTTATTTATTTCACGTCTATCCTACTCAGTTGTGAATACTGATCAACAAAAGAGGACAATACAATAAACAAAGTGCATAAATGTACACATAATAAACTGTACCCTAGCTAAGGAAATTTCGAAAAAAAAATATAAATATTTTTACAATGGCAACCATTTCCGCTAGCATACACAAATAGTATTATTACATATTAAATTTAAATCGATGAAAATTAATCAAATAGAAATTAAGTAAAAAGAGACTTTAAAAAGATGATGATTTTTGTTACTTAACCTTTCTATTCGAAACGATGTGGTGATATATAACGATGAAGGACGATTACGAAAAAACATCAAATTTAAAGGAAGCGTAAAGAAAAGCTATTTATCACGATGCAACTCAAACAATTTTGCTAAGTAGTCTTCCCGTTTTGAACCACATACATTATGCTAGGTATTCTGCGGGTGTGAATTTACGTGAAAAGAATTGCACATGTTTCATATTTTTATTACTCACTGTTTTAAACAATCGATGATTTGTTGAGTGAATACATTCCCGAAACTGAGTTAAATTTGTAATTATGTTTTAAATAAATTATTTAATGATGAACTTGAAGCATTCAAAATTTCCCATTGAGCATAGCCCAGCAGACCTAAAACACAATTGTATTTTGTGATGTATACGATGCAGTGATAAACCACAAATTACAGTATAATCAACAGATAAATAAGAATACTCGGCACCCATTTTGAGCTCGGTTGGTATATACTGTATAGAGACAACTTTGTGTGATTACAAGCTAAATTATTGATAACGCACAGTTTACGACACTCTGTCATCTATAGGCTGCGGCTGATAGGTGGATCGTATCTAGATAAATTATTTCACGTGGAACATTTGCTAGTTGAATGTTAAATGAAGCAATAAATCGTTTGAATCGTTAATAGTCCAATTAGTCGTGTGTGATCCCAAACAAATGAGGGTCCGCTACCGAGTTCAAACACACGCGCGAGCATAACGTTATACCTATGTGCACACACCCCACATAGAAGCCGCCACACGTACACACACGTGCAAAAACATAATCGCAAACATCTAAAACACACTATTGCATTGCCATGGAATCCCTTTTCAATTACGTTTACTACAAAATGCGCAAATACGACAATACACAAAATATATCCACAATACTTGTATTTATCCTTATTTACACAGATTGCGAACTTATCAAAGGGGTCATGTAAGCTCGTGTGTAAAATTATTTGAAATGTGTAGTAGGAATTTGAACATTATTTTTTGAAATAGCAATACAAATTTTCCATCAGTTGAAAACTAGGCCCTAACCAAAACATAATTATTAGTTTATTGATTCAGGCATCGTCCACGGGTGAATCGCACCCAAATATTTGCTATTTCAAATACACTGATCTTTGGTTGGCTAATACTCAGTCGTGGATGGTGTCTGTGCCGATATTGTTGGCTCGGTCTGATATTTTATGTAAGTCCACTCCACCTTTAATGATAATAATTAATTCTATTACTAAATAAGTATACTAAATAATATTTTTACTTGTAAAATCTTTTTACTTGTAATTATTATAAAATTGTATTCGTAACGCAGACTTGTAAATAGCTTGATGTCACACGATATTGTTTACTTAGTGTAATACGTTATTGATAACCTCTCTCGTCTGCGCGTTTGTTATTATTGCCATTGCTCAAAGCTATAAAGAACTATGTTCCCTCCGCTTTATTTCCTTGTCGCAGTCGGAATGCGCCGTCAGGCTCTAACAAGTTTTATGTTGTGTGTTTTTTTTTATATAGTAAGTTCTATAACAGTTCATTTTATATCTTTTTAGCTTTCATTTTTCCCGTTATGGCACAGACGCAGCCTACAAAAATAGATATTAGGTATAAAACCTATTTTTTATTCGCGCAATTATATCGAATTAAGACATTTGCCCGTTTCAAGAAATACGCGTCGTTTTATTGTCTCCTTCGTGGGTGAATTTGGTCAGAATTGTATTGTGTTTGATAATAAAGTTGCTTTATTGTTTCAAACAGAGGTGAAAAATTGCATTGGTCAAGAAAGTGTTATCAAAATATGTATATATGATATTTATTTTAGGTAAGTATAACTGTTGGAATGTTAAAATTGCATTCTACTGTAAGTCCCGGTATACATTTTGATGCAATACGTTAAATTGTCACTTTAGAAAGAAAGTCATTAGAGTTTTGTCATATAAACATTGGATTATTTCTATGTTTTGTAGAATTTCTGTTTTCTCAAAGTTATTCTCTCAATATTGAATCTGAGTCGTACAGTTTATGGACATAATTGATTTTCGCTCAGCCACTGTATAAGACACCACAATTACTGAATTAAAAAAAATCATAAACATTATAATTGGATGAGCGAAGCGAAGACTTCAATTTCACTGACCCCCAAAAAATTTAGCTCGGGTGTTTGTTTGTTTGTTTTTTTGTTTTTTTGTTTTTATGTCTGTTTGTTTGCTCTCTACCGGGAAAACGGCATATCCGATCTTGATGAAAATTGAAGGGGACCTTCGAAATCTCTGAACTTAGAGGTGTATTGTTTTTCGGTACAATCGAAGAAATATTTCTCATGAATATCGTACTTTTACGATTTTTTTCGATTTTTAGTGCGATATTTTCGTGCCATTTGGGCCGATTCTGACCAAACGGGTGGGGCTACAACGTTCATATTATACATGGACATTGAGGTTATGGTGATGTAGTACCTTTTGAAAGAAAAAGTTGAAAAAGTTAGCCAGAATCTATAGAAATAAAGCTTTTAATATAAGTTTTTACGGTAAATAATAACAATTGACAAGACAATAGAAACTTGACAACCATCACCTACAATGCATAGGCAGCAAAGCAAAGCACTTGCAAAAGTAAAGATATCCCACGCAAACCAAAAATTTAAAAAAGCTCATCCATCAACGCGGCGGGACTTTAGCGTTTTCCTAGTATAGTAAAGTACATTCGCTGTATCAACGCTGTTAATCTTGAAGCTACAATCACGTATTCCTTACTTTACTTATAATCATTTATTCACTTCATATCTCTTGGGATGATGTTATTCAGCCTTAACAACATCGTTTTCTTCATTGTACACCATACAGCAATCAAGTATTATACTCGTTTAAAGTCGTATATACAACTTCTGTCAAAAGTCATGTTTTAAGCGAACAGAACGCAGATCTGTGAAGGACGTGAACTACCCTAAACCCAGACAAGGGCAGGAATTTTGGTACATACTTTCCCGTATAAAGTACACTAATTTACTTTAAAACGTTCCTTAATTCTCTTTAACTCTGTTTTGATTGGTCGGCTTATGGCGCACCGGATGGAGTCAGCCACCGGGGCTGCAGGCCACGTGACGGGAATATAACGTGGGACAAGGGAGTAGGGGGAGTTTAAGCCGGGATTCCCTCCCGACAGGTCTACTTTGTGGCCTTGACATCGGGCTGCAGGAGAAATACTGAACATCTTGAATTACTAAACCGAAGAGTAACAAGGTGGCACACATAAAACAATCAACATTGAACAATTTAATTTCCCATTTTGTTTGAATTTAATGCAGTTTATCATACAGAGTAAACCTTTTAAGAATCATTGTTACGCTTGACTTATAGAGATAATATTATGACTAGGAAAACGCTAAAGTCCCTCCGCGTTGATGGATGAGCTTTTTAATGTTTTTAGTTTGCGTGGGATATCTTTACTTTTGCAAGTGCTTTGTTTTGCTGCCTACGCATTGTAGGTGAATGTTGTCAAGTTTCTTTTGTTTCTTGTCAATTGGTATTATTTACCGTAAAAACTTATATTAAAAGCTTTATTTCTATGGATTCTGGCTAACTTTTTCAACTTTTTCTTTCAAAAGGTACTACATCACCATAACCTTAATGTCCATGTATAATATGAACGTCGTAGCCCCACCCGTTATGGTCAGAATTGGCCCAAATGGTACGAAAATATCGTACTAAAAATTGAAAAACTAATTAAAACCTTTATTTCTATGGATTCTAGCTAACTTTTTCAACTTTTTCTTTCATAAGGTACTACATCACCATAATCTTAATGTCCATGTGAAATATGAACGTTGTAGCCCCTCCCGTTTGGTCAGAATCGGCCCAAATGTGACGAAAATATCGCACTAAAAATCGAAAAAATCGTAAAAGTACGATATTCATGAGAAATATTTCTTCGATTGTACCCAAAAACAATACACCTCTAAGTTCAGAGAAAACGAAGGTCCCCTCAAATTTTCATCAAGATCGCTTATGCCGTTTGCCCGGAATCCTGCTAACAAACAGACAAAAATACAGACAAAAAAAAAAAAAAAAAAAACATTGGAGCTAAATTTTTTGGGGGGTCAGTGAAATTGAAGTCTTCGCTTCGCTCATCCAAAAATGAATCAGTTGTCAATAAGTCGATTGAAATAATTAGTATTTTCATACTTATTTGTTCAATGCAATGCCTATTTTATGTTTTGTTCAAAATTCTGTATAGATATTTCCCGAAAGATTGTGACGATAGGTAATCAAGTTTGACAACAAAGTTATGATAAATTTTTAACGTCTTCATAGATGGCTACCGAATGCTTTTCTTTGCGGCTGTCTTTGCTATTTGTGAGCACATACTTGTTCAACTGCACATTTAAACTTTTTACGGAAATTATTCTTCAATCAGCTATTCTAGCGTTACATCTCAAGTTATAAACATAGCGAAGACACGTGGCATAAACATGATCAGTCAGGATTTTCAAGTATGGGTAATTAAACGTGACCATTGAATGCATGTGATATTGTCCAAGAAAACAATAAATTTGTAAAAAATTATATTTGTCTATTACGGAAATACAAAATGTGCGCCGCGACTGTATAATACGTCCAATATTAGTTTTAAAGTTAGTAGAGTAGAGTCCATTTTATTATATTTAAAACACATTTAGTGGAAAATAATTCTTTATTTATAATAAAAACAACGTTTCGGAAATTAATGGAAACTATTTCCGTCATCCGGTTTCTATGAAAAACAAACGAAAAAAAATAAATCATATTATCAAAATTATATCAAAACAAACAAAGAATTATGTCATCGAAACTGGTGGAACATGCTTGGGACAAAGTTCATAAATTAGACTTTTTACAATCTCGGCGTTTGCTTAAAGATGCCATGTTGGAAAAAAAGGAAATTGAAAGAGGCAGCTCTTTGTATAAACCAGCCGAGTACATATTTTCCTCCTATGTGGATTCCTTTAGTAAATACTAGAAAATGGCATTTTTGTTTGTACCACCTTGTTTTTTGTCATCTTCCATGTACGAGAAGTGTTAATTTGTTTGTTTTGATAATATGATTTTTGTTTTCATAGAAACCTGATGACGGAAATAGTTTCCATTAATTTCCGAAACGTTGTTTTTAATATAAAATAAAGAGTTATTTTCCACTAAAGTGTTTTAAATATAATACGTCCAATTTTGGAATCCGGAGTCTGTTTTTGTTACCCTCATGTCTATGTCCCTCCAGTGAACATATGGGATAATTACAATTAGATTTCATTCTGAGCAATGACCAAACCCACCCTTTTAGCTGATTGCACCGATTATGGTTGTTATTATTATATAATATTATTCCTATTTAACTAGATAACTAATCACAAACTTGTGTTGACATGACGTACTTAAACATTTATAAGTAACATAGTTGTCGGGGGTTTAAAGACCATATCAATTTATTGCCAAGAACAGAACTATAGTCACAAATGATTGCTCGTGGAATCCAGAACTCTAGTCTCTATAACAAGGAAGTAATCACTCTAAAAAATAATTATTAGTATAAATTGAGTAATGAGTGTTGGTATAGCATTCAAGGTGTGGTGAAAGGGGCAGAATTTGGTTTGGTAGTTAAAAGGAACATGACATCATTCCACATAAACATATCATGTGTACCATGTAGCCTCTACAGATGTTGTGTATGTATTTGTATGTATTGTTCACAAGAATTTCAAAATATCAAATATACATTTACATTGGAACATAATAACAACAAAATTCGTAATAATATGAATTATGAACACAAATTGAATGGACTTAGGCACTACTTTGATGTGATTTTTTAAATACATTGCAAGGAAAGAATGTGTTAATATGAAGCATGTAGATTAATTGTGGAAATTGTTTCAGGATGATCGGAGCGTATAGCCTTAATTTATGCGTTCAGGATAAAAATGTCACGACAATGAAAAGTGTTAGATTTTCTCGTTTGAATGCTTTTATGTACTACAATGATTGACATGGTTAAAGCGAAGTACATCGTGGGTTTATATCTTGCAGCGTTCAGCATGGCAAGATTGATTGAAACCCATCTCATCCCACACAACAGCGGACTTCCACTTCCAGGGGCATTATACGCTAGCTGCGGGGTAGGTATAAAAAACTTTCGTTTTGTTTTGTTGACGGCTGACGAATACTAATTGGATGACTGCGTCATGCGCGGTGTGAAACACACCCACTGTGTTTTCTGATGTGGTGTAGAGTCCACGTTTTTGTTTTATTTCGTTCTTTACCTCAGGGGAAGAATAGCGTCCTGTTTTATTTTCGGTTAGTTTCAAAACAAATTGCGCACTGCTGATTACTAAGCATCGTTTATTTTATATTGTTTACTCTACATGTGGGAGTACGGGAACTATACGTTGCGTGGGTTCATCTCACTTTCCTTTAGGTTATTGTTCATCTTTATTAGAGCGTCTCTACCCTCATATTCGTCACTCTTATCCAAACGCGTACAAGTTCCCTAACAAAAAGTGAAAAATCAATAGAATTCAATAAATCAACACATTTTAATTACTATTTTTTAATTAATAAACGAATACAAAATTAAACTTTAAACAACAGTCATTTACAAGGCGATTTCATATACAAATCTACTTATTAATAGAGAAAAATAGAATTTTATTAACAACGAAACAATAATAACATTTTCGAATTCTGTTGATAATAGGTATTACCATTGCATCCCCCTTTCCAACTTCTTTATAGATTCTTGTCTTCTTGAGGATAACGTTCTCTCTCTTTCAGTCTATCCATCGAAATTCATTTTCTTAAAGTTTCTTTTCCAAGCTCTTTAACTTTCTAACTTTTACCTTATCAATCACTTTATTTTTAATACGCGTCTCCCTTGATTACACTAATCCCATCTTTAGTTTGACTCCGAGGACATTTTTAATGCAGGCATCTAATTATTATTTGGTTAGAATTTGTTTCCCAAAATCTTTTGATGAATGTAACTTTTTTATTATTGGGGTCGACTGGCTATAGGTTAATTAATTTTACTCTCGTTATCTGTTCATTGGTTGCTTTTATATTATACAACTTGATATCGTGCGTCGATGAAAGCGTGTTTGTGACAGTTTTATTATGCGAATGTGAAATTGTCCCGCACAAACGAGTAAAAATACTTCTCTTCTATCTATATAGCAATAAACCAACTGTAACAACAGCGATCCTACTATTACTTCAATATACAACACGAGGAGTAAACCGGTCATTTGATTCTACATTATTATCTCGAATGTGATTCAAAACGTTTTATATGGATGTTAATGGAATTGAATGTTTAGTTGTTCACTTAACCACGACTTGTTTAATTGTTGTTTTGATTTTAATATACATTTTAAGCAATTTCATCACAGTAAGTATCTATTTAATATTATTGAATGAACATAATCCAGAAATTAAAACGCTCAACTCAAACGGGGATCGACCCCATGTCTACGCATGCAATGTGGACGACTTACCCACTAGGTGACTAGGATCCGAGACGATTAATTAATTACGTACGAGTTCATTAAAAACAGTTCAGTATATAAACACATTAATTTTCATTGGACTGTGTTTCTTTGAGCTTCCAAATACAAAACATGAAAAGAGTTGTTGATGCCTTATGAATCATAGATTTTCTTTATACTGAACCGTAGCCTGGTAATTCGCTAGTAAAGAAATAGGTCCTACATGCGATAATTGAAGAAGTCACAAACCTTCATACATAATTATTTCAAAAGTAACTTAAAATTTAATTTTTAGGATTACATTTTGGCCTCGTAGCTATAACGATTATTAATACACATTAACAATTTGTGTCGGTAACATTTATTTATTTAAATATCACTCAGAATGTTTCGTGAAGAATATGAATGGCTTGTATCACAATTTGGCACCTTTGGTGGAAATGTTGTGACATTTTATGATATCAAGTATATTTCAAAATACAATACTTCATGATAATGACAATGGTCAGCCAATTTCTGAGTAAATTATTATGCAATTGTAGTAAAAACAAAAAATGTTCGCAATAAAATACTTGTGTGGATAAAATTAGAAATAAAAAAACTATCCAGAAAAAAGTTTGCTAACACAGCTTGTGTTTAGCAAAAACGATAAAATTCTGTCCATAAAGTGATACAAGTTTGAAAACGCGTTAATTTTACATGAAAATCCATAGATTATAATGGCTTCGAAAAAACACCTAGGAAGAAAACGATGGTATTTCATACACGTCAAGGTAAATGAGATATATCTTACTAAGTCAACTACAAATAAAGTAATTCATGAGATGTTTGGCTTATAAATTAATCTAAATTTCATACAATTGGTGCACATAACTTTGATAATGCTCACTGTATTTTTATATATCAAACAAAATAAATTATGTGTAAGCAACTAGGAATAAGTAACGTAGGGGAACTCAAAATATGATCTTCTATTAAGATCAAAATTCTTGATAACATCGTCTTTCTATGTTCAGTTTGTTTATAAACCCCTTGTTTTCATCAATTATTCATGTTTTTAAATATACATTCAAACTATGAAAATACGCACCAACGTAAAATCAGACAATTGGAAAGTATTGTTTTTATTGGTGTTGTCGAAACTTTACTTTTAATGAGTTGTGTTTTCATCTCCGCCTTTTATAAATACATTGGTCAAAATAAAGTTAATTGTAAAGCAGACGCCCGCGGAGATGAATATAATTTTAAAGAATACAATATTCATTTGAGTCGTTACTTCAAAGGCATGAAATGTTTGCACCAGACAGTTTCGGGAGTTAAAAAAATGATAACAATATCAAACAACATTTTTCAAAACTAAACTTACATTTTTCCATTCTCTACCTATTTAAATGTTTTCATCAAACAATACAGCTCAAACAACAGCTGCTAGTTAATTAACGCTCGAGACTTTCTAGAAATGCGTTCATTAGCCAACTTCATTAATTGGCTGAAACCTTAATTTTAGACTTCACAATCTTTATCACAGTCCAATTAAAACACATTTTCGTACATGTAACACTTTGTAAGGATTTAAGTATATAATATTAATCATTAATTAAGTGAATTGTCATTCATATTTAAATATATTACAGTACAGATATAAATTTATTTAAAAGCATAGTTGTAAATCAACTATACTATTTTAAAATGTTAACTATGAACTGTTTTAACTATAACACGAGAGTTAATGAATAATTGTTGGCTTTGTTGTCCCTAAGCTGTGGGAGGTGTCGGAGTTGTCGAATTAAAGTGACTCCAGTGAGTGTACCAACGGACTCAAGAGTATAATATTATTATTCACCTACAACTTATAAAATATGTCCAACTTGGTATTTATATGTCAGATAATTTACAACTGTAGTTTATTTTACTACACTCAAAGTATTTATTTATTTTTTATTGTTACATTTTAGGAAAACATATTTATTTGCATCTCTTATTGGTACAGTCGCTAACTGACTAGTTCAGTATTTGCCAACCTCAGAAATCGAAACGTCTCATCAAAATAACACGTAAATCACTAAAGTAGGCTAATGGGCCAATGGACAAAGTAATATTGTGTTCGTTTAACATTAAACGTACAATATGATTGTCTCTCATGTCATTTGTAACAATAAATATACGATATGTAATAGTTGGAAACTTCTTCTTGTGAGTTTGGCCAACCTGGTATTTGGCTTGGCAACACGGCACCAGCAGCCTTCTGCCTCTGCTTCTGATCGAGTGGATAGAAACGCGCCGAGAGAATCTGCCACCTCGAAAGTGTTTCATACCAAAATAAACTGTAGTTGCGTATATATGCTATTTCCAGACGTAAATTACATTCAATAAATATTGGCAGAAGGCTTTAAAAGTATTAAAAGTGTCCTAATTGACATCACAAAACTTTTACGCTCGTTTTGAGTCGGCGTGCACATCTGCTGGGTTGAAGGAAGCGCACGTATCGCTCTGGACCGCCCAAGCTCCGTGGTCGCTAATGGCCCAACGGCTAGCGCGCTCGTTTTCTATGCGAAAGGTCGCCGGTTCGAGTCCCGACTGGGAAAACTTTTTTAATTTTTTTGGCTCATTCCATCTTTATTGTTCATGATTTTTATAACTTTTCAATTGGAAATTACTCAAATACAAGGACATTTTTCCCTCAACATTTGCTATTTACGTCAGTAAGCCTACACCTCTCAAAATGGAGTTTATGTTATGTTTATGTATGTATTTATGTGAGTTGTTTATGCATACTTTTTATTTGATTTTTTACATCTATCACATTCTTAAAACAATCTTTTCGCATAGACAGACTGTAGAATGTAAATTATTGTCCATAAATTATCAGGCCTACTCTAACATTCTGCATGACTGTGCTTCAATAACTATTTTAAGTTGGTAGTTAATGTAGGGCCTACATTCACAACAAAAGGCCAATTATGTTAATAAGTGGCTAGTCAATGAATCATAACACCCCAGGGATTTTTACTTTTTAAAATCAATTTAACTGAAAAGGATGGATAATATTCCGCCCGTCGAGTATTATTTAGTATTTCTAGGCCTAGGCCAACTTTCGATTTATTTATCCGAATCTGAAAGATACATCCAGCAGCATAACGTAAACACATCCGAACCCCGTGCTGTCATAGGGAAAGGCAGCCAAACCCACTTTTTAAATTTGGCTCTCCCCCCCCCCCCACGAGTTCACTGCCATTGGTCAATCGCGCGCGGCTTCGAAGTGACGTCACGCAGCGTTGCCAAACCTTCACTGACGCTCCTGGTTATCACAATTATAGCTTGACTTTGGACGTAAAAATATCAAAATCCAGTATGGTAACATGTATTTTACAAATACTTTTCTTTTTCAGTGTTTAATTACCTGCAAATTGATACATAATTTAGTCATATTTCACTTGCGGTTCGTGTACTGTAGTACCTTTTTGGTCAGAAAGTGTAGAGTTTTGCAGGCTTGCAATGTTAAAGGATAGGGATTTACTTGATTTTTATTTCGAAAAATCTCCGAAAGTAAACTGGTAACCCTCATTTTGCTTGTTGTATTATTAAAAAGCACACTATTAAGAGTATATATTATGAATTTCAGCCAAATTTCACTACAAGCATGTTTCAATGGATCGACTTTTAAAGTTATGCGCTAGTAGACGGAGAGTATCATCCTATGGCTGTTGTACCCGAACAATAGAGGACATTCCTATCAAGATTGAGACAGAAAGAAAACACTACAACAGTTTCTCTCTCTCTCTCCGACTTGCACATTAACATGCAACAGAAGAGTGGGAACTTTTAATTAAGTTCGTTTCTAAGTTCAAACGAGAGACAAGTGGAAAGTTTCCGAACCATTTACAGCTCAATACCTCACTAAGTGTCCAAGGATCACATCCTCTTCTATAATGCATTATCCTACCCACCTCAATGCAAAACTTTGCTTTGAATTCCTTCGGCGAAGTTTCAAACTTGGACGCGAACGGAAAACTGGGAGATGTTGGTAAAAGAACATTTTGTGGCATGGCTTCCAGAGAAGCCGGTCGGCGGGTACCCGGATTTCGAGATCATATGACGGGAATAATAGCCCGGTCTAGCCGGATACCCGGGGAGAAGTTATACAAGCGAACTGAACGTGTGTGGCAGAGTAGGACAGAACGTACTAGCTGTGTTATTGTTTAGACAGAGATGCATGCTGCAGGATAAATATCTAGATAGGGGTTGTTCATGACACACGACCAAAACTTCAACCATAGGTAAAGATAATATTTTATTTGAAGAATTATATTTTTTCCCAAATATCTTTGTGCTTTAAGGTAAATCACTATAATCCGATTTTGTTCTGTTTATGAATGAAAGTTTTCATAGTTACCTACTATATTTTTTAGAACTTTTAAATAACACCATTGAAACTAATTTTATTGCTGGTACCATATATTTTGAAATATGGACTTATTATTAGTAAATATAATATATGAACACATGTTGATATTCTGAGTTTTTTACAAGGCCTAAAACAGTTCAATATGAACGGCCTAATGAAATTTTAACAAATTTGGGAAAAAATATATGCCTACTAATGCCATGTTAGCCTATATTTTATAATAGGCTTAGGCCTATAGTCGGTAAATACATAAATATATGTTGGAATATTCAGTGATTTTATAAAGGTTTCTTGGATTGGATTGGTATGTCGTAATATGTCGTCTATGTAATTCGATTTATTTTGTTGTCCTCTTTTGTAAATCAGTTTCTATATAACTGAATAGGATAGACGTTAAATAAATAATAAATAAATAAATAAATACTAAAAGCATTTAGTTTATAACCAGTAAGTTTTATTAACCGTAGTTGGTATGACTAATGGCAAAAAGTTTGGAACACGTTGCAATAAATTATTACATGTTATCTCTGAAGATTAAAATTATGTTGGTCATGGGAGCGCGTATTTGTATCTCATATAGATATTATATTTTTTACAACTTTTGGAAATGCTATGTTCAAGATCACAATATAGCCAATCGCCAATAATATGCCTTTCAGGTCTGGAAATATATGTAAATTATTCGAATAAATAACGTAACTTTAGTTCAGCTAATTTATTATACTACCCATCATTTGTAATAAATGTGCACTAGCACTAAAACAATCATTGTATAACTAATTACACAATTTAATTGGTATTAGTTAACAAAATGTAAACAAAATATTCCCTCTATCACTAGCTTAAATAGCCATTTAGAAAATGAAACTTGGTATAATCGACTGTGAGTAATCTCGTATTGTAACAATCTCTCATCTAAATCTCTCTGAAGGAATATTTATGTTTTATGGGTTTCCAGTTGTCGCTACAAATATCGTGATTCACAGTAGGAAATAATCCATTAGTAAGTTAGTAAATTGAGCACAATCGCATTAAAGAAACGCGTTTGTTCTCGTTCTCGTTCTCAAAAACAGTTTATTCACAGCCATTATTAGAACAATACAAACGTTACGGACCTCTGCTTGAGGGGCGTGTTTCAATTTGCTATGCGCTAGAGCTGCTGTCCTCCGCAGCACACCATTTTTGATTGGTTGGCTAAGCGGGAATGCGGATGAGATGGATTGAGGATGGCAATTGAATAATAAACAAAGGGAACCCACTGATTTGGCTCATGTACGATGTCAAGCAGGTTTTGATTTTGCCACCACTAAAGCGTCGACAACAACAGACTTAGTTTTTTGTATACAAGTCTATAGAAAGTAAGTTAGTTTCTCGTTGCAAAATGTAATTAACAAAAAACCCACGCCAAATATTTTCAAACAGATTGGTTAAGAGATTTATGTGCCGTGAGTTAAAGTTGTTGCTGCATCATTTTATCGCAACATAACGAAAAGTAAACTTCGTAAGTTGGGGGATGCTATAAAATAATATATGTTTGTTTCAAAATTACTTTTTAAGAACAGTAGTTTAGAAAAATCTGGAATGAAAATCTTAGTATTCTTCCATATGAAAAGCAAATTTGAAGTGAATAAATTTCTGCTGGCGATTGATTGTATAATGTATTAATATTACGCTTGTGTGATGTTAGGGTCAAGTAGAGTTGTGACATTAAATTATATATTTTTTTTAATGAGTTTTACCTGTACATAGGGCAGAGAGGCTAATGCAGGGCAAGTGTGGCCCTCTGTAGCCTGACACAGTGAATCCACAGTTACAAGTTCAGATTAACATTACAACGAAAGACAACAAGATAAACATGACATTAATTAATTATAGAGTTAAATAAATTAAATAAATTAAATAAATTTTATTTAGAGTCTGGCGACTCAGTTATATAACTGATTTTCAGTGGGGGACTTTAAATCAAAGCGACCAAGCCAACCCAGTAGGCCCCGACGCAATCGACGAGTGAACGATAACCAACCAAAGATCGATATTTGTAATAGGAAATATAGCAATCAGTGGTATGGACAGTGCGAACACACGCGAATCAACGCCAGAATCAACAAGGCCGATTCAGAACAACTCTGAATTTATTATGTGCTTCGTTGCTAGGACGCCTCCAAAGTCACCGTTTACAAACTCCTAAGACATGAACTGATGGACTTAAGTCCAAATCAGAAGTTAAAAACACTTCTGACTTTGACGGGAATCGAACCCTGGACCTTCTGCATTGGAAGCAGATACGCTAACAACAAGACCAACGAGAGTTTGGTCGAGTAAGAAGATTCGAATAATCAGTTTGGTTTGTTTTACACTTTACGCTATATGTATGTAACGCTGTGAGAGAAATGGTATTTTCAACGTAACTGTTTTATTTTGTACTTGGTTTTAAAATCTTATTAAAGTAAAAGGCAAGATGATAATGTAACGTGGTGAAATATGCGTGATATCGTTATTTATGTGAAAGAATGGGCTTGTAAGGAAGGATACGGATAGCAGAAAGGTCAAGTGGAGTTAGGACTTGAGAGTTCTGAAAAATACTTCGTCTATTCAAAGTCCAATCCTATTATAAGCCATCGAGATCACTTCTTTGCGTAAGTCCAGAGTTATTAGGAGCTATAAGCAAACTCGAAAGACGAGAAACGTAAATTCTCGCATCTACCAGCCAAGACGAATCCGATTACAGTCGAGTGTACGGATAAGCGCTACTAGCGGCGTTGCATCGAAGCTCGTCACTTCGCTGTCTTCCCGCTAGGGGCAGACACATCGCCCGCTACGCCACACAATCTTCCCGCCTCATCACCATCACTTGCTGATCCGTAGCCGCAAGCATGATTATGACTTAAACTCCCCACGGAAAATTAGCAGTTTTCCATGCATACAAATGATTCCCTACATATTTTATTATCTAGCCCAGCTTGCCTTGGATTTCAGCCATCTCAAGTAACCAATTACTCTTCAGCGCAAAACTGGGCTCGGGGATTTTGGCTGTAGATCCAGAAGTATAAAGAGTGAGAACCTGAAGAAATTGTCGTGCCACACAAATCAGATAAGCTAGGCGAGTGGGCTATATACGGCCGGGGTTGTTAGTACCCAAGAAAAGCCGCCCCCTCTTCTTGGGTAAATCATTGGCTCAAAGCAAAGAAACACAAGATAAAAGTCGAACGAATGTTGGAAAAGTGAAGCCGAAAGCCTTATAACTTATTCATGTCCTTGTTTAGTGGCTAATCCAGTAAAGGCAGAAACGCTTGCAACCGGAAAACAACTCGTAAATAATTACGTGACACAAACAGCGTAGGGACAGCATAGAGAGAGAGAACAATGTGATTGAGATCTCGATCGGGGTCGAAGGTTACAGTGAGCAATGTTTTGAGTGGGGGCGTTAGTGCTGGTCATGAACACACGTATGATTAGATGGGGGTTGCACTTTTAGCTAGCCCGCATACGCGAAACCTGACTGCACAGAAAAAGACAGGAATTTTCGTAGCTATAGATTGTGTGCTAGACTAATTAACTAGTTTTGTTGCGTTACACCTACACCCCACGTTAAAATGTAACGATACAAGTTGAAATTGTAAAACACGTGAGCGTCGTATAAATACAAGGTACATTTTTCGTGGTATACCATTTCTGCATAAACTGATTTAGACGCCACGAAATACATTTTAAAATACTCATGTAAGGTACTTGCGTTTTTTTTTATACCTCGTATTAACTCTGGGTAAAATAAGTTCCGTAGAGCTTTGCATGCCCTACGATACTTGAGTAATTAGATGTACATTTCAAATCTAAATTTGTTATACAAATATCCAATTTCGATTGTGAGATTTTTGAAATGTAAAAGTAAAAACATTTCATCGTCTGGAGAATGAAAGAGTAGTGATAAGATAGTTGAGTAACGTTCCCAAGGCTACAACGAACAAATTCATCACAACATTATGCCTGAACAGTTAAAATGCAAAATAAGTGTATTTTTCTGCAAGCTTTCCTTCTATACATAATGTTTATTTCAAACAATATCAGGTAGGCATCTTTCATGCTAAATGCCTTGCGAATAAGCTTATGTGCTGGAACGAAAATATAAGTTTTTCCAAAAAAAAACTCTATAACCGTAGTTTTGGAGTAAGAACATCATAAATAGTCTTTTGAGAAGACCAAGACTATTTTTGAACGTTTTTTCATCCATAATTAGGCCTACTCCAAATATTGCGTTTTTTAAAGCATTTTTGTGGATAGTTTTGTATATAAATAGTATGCGAGATGGATGATATTTTTACCATAGTTTACATTTACCCGTGACAATTTGACATGTGATATTTTGAAATGTGTATATTTAAAATCTTGCGTTTTACGATTTTTTGTATTTTCCGGTACAAATAACCTCAGCGTACCGGAAAACGCAAAACATAAATGTTGGCAATAATATTAAAGATATACATTTCAAAATATCAAATTTCCTAGTCACTGGTAAATGTAAACTAAGGTAAAAATATGGCCATCCAACTTGTACTTTTGTAAAAATAATCCTCAAAAATGCTATAATGAGCCACAATATTGGAAGTATGCATGGACGATTTTTTTTAAGGAGAGTTTTGGTCTTCTCAAAAGACTATTTATGATGTTATTACTCCAAAACAAGTGTTTTATAGCTGCAGTCTTAGAGTGTTAAGTTTAAACACGCAGTTTACTATGTATGTTTCAACGCGGGTGGGTACATTTATGATAAAGATTCATTTTTATTAAGCGTAGAACTGAAGTGTTTTATCGTGTATAGCAGAGCAACGTTTCGTTTACACTCTAGTGGCCATCTTCAGTGTGATTCTAAGATGCTCGCTGTATAAGAGCTGGTACGTAAAATAACTGTCCGCCCCTGTTCTAGTGATTTGTTACTGCGAAGCTGTCCACTGCAATGTGGATTGTACTTTGGATTGCAAAATAAAGAAACAGCGTGGGCCTAGCTCTAGCGAAACAATACACAAGATTCAAGTTGTTGAAAGGTTTTTAAATGTGAGGAGCAAAAATTGTTCATAATCTTTACTAAATAAAAACATCGTGATTAATTCTCAGATTATTTTGACACAAGACAAATGCAAAATTATTGAGTTTAAGACCAATCACTATGACAGGTTTTTGTAATTTATACCAAGGCGTTGAATGTTTGCATTGTTTGTCGCAACTCATGCAGTGAAGTATTTGTTGTTGCAACAATTAATCAATAATCTGTTTAGGAGATTTGTTTGAAAAAAAAATACCATGGGAACTTATTTACACCATCGAAGCGTGCCATTTAAACATTTTTAAATATGACTTTCGTATTATATTCATTCATTACACGAACTTTGTTAGCAAATTTGTACTATGCGAAACTAATCTTCACACCTACGTTGCTGGTGTGCCTTAATATTTCTGAGTGTAACATCATCACTTTCAATACGAAAAGTTAATGCAATATTGACTTCATTTTCCAGTTCAACGGCTCAACAACTCTCCGCTTTATAACCGAGATATAACCATCTTCGATTGATGGTACAAATGAGTCTAATAATGTTCGGTTCTTTGAAAAGACGCTGCTGAACGACCGAGCCACTATCGGGGCGGAGCTGTTTTACGTCGCATTTTAGACCGCAGGTTCACTTTTAGGTCAACCGTTAGTGTTCACTCAAGTTCGGGAGGAGGTCCTGGTTTAGAATCCCGTCGTGACCAGAAACCCCAACTGAAGGTTTTTTATGATGTTTTTCTCACTCATTAATGTGAACGCAAGGGATTGAATCCTAAACAGATCCGTAACATATCTATATCAACTGAAGAGGGCATACATTAACATTGCACTATATAACAGGTCTAATTCTCACGGTATGTTTTTTTTATGCTCTAGGTCTAAGTGATATGGAACGCTTATCATCTGACAAAAATTCTAAATATATAATATATAGCTTATTCGACAGAAGATATTTAAACAAATTTGCTACAAGAGTTATTTCGTTTATCATCCATTACCAATCTATCTCTGAGCGAAAATGTAAATGTTGTTAGTACTAGAGAATCTGGTGATTTAATACGAGCTGTTGACTTTACTAATTGACTTTCATCCACCATCGAGACCAATTAAAATTCAACAATCTTGGTATCTTTCCAAAAATCGATAAACACTTTTTAGTACTAACCGATTAACAGAATTGTATCAAACAACTAGTTATCCACCCAGATCTCAAAATAAACCATTACACAATATTTCATATGATGCTATAGGTTTTACTTGAACATTTTTTCACACTTTGTTTCTTAACGTTTTGTAAAAGTACTAAGAATTTCTGTGCAAATAGTGTTTATATTATTACTTAGAAGAATAATAATTTTTTCTAATTTTGAATAAAATCGCAATTATTTGAATATTTACACTTAATAATTTTTATCGGAAATATATCATACTTGAAGACATGTTGACAATTAGTGATTAAACCAATAAACAAATGGTAAGTAGGGCCTACATTAACGACGTCAATTGACTCATAGAGCGAGCTACCAGAACTGAATAACTTCACTATATCACACATTCGCATAATATGTTAAGCCGCGTGAATCCCTGAGCTAGTATTGGTCTAGACCTCATTCGTCACCTTGGAAACTAGGTCTGATACGAGTCCTCGTGAAAACGTCGTCAATTAAGTATTGTTGATGATGGAAGACACATTTAGGCCTGTTTTAGAGAGAGAGACAACACTCGCAGGAGAGACAATGCCCGGGAAGGGGGGGGAGGGGGTTGACCGCTCAGTCCCTGGAGAAATTTGACTGACGCCAGTTTTCCACATAAACAAGCGAATAACGGGATCGATTGTCTACGACTACTCTGCCAGATCGACTTGTTCGCATCAACACGCACAATTCAAAGTCCAGGAAATTTCGAGGGACAAACTGTGTTGACATTTTCAAACAATAAGGAACAAAATAACGCGGGATTGATTTTGTAGACAGAAAACAAAGGCGGCTCCGAAAAGTTGTTTTCGATACTTGATTCAACAGAGTAGACAAACAGATATAACAGATCAAAATAAAATTCAATTTCATTTTACTTTTGATAGGAATGACAAGATTCATAATATAACTTAAATGAAAATGTAAGTAATATAGTAAGCATCAATGTTGCTATTATATTAAATGAGCTGCTATAAACCAAAATTTTAATACGCAATTTAAGTCAATCAATCATTGTTTATCGCTAACAATGTATCCTATATAAAAATATGTGTTTAATGCAAAAAGTACATGTTTTTTCTTCAAAAGTTTATAATAATGAAATCAATTCTGATACGTTATATAAATTAATTCGTATTTAGAGTCTACCCACTCAGTTACATAACTGATTTTCAGTGGGGGACATTAAATTTAAAGCCCAGTAGGCGCTGATACTGATACTAATTGGAATATAATTAAAAGAAAAACGTGTTTATTGGAACCCGCGTATTAGTTACCTCATGACCGTACACCGGTAAGAGCTTTTACTTGTTCCTGCCAACTCTGATTGGGCAAAGTGGGTAAAGTGTTTTCACTAAACGAGGGTATATTCTATTAAAAATCGATAAAAGACGATCGATTTTGTTTTACCGGGAACTTATTCGTTTGAAATCATTTCAAGTGAACATTAATCTAGTTAACACGGTATATACAAAAATTAACTTATATATTATAAATTGTTTAGGGTAATATGTTTGATATTGTACTGCAATCATCTGTAAATTGTTAGCCTCGTCTCAATTAGTAGATATTATGCATCATTGGTGTTACCCATTATTTTATTTCTAAGTTATGAGGTAAGTATTTCACGGAGATAGGCTAAATTTAACATTATTCGTCTACAATCTTTTCATCTGTGTAAGTATATGGCAGATTCTTTTCTAAAGAATGCGGACCATAAACTAAAATATAAATCAACATTAATATTTTGAGAAAAGAAACGGACACGTTTTTGTCAAACTCAATTACATTGACAAAATATATTTGTTGTGGCCCAGTGGATTGTGGCCACGTAAAAGACAAATTACCGAAATAAGTTGAAACATTCCGCCCTTCGAACAGGAGAGTCATCTCACTCTTCATAATGATCAGCTGTGTTCTTCCCATGTTATTGGTCAACTCGAGCCTATAGAGGATTTCACGCACAAAAGATAAGATCAATGTTCTTTTCATGGTTGAACACATTTCCCACAAAACATCGTTATTACAGATCTTTCTAATAAATATGGATATATTGAGCGGCTTTGTGTTGTTTTCGTATTCTTTGCTTCCGTTTTAACTGGGAAGAGTCACGGTAATGCGTCGACAAACACACGCCATCCAACGAGTACTCTACCAGGCAACAAAAGAAATGAAAGATTCATGCAATATCGACTAAGGATCCAAAAATGTTTCTAGGATTACAATATATGAATATTTACTAGGCAAACTACCAACTTCTCTTGATTTGTATCGTGTGTTTTTTATATTCCTGCAAAATATGGAGAGACACGGAAACGTATATGTATTTGTTGCGAGTGTATGAAAAAACCGGCCTGCAATGTTTACATCCTGCACAAATTGATTCGAAATCAAATTAATAATTTTTAAACTACTTTTTCGTTGGAAGCCTGCCCACCCAGTGTGTAGTTCATTCCCCTCTTTAGGTATTTAACTAAGTGTATTACGGATAGGACAATTGTGAAGGGATGTCCGAGGGCTGTTTAAAGGAGGACTCAATCCCCTGTTCTCTCATTAACGACTGAGGAAAACCTCGGTAAAAACCTACAGTCATGATTGCCAGTCTCGACGGTATTTGAACCAGGGACCTACCGAATCAGAGTCGAACGCTTAGCGCTCGAGCCAACACTGTCGGTGATTGACACCGTATTTGCATACGTTTTGCTAAGTGAACTCATTCAAATCATGCCCAGAAAGATCCAATCAACTCTCCTACGAATAAGCACCAATTGGCGACTCACACTACCCAAGCACTTATTTTAAAACCCTGTCTGATGAGTGATGGTAAGAAAATATTTATCAACGTTGAGTAAATCCGAGGGCTTTAGTGGAAAATATTTTGAGAAGAATAACTTAAAACTCTAATGTAGGAAAACATTCTCATTCTTCCATAAACAATGACAGCGGGAGTACATAGAAGAGTAACGTTTGTCTAAAATATCGTTCAATGTAACCTTATAAATGACATTAAACAAACGTTCTTCATTGAATTACAAAATAGAATTTACGTCAAAACACAAAGATAAAAGCACTTGATGATCAAATTATTACATTTCTGTTCGAACGGGTATTGCCGGTAATACCACAAAGGTGTTAGTGACCTCACGGCGATGGTGAATTATCGTTTGATTTTATCACATTTTTTTTATTGAACTAAATAAAGTATTTTATAATTAAATAACGGAATTGCTTCACAATCTCAAAGTTGTCTAAAGTGTGTTTTTAAAGCCAATTATTTTTCAACAAGGTCTTTGATGTAAAATGCTTGAAAAATATTTCAAAGATTCGAACGTTCTAGTATTGCAACTGCGGACTTTTCTATCTACTTCGCGCCTCGACTTATTTATATGCGATTAACTTCCAGCTCCAATTATACCGTGTACTAATTACCGCGATTTTTAAGGTTCGTGAACTATAGTAGGGTTTTAGATATTCAATAATTACTAATTAAAATTTCTTTAACTTTGCAATGTTTCTATTGAAAGCAAAGAACCTTTTTATTTAGCACTCGAGTTTGAGTTGTATATTTAATGTCCAGCATAGTAAACAAGAAAAATATTTCAAATAAATTTACTTCAAACAATGTTCATAAGTAGGACTTATTAACTTCAATTGCGGGCACAGCGCAGACATAAACATCCATATTGATATAAACGGATGATTTTTTTTAGCAGTGCATCATATAATAACTTCAAACTGTTTAACGGCACTTAGGAGGGTGTAATGATTATGTGTATTATATAGTTCACAATACATCAAATTACGGATTGTATTTTATATAAAATAAAAATAAAATAAAAACTACAATTAGATGTGTACCTTAGTACAAAATTCAATTGATTGTAATACAATGTAGTATGCGGTGACTTAAAATATTCTTGTGAAAGCAAGCAACGAAATAAAAATCTAGAATTATTTTTTCCTGAAACCGGCACCTCCACCAAAATTTAAATTTCGCTTAAAGATTTGTTTAAAGAATGGAAATTGATTTTTTATGGTAATCTGAATTGAATGTTACTTATTAAGTTGAGTTATTGTATTTTAACTGTTAAAATGTTAATTATCTAGTATATAAAAATGTCTAGCCGGTACTGGGAGGACGAAAAGGTAGATGATTTCGCGTTTGCCTTGATGAGTACAATGCACTAGTTTGTATTAACATTGAAAGATAAATAAATCTGTTTAAAGTTTCTTGTGGAATGTTTAAACATTTCATTATAAGCACATAGATAGACAATTTCATCCTGAAATCCTCAAATGAAACTTGGAGATGCTGTGAAAAGACTACTTCACAGAAGGCGGCACGATTTCAAGGCTGTTTTTCTTGATATTTTGCGCATTGTTATCTGTAAGTTTTAAAATACAATTACTTGTTTTTCTGAGGATATCCCACAGTTTGGGATAAAAAACAAAAGTAAAAAAAAATATTCTACGTGGTGAAATGACCCGATCAAATAATTGCAACATTAATAATTATCATAGATGTTAAAAATACAAGAATAAATTTGCTAACACGACATCTAAGAAAGTTATTTAGTAAACTAGAGTGGTATTATTTATTTCGCTTATATCATTCGGTAAAGAAACCGTCAGCGTCCGCTATTCCGTCTAGCCCGTGGTTTGTTAACACACAAAAACAGCCAGAGGGTAAACCATTAATTCATGGGACCCTCGTTTCCAAAGTTTGCTTAGTCACGACGCAAGGCTTTTTGCCGAGGACAGGCGTTCTCTTTATTTCTCCTCTTGTGGCCAAATAAGAAATTTACCACACAGTGTTATATTTACCTAACGAACATACAATATTTACAAATGATGCGTGCTCATCGTGTTAAAAATTTACAAACTGTCAGGCAGAAAGTTTAACCTAAGGACAGAGATTTAGCAAAATAATTACGCTCGAAAGCTGTACAAACATTAAGCAGAAGAACTCAGTGTATACAAAATAAATTTGTTCCACCCTTCGGCGGGAAAACCTTCCTCAAACACGAAATAAACGAGGTGTGGTTTGAAGTAAGAGAAACGAGGAATCCGCTGGATTAGTGTTGCGTGTTGGCAGTGGCTTTCTTTGAAGGCGTCGAGTTATTAATTGAGTATTTCCCGTGAGCGTTCCTCGCCAATCTCCCTAATTACATTTATACAAAACAAGTTAAGGAGTGAATGTGAGGTTAATAAACCGGCACGTACTTCAAAAAAAGGATTTTATATGATTAAAAGTGAAATATAGGTCACTTTCGAAGAGTTTAAAAGACAAAGTAGGGTCGAGCCCGTTACGAAGAAAGAGTCATATTTCAAAGCAAACTTGTCAACGAAACGAACTTCGGTCAAGCAATACCCATGAATATTCTCATGCCCTTTATATTTACATATTGATATGTAAAACATTGATTCTCTTCTGATAAGACCCTCGACACGCACAATTATGTAATAACTCATAGATTGAGAAACACTTCGAGGCTTTTGACTGAATACATAATATTCGTCGTCTCACGAAAATAAGACATTACGAAGATCAATCATTAGTTTGACAAAACAATAATTTCATTCATAAAAAGAAATGTTATACATTATCGGACTTGCAATCTTGAATGTTTGTTTGTATGAGAGTTATTTTTCAGAATTATTGTTACTAGTGTCAAAAAATTTGGAACTAAATCTATTCCAATTAATGAATCGTTAGCAAGCCTGATTGTGTTTGTACACTAATCCATGGAGAATATTCTAAATGTGAAACCTTAATTAAAAAGTTCCTAAAACAAGGTATTTTCTAACAGGATCAATCTGATGATATAAGCGGGAAATAATTGTCAACTAGCATATTACCTGAAAATTTTGAATTTTATTTCGTTAAGTGCTTTCCTATTCAACTGGTAATTCATTTCAAATCTCCGGCTAAAACTGATAAAAACTGTGCATTATTTACCGTCGGTTTATTGGATCCGTTAACAGGCAGCTATCGAAAACCAATAACATGCCTACACAGATTCAATCATTTTCCATATTTTTCCCTTCAGGCTACTAATCTACCTTTATCTGTGTGTGTTTGAATCCTTTGGATCCTTCATCATGCTTTGTTGATTGCTCAGATTGGCAAGTGAACCGTGAAATATGTGACACACATATGCTATTGAATGTATATATTCGTTTTCATTGAAGCCAACTACAGGGTGAATCAGATAATCATATTAAGTTGTTATTAAAGCCAGATGTAGTACAGCAATTGAAAACTAATCATAAATCTACTTTAAACGAAATCTCTCTTCGTATATCTTATAAAACGTGAAACCTAGGTGCATCACTAACACTTACATCACCATATTTTAATAAAGCATCAAATATATTTCAATAGCAAACGAAAAAATGTGATGTAAATGGACATCACCATATTTTAATAAAGCATCAAATATATTTCAATGGCAAACGAAAAAATGTGATGTCGTAAATGGGGACAATAAATTGAAAAGGAGTGGACAAAATTACAAAATTTATTAACAGGACTTGAATATACGAGGATAGCATTGTCGTTGTCATTTTTACCTTACAGTCTTCATTCTTATCATCGCCAATGTTACATTCTACTTTTTTAATTTTAATGCAATTCCAACAAAATTATCGGTCTGCGTCTAAAGTGTTGCTGAAAGTATCACGTGCAGTGAATGATTTATGGATGCTTCTTTCAATGATAAAAATATCTAGGAATTCAGTTTAAAGTTAATGCATATTTCACTTTCGTGCTTAATCTAACATAATCATATCTCAGCAAACACGAGTTGATGGGCCCTAAGTGCCCGCAAGCGGCTGGCCAGAACTGAACTGGCCAGCCGCTTGCGGCCGGCATCTTTGGCCAGTTACGGCTCCGCTCTGATTTTGTCCCACCGGCCATCAGCCGGCCGTCACTTGTGGCTCGCTTCCGGCCCTTTACCGGCAAATGGTTAAAGATGCCGGCCCGCAAGCGGCTGGCCAGAACTTAACTGGCCAGCCGCTTGCGGGCCATTTAGGGCCCATCAATTCGTGTTTGCTGGGAACCATTGGCACCAGCGCGATCTAGTATCTAAATATGTAAACGAAAAATTAAAATAATAAGAATGATTGTTATTATTTATATCGGTGTCACATAGGTATTTCGTCTTAATTTCTGACACCAGTCGAATATCTGTAATTATAAAGTTTCAAGTTAGGTGTCTCGAACTCGATCCAGCAGGGCGACTTTCCATCTGTAAGACTAGCCTCTAACCGTTGCGCCACGGAAGAAGCTTGATGTGTAAAGAACCTATACACCTTTACATCATACAATAGCAAAATCGACTTTCACTGGATGGGTGATTGTTAAAATAAGGGCAGCCAGAAGACGGTTTTTCTAGTGATGAGCCACCCATCACTGGGCAGGTTACTAGTATGTTGTGGCCAGCCATGCGAAGGGTTACGAGTGATGGTCCAACACTTATCCGCTGCTGGCCAACCACAGTCGGGAAAGTGATGGCCAGCCATCTACACGCCTGTGGCGGCAAAACAACAAAAACACGACAGCGGCCAACCAACACCGGGATGGGGTTATTTTTGATCTGGCCAGCCTTCAGACAGTATGCCAGTGGCAGCCTGACACCTTTTCACTTCTGGCCAGCCAGTGGCCACAGTGGCCAGAAGTGCCGGCACGCAGCCATCACTCTACCGTAACTTGTGTGTTTGCTGGGGCGTCTAAAGTGTTGCTGAAAGTATCACGTGCAGTGAATGATTTATGGATGCTTCTTTCAATGATAAAAATATCTAGGAATTCAGTTTAAAGTTAATGCATATTTCACTTTCGTGCTTAATCTAACATAATCATATACTAGTGGTTTGTGGGTTCTTCAATGCAGCAGCTCATACGTTGAATTCCAGATTCAGGTAAACGTTTGTTATACAACATAACTGATTTTAATAAATAATTAATAAGCTTCATCATTAGATAGTATCTAGTATAAGTTAATGTTTCGAAAAAGTTATTTTAATTTTATTAAATTATGAGAAGGCTAAAATGACATAAATTAGATAATGGATTTCAAAGGGGTGACATAATCACATAATTAACTTGATAACGCTAACCTTAACAGTATATACTTGCCACTTTGATCTTCAAAGATATCATGTTAATTACTCTATAAACACACATATCTCAACGCCTCTCATCGCTGCTCGCTCTACACGAGTGCTACTCTACGTGTTACTCGAAGCCACACCGGTGCTGACGTGTGACGTCATAGCGCGTGTCTTACCTTGAGTTAGGGGATCCCCCGCCAAGGCCAGCACGACGCATGCGCAGTGGAGCACAACGAGAGGTCTACCCAGCGGGAGATGGAATCCACCTGGAATCAAGAAGATCAAATTAGAGGGATACTTACTTAAGTTTTAATTTTTGTTGTTTGTTTTATCATGCCATTCAAAATTAATTCTAACCGTTATATTTATCCCTAGTCATTATATTCGTAGCTAGAAATTATAGTGAATCCTACAATATGAAACGGGATTTCGTTATTACTTGCCGTGCACATGCAATATAATATGTGCATTGTAACATTGGTACATTAACTTAACAAATAGTAATAATAAGTATTCTGACTCTCCATATCATAAGATATCAAACATTGCATCAATATTACACCAAATTCATTGATTTCAATCGAAACATTCGTTTGTAGCGCCTTTGTAGCAGATCTCTATTGTTTAATATTTTATGGCAGTGTTATAATATTATATAGATTATAAATAAATAAATAAATAAAAACATAAATCCGTATTTTTTAGAGTCTACCCACTCAGTCCCATAACTTTCACATAATTTCACCGAACATCCGAGATGATAGTAAAGTAAGTATTCTGGCGTTCTTCTGTACTCTAAAGCGATGCGACCTCTACTTCAAAAATCCTGTGCCCGCCCTCAAGTAGAAAGCATTTTCGTATATGCCTTCTATTTGATCTGGCAGGTATTGTTGTTGGCTGATAAAGTTTCCTTGCGTGCCTCAAATATCGGCCCCAATACTCGACTGGCGCCTCATTCCGAGCGCGCGTGATCGACTAAGAGTTGCACAAACTTCTGAATCTTTCTCGCAAACACTCGATGTTTTCATGCCTGTTCTACAAGTTAACAGTTGCACTAGTAGTATTTTATGAGTGATTTTAATATTTTTATGTATTTATTTATTTAACGACTAGCGTATATTTATTAATACATTATTGATGAAAATTAATTACTTTAGTTGTGGTGGTGGGATCCGTATTCATAACCAATAGTGTAACAGAAAATCAGTTATGTGTGGGTCAACCCTCTAAACGAATAATTTTTTTTACTTTTTTATTTAAAAACACAAGGAGTAAAACATTTAAAAGATGGAGTCAAATTGTAGGTAGTAGTTAGTTGAAGTCGTTTTTGTAGGTAGTGACATAGTAGTAGTGAGAGAAGATAGTTAACACACGTGTAAAACTAATAGTATGCCTTCACATAGGACACATTTTAAGGCTAAACGATAGGCCTATTGCAAACATGTTAATGTTAATGATACAATTGACATTGGAAAGGGTAACAACAAAGTAACGGTTGAGAAATTAATTGTCACACCTAAACATGTACGTTCATGTAGAAACAAAAGACAAGTTTTGTTGGTTTTAAAACTTATTTAGCCAATACAAACGCTTGTAGAAAAAGGCAAAAATACAAAGGTTTTCGTCTAACATTTCATTAATATGTATTTTACGATAATGGTTATGTAGATATTGTTTACAAAAAAAACCGATCTTTTCGGCGTTCTGCAAGAACAATAATGATGCCAATGGTGTCGAGATATAAAGCGAACGAGGGAGAATGGAAATCCAAAAGAAGATATGATTGTAAACCCCAACGAAGGGGAAAGCTGCGTAGGGGACGGTTAATAAAATATGTTTACAACTGTTTTCATCGCCTCGCGATTCAATCATATCAGATCGTTCTCAACTTCAGCGTTAAACTGTCGAGTCGTAATCTAGCCATTAAATAATATTCTAGGAAGTTTTATAGCGGGTAACACGATCGTGAACTCGGTCAAGTGTAAGAAATAAATCGATCACCAGTTCTTTCATGTTTATCTTTACGAACGAGTTTCTAGAGCTCTAGAGAGTAAAATATCACTTTCACGCGTGTTTTTCTTCCTCTTCGAAGACTTCGGCATCCACTGGTCAACTCAGAACTGCACGACGTGTGTAATCATGCTTGTGTTTGTTTATATACGAATGTGTGTTGGAAACATTATATAAATATTTGAGATAAATAATAATTTTCGTGAAATTAATTTGGTTTATTTTACATTTTTTGAATAAATCCTCTACGTGAGTAAAGGAAGATAATTTCGAATGAATTTATAAGAGCTAAATTATATAAAACAATCCTAGCTTTTTTCATCTCAACAAATCGACAATTCGCGTTCGGTGGTTTCCTCCGCGAAAGTTTGATTACTCCCTGATTTGCTGTTTCTGATTTTTGGCAAACCTCATAATATTCGTTTGAGTGGGATCGTCCAATAAATCAGATTTTTTTCTTTTCGTTTTTCTTTTTTAATGATTTTTCTTTCTTTCTTTTTTTCTTTCTTTTTTCCTTTCCTTTCTTTTTTTTCTTTCCTTTCCTTTCCTTTTCTTTTTTCTTTTCTTTTCATTTTCCACCCTTTTTTATATATTTGATTCATTCATTAATTGCATTTAATATCATTTTTATTTTTTTTGCCAAAATTTGTGTTTTAATGTATTGTTGTTGGAATATTACTATTTTAAATATTAACTTAAATGTAGTTCATTGTTGTGTCTGCATCTATGTAATTAGATATATTTAGTTGTCCTCCTTTGTAAATCAGTTTTTATAACTAAATAGGATAGACGTTAAATTAATAATTTAAAAAAAATAATAGCTAAAGTAATATTTTGAGTAATTAAAATCTCGTAAAAAAGAACGAACATTGCACGAACATTGCAGATGGTTGGCATTCAACCAAACCAACCTCCTCCCGAATAAGAGTATCTCGATTGTCGCGTTAAATACGCATTTGTGTTAATGGATAACTTAAACTTACACTGCTTAACTTATTCGTTACTCGAGAGTTATGTGATTGTCTTAACTCTTAAAACTCTCTAGCGTGCGATTGGTTAGTATACTATATCAAAAGCGTGTATTAAATATATGTTTTGTAGCTGCATTTTTCTGCTTAGTATAAATCAGTTTAAATATCAGTGAAATGTACAAAATATAATAAAATCATAACAATGTGCATTGTTTATATGCTGGGTTAGCCTCTTCTCTTCTTCGAAGAAAATAACGACGGTGTTGAGTTTAGGAGACGTCCTGTCACCAGACGTGTTGCATGTCCCGTGTTAAACATCTGCATAGAGCAACCCTACGAGGCTTAACACCTGCCGTCCTTGTCAGCCACCTGCTACTGGCAGAATGAGCCCCGGAGAAGTGGAGGTATATGATAGAAAGAAACCCTTCACCTTCACCGGGTCGGTGATGTTTTCTAGAGTGCGACATTCACTTAGAAGAAAGATGGTACATCTTAGGACACAGAATGTCAAGGGCATGACGGTATTCTTCATTACTCGAACAAACTTTAATGTGTCCAATAAATCTGAACAACACTTTAGAAAACTTAATCGGAAGATGCTAACAACCGGATTTAAATGTACACAAAATGTTATATTAAAAGAATTTGCCTACGAATTTCCAACAAAAACTCGTAAATTTGAAGTAACTGGAGGTGTAATAATATAATAAAATGTCAGCTTTGTAAAATATAATGACATTTACGAGTATTGTATCATTTTCATGAATTTCAACATCATCTCGAAACTAGATGTGTATAATATTAGAGTTTCACGTCTACTTTGCCGTAGGCATTATGAAATCACAATGTTGTAAATTAAGTTTTCACCGCCGTATAGCCTTTGATGTAGTTTACAATTTTAAATCATATTTCCAGCAATGAAAATCAAGCACGTTAAATACGCACAAAGGGAATTTTCATTGGACAGCGTAGTAAAAGTTTACTTCAACGTTGGATGTGACCAAGTAAAAAGTATGTAATTAACATGATTGTATATTTAGCATAATATCTCGTACTGCTAGACGATACATAATAAAGTAAATAAGTACTTAAAACATCAACTCTTTTTAGAATGTACCGTACCACGCAAGCAAGTTTTTTTTAAATTCAATTATTAAATACATTTTTTTTAAATAGAATAAATTGATTTTTATATTCACTTAAGGCCCAAGTAAATATTTTATTTATAAATTGAAAATAAATAAATTCGTATTTAGAATCTACCCACTCAGTCATATAACTGATATATGTTACAACGATTTGCAACTTAACCTACACTCAAACAATTATTGTTAACCAAAGGAAAATATAATCAGACAATTTGTAATTGTTTTGAAAGAAGATTTCAACTAGACATTTAAATGAATTACAAAACTAAATTTTGTGGTCGGGGCTCATTTAAAACGAATTTTCTAACCTTAAAAGAGTCGTTAACCTATTGAGTGTCGGCATAATTTTTAGAACACGTCTTATACACTTTAAGTTTTCTTATCATTTAAGTGAGGAAACTAGTAAAATATTGTAAATAGATCGCTCCTACGATGATTAAGCCCTATGTTCCTGAGTTATATATATTTATGTGTTTGTATCATTTTCCACATCTTGTGGTTGCCTTACACACCAACTTCATAGCAAACGGTAGTGCATATATTCCTGTCAAGACTACAATGTTTAATGCATACAGTATGTGTTTATAGTAGTAGCATACCACACTTTACAGAGTTAATTGCACTGCTGTAGAGTAATGAATAAATCACTTGGAATGAAGTGGTTTCACACGTAGGCTGGAATTGATGGACCAGTGAATTGCTAGAATTCTTAATTAGCTCTTCCACTTTTTCATTCAGTCACTATTCATGTAGGCCTTTACTCTATGTACCGTGTTTGATTAAACTGCAATTTCAACATTTTCAGATTAAAGCTATTAAAAGAGTTTGGGGAACATTATTCAGTGCTATCGAACCATAAAACAACTACTTGTCAGTAATGTTAATTTACTTAAAATGCCTACTTTGGTTAAAACAATAAGATATGTATGTATTTAAATTTGTTAAGAAAACATACTTTTGTGAGAGATATCTCAGTAATAATAAGATTATGCAAAAATAATTTGTTTGTAAACTATTGTTATTGAAAGTTTTGCCATTTATTAAATCTCCGAACATTTGCCACAGTACTGAACAATTAACTGCACCATCTTCGTGTATATGTGTTACAAGTTAAAGAACGAATAATGATTCTACGTTTCACCGTGAACTCGTATCACCCTCGAGAAAAATATATGTATGTTATTTAAATTTTAAGAAACATTATGAATAAAATGTATGTAATAAAGTATCATCAGCAAGTGGAATTATAAGTAGAATGAATAGGTTTGTAACTGAGAGAATATTGAAGTCACTTGTAGATTCTTATATTCACTCTGTTATTATTATTGCTTCGTAGTTTGGGTAATAAGACCTTCTACCGAGTATGTTGTACTCCAGAGGAGAATTGACCATCTGTTTGATTCAATTACTTTGAGCCAAGATTTGCAATCTGATAGTTTAACGATTGAGGAAAAGATGAAGTATAGCGTGCTGGTAATTACATACAAAGTATTAAAAGTATGTATGTAGGAATTCTACCAAATATTTTTAAAATTGTTGAGCGTGATAGAAATTCTATGCACATTGCAAGTTCCTAGATTAATTTCTGAATCATTTAGAAAGTCATTTTTCTACAGAGGCGTATCCTTTTGGAATTCAATTTCTTATGATATTAGAAGCCAGTTTACTGAGCTAGGAATCGTACAATTTAAAAGTAAAATTGAAGCAATGATATTGAATCAAATAGCAAATAATAAATGATTTTTACTCTTTATTTGTGATTCATTGTATTTGTGATTATGTAATGTTAATTTCTCTTTATAAGATTAATATATGAATTTGCTATTCTCTTTGTTTTTTCATTATTGCTTTCATTATGATATAATCAATGTATTTTGAATGATATTTTTCTGCCTAGATTGTCTGGTTGACGCCCACTGGTGGAGCTTGCAACTTGAGTTAGGTGTTCTGTATCATTGCTGTGATCAGTTTTTGACTAAATCAATTTTAAATAATTGGATGAGCGAAGCGAAGACTTCAATTTCACCGACCCCACAAAAAATTTAGCTCGGGTGTTTTTTTGTTTGTTTGTTTGTTTTTTTTGTTTTTTTTGTCTGTTTGTTCGCTCTTTACCGGGCAAACGGCATATCCGATCTTGATGAAAATTGGAGGGGACCTTCGAAATCTCTGAACTTAGACTTGCTACGTTTTTGGGTACAATCGAAGAAATATTTCTCATAAATATCGTACTTTTACGATTTTTTTCGATTTTTAGTGCGATATTTTCGTGACATTTGGGCCGATTCTGACCAAACGGGTGGGGCTACAACGTTCATATTTCACATGGACATTAAGGTAATGGTGATGTAATGCTTTCTGAAAGAAAAAGTTGAAAAAGTTTGCCAGAATCTATAGAAATAAAGCTTTTAATATAAGTTTTTTGATTTTTTGTGCGAAATTTTCGTGCCATTTGGGCCAATTCTGACCAAACGGGTGGGGCTAAAACGTTCATATTATACATGGACATTAAGGTAATGGTGATGTAGTACCTTTTGAAAGAAAAAGTTGAAAAAGTTAGCCAGAATCCATAGAAATAAAGCTTTTAATATAAGTTTTTACGGTAAATAATACCAATTGACAAGAAACAATAGAAACTTGACAACAATCGCCTACAATGCGTAGGCAGCAAAACAAAGCACTTGCAAAAGTAAAGATATCCCATGCAAACTAAAAACTTTAAAAAGCTCATCCATCAACGCGGCGGGACTTTAGCGTTTTCCTAGTTATATATCTGATATAATTATATATTAGAGTCAAGATCTTTTGTACGAAATTGTTATCAAGATTCGAACACAAGAATGAAGATTCGCGTTTGGTGGTTTCTTCCGCGAAAGTTTGATTACTCCATGATTTGCTGTTCCTGATTTTTGGCAAACCTCATATTCGTTTGAGTGGGATCGTCTAATAAATCAGTTTTTTCTTTTTCTTTTCGCTTTTTTTAGTTTTTTTCTTTCTAACTTTTTCCTTTTTTCTTTCGTTTTTTCCCACCACTTTTTTATATTTGATTCATTAATTAATTGCATTTTATATCCTTTGTATTTGTTATCAAAATTGTTGTGTTTAAATGCATTGTTGTTGTAATATTACTATTTCAAATATTTACTTAATTGTAGTTCATTGCTGTGTCTGCATCTATGTAATTAGATTTATTTAGTTGTCATCCTTCGTAAATCAGTTTTTATAACTGAATAAAATAGACGTTAAATAAATAAATAAAATAAAAATAAAATATATTCAAAATACATCTAGTAAAATTCGTATGCCTATATTAAAGACTTTTCGCTGTAATAACTTCTTAAACAGATAAATCAGGATAAATCTTATTTTTTAGGTGGGAGAAGTTTCTTTAAAAGCCTTTTTTATACCCTCAGTTCATTTTATGATATGTATTTTATCGCAAGTTTGCAACTAAAAATCATTCACAGAGATAATAATAATAAATATATATATATATATATATATATATAAATCGCATAACAAAAAAAAAAAGCTTCATTTTAATTTCCAACAGTAAATAATAAGTTCCCTCAGAGTGTTCATGAATTACAATTTATCTTTTAAAAATGTGTTTCGCTTTCAACATTTATTTCTGCTAAAACATCTTTTCTTAATCTCTATTCCACGACGTTTCATTTCCCCTTCCCTTGATTTATGAATCATATTATTTATTTCTTCATACAACCAACTAGACAAAAGTAAGAATAAAACTTGTCGTTGTGTTCTCTTGTCCAATATTCTATACCCAAGGCTGTCGCAATTAAAACAATGACATTTCAAAAGCATTAATCCCTCCATCTTACTTATAAGATGACAGTTGTAGATGGAATAAGCCCAAGGCCCGTATATTAGACAGAGAGACATGGCTGTGTACGAAAACCAGCTGTGACGCGTCTTACTCCGAAACTCGATAGTAAACTTCTCAATGTACACGGCCAACCAAGAAAGAAAATGGTAGATAATAACATTTCTACGAATATAATATGCTTGTATCAGGGAAGCAAAATAACTTATTGTGTTTTTGTTTTGGCGTGCCCGTATTTCACTTCATCGATTGTGTATCACCTTTAATATAGTGTGATCTGAATAACATTTTAATGTATTTACTTACAATACAATAAATATATATATATAATTTTATATGGGTTGCCATAAAATTTCAAATTGTTTTGAAATTGTTAGCTAAAATTGAATTTAAGAATTCTTTGTGCAATATTTTACTTCATTTAAGGTGTTGTTAGCTTTCTTATTTCAGTTGAGAACTAATATAAAACAGAATACCTTTTTATTACAAATCATGCAATATGTGTTTTCACCGTATTATCACTTATTTTATTTTTGGACTAGATCAAAACTAATTATCTTTACAATTCCGACGTTATCAATAGTATGTTCTTTTATAAGTTTAGAACTTTTGCTTCCCCATTAAGATACTCATATTATCTTACAACACAACAAAGTTTTTATTTGTTTCGCCATCTTGAATACTTGATTATTTTCAAATATTGTTTTTTTTCTACCGATATCTACGTTTCAAACATAAATTCAGAAACTTGACTTTTAGGACTTCATATGCTAGGAACGGCGAACACCAATGTTTACTTGATGTCGTATTCAGTTCGAGCACGAATTAATTCAGATTATTATTTTCTATTGCCCCGAATTCCACGCATTAGATTAACCGAGATCGAGTACCATGATAAGAGATTTTACACAACGTTTCTTACGTTCGGTAGAAGGTTTAAAGCACTGCATATGAAGCCTTTTTGAAATCTTTTGTTGGTTTCACGCGTTATATTATGTCTTTGTGCGCCTCAAACAGATGTAATCAGGGGATAGTAATACACTAGATCCATATAATGAATGAATTGCTTAGCCCCACCCGTTTGGTCAGAATTGGCCCAAATGGCACGAAATATCGCACAAAAAATCAAAAAACTTATATTAAAAGCTTTATTTCTTTAGATTCTGGCTAACTTTTTCATTTTTTTCTTTCAGAAAGCAATACATTACCATGACCTTAATGTCCATGTGAAATATTAACGTTGTAGCCCCACCCGTTTGGTCAGAATCGGCCCAAATGTCACGAAAATATCGCACTAAAAATCGAAAAAAATCGTAAAAGTACGATATTCATGAGAAATATTTCTTCGATTGTACCCAAAAACGTAGCAAGTCTAAGTTCAGAGATTTCGAAGGTCCTGTCAAATTTTCATCCAGATCGCATTTGCCGTTTTCCCGGTAGAGAGCGAACAAACAGACAGAAAAACTAACAAAAAACAAAACACCCGAGCTATTTTTCTTGGGGTAACGTAAGTAAAAAACAAACAAAAAAACAGAAAGTCAAATTGAAGTCTTCACTTCGCTCGCTACGCTCGCTACGCTCATCCAAAAAACTTTAAAAAGCTCATCCATCAACGCGGCGGGACTTTAGCGTTTTCCTAGTTATATATCTGATATAATTATATATTAGAGTCAAGATCTTTTGTACGAAATTGTTATCAAGATTCGAACACAAGAATGAAGATTCGCGTTTGGTGGTTTCTTCCGCGAAAGTTTGATTACTCCATGATTTGCTGTTCCTGATTTTTGGCAAACCTCATATTCGTTTGAGTGGGATCGTCTAATAAATCAGTTTTTTCTTTTTCTTTCCGCTTTTTTTTAGTTTCTTTCTTTCTAACTTTTTCCTTTTTTCTTTCGTTTTTTCCCACCACTTTTTTATATTTGATTCATTAATTAATTGCATTTAATATCCTTTTTATTTGTTATCAAAATTGTTGTGTTTAAATGCATTGTTGTTGTAATATTACTATTTCAAATATTTACTTAATTGGATGAGCGTAGCGAGCGTAGCGAGCGAAGCGAAGATTCCATTTCACTACACTGGAGAAAAAAATCCGGAATGTTTTTTTTTTGTTTTTTTTTCTTTCTTTTTTTTTGTATTTTTGTCTGTTTGTCCACACGATTCCGGCTAAACCGATACTCCGATTGCGATGAAATTTTATGGAGGCCTTCGAAATCTTTGAACTTAGAACTGCCACGTTTTTGAGCGCAATCGGAAATTTTTTTCTCATGAAAATCGCAATTTTACGATTTTTTTCGATTTTTAAAAAATTTCTTCGACTTATAACACCTACATGCTTTATCCGATTGTAATGATTTTTTCGCAGAACCTTTATTTTATGAATTAATATATTAGTGTAAAATTTGAGCGCAATCGAAAATTATTTCTTATAAAAATCGCAATTTTACGATTTTTTTTAACAATTACGATTTATTAAAAAAAATTAAAAAAATTAAGTTAATTTTTAATTTAATTTAATTTAATTTAAAAAAATTTCAACTAAGTAATGATTTTGCCACAGAACAACAGAAAATTCGCATAACACATGGCAGCTCAATGTACCAATTACGCTCATCCAACAACGCGGCGGGACTTAAGCGTTTTCCTAGTTGTAGTTCATTGCTGTGTCTGCATCTATGTAATTAGATTTATTTAGTTGCCATCCTTCGTAAATCAGTTTTTATAACTGAATAAAATAGACGTTAAATAAATAAATAAAATAAAAATAAAATATATTCAAAATACATCTAGTAAAATTCGAATGCCTATATTAAAGACTTTTCGCTGTAATAACTTCTTAAACAGATAAATCAGGATAAATCTTCTTTTTAGGTGGGAGAAGTTTCTTTAAAAGCCTTTTTTATACCCTCAGTTACTTTATGATATGTATTTTATCGCAAGTTTGCAACTAAAAATCATTCACAGAGATAATAAAAAAAATATATATATATATATATATTATATAAATCGCATAACAAAAAAAAAATAAGCTTCATTTTAATTCCCAACAGTAAATAATAAGTTTCCTCAGAGTGTTCATGAATTACAATTTATCTTTTAAAAATGTGTTTCGCTTTCAACATTTATTTCTGCTAAAACATCTTTTCTTAATCTCTATTCCACGACGTTTCATTTCCCCTTCCCTTGATTTATGAATCATATTATTTATTTCTTCATACAACCAACTAGACAAAAGTAAGAATAAAACTTGTCGTTGTGTTCTCTAGTCCAATATTCTATACCCAAGGCTGTCGCAATTAAAACAATGACATTTCAAAAGCATTAATCCCTCCATCTTACTTATAAGATGACAGTTGTAGATGGAATAAGCCCAAGGCCCGTATATTAGACAGAGAGACATGGCTGTGTACGAAAACCAGCTGTGACGCGTCTTACTCCGAAACTCGATAGTAAACTTCTCAATGTACACGGCCAACCAAGAAAGAAAATGGTAGACGATAACATTTCTACGAATATAATATGCTTGTATCAGGGAAGCAAAATAACTTATTGTGTTTTTGTTTTGGCGTGCCCGTATTTCACTTCATCGATTGTGTATCACCTTTAATATAGTGTGATCTGAATAACATTTTAATGTATTTACTTTTAATACAATAAATATATGTATAATTTTATATGGGTTGCCATAAAATTTCAAATTGTTTTGAAATTGTTAGCTAAAATTGAATTTAAGAATTCTTTGTGCAATATTTTACTTCATTTAAGGTGTTGTTAGCTTTCTTATTTCAGTTGAGAACTAATATAAAACAGAATACATTTTTATTTACAAATCATGCAATATGTGTTTTCACCGTATTATCACTTATTTTATTTTTGGACTAGATCAAAACTAATTATCTTTACAATTCCGACGTTATCAATATTATGTTCTTTTATAAGTTTTAGAACTTTCTGCTTCCCCATTAAGATACTCATATTATCTTACAACACAACAAAAGTTTTTATTTGTTTCGCCATCTTGAAAAACTTGGTTATTTTTCAAATATTGTTTTTTTCTAACCGATATCTACGTTTCAAACATAAATTCAGAAACTTGACTTTTAGGACTTCATATGCTAGGAACGGCCGGAAACACCAATGTTTACTTGATGTCGTATTCAGTTCGAAGCAACGAATTAATTCAAGATTATGTACATTCTCTATTGCCCCGGAAATTCCACGCATTAGCATTAAGCCGAGATCGAGGTACCATGAATAAAGAGATTTTACACAACGTTGTCTTACGTTACGGTAAGAAGGGTTGTAAAGCACTGCAATACTGAGAGCCTTTTTGAAATCTTTTGGTTTGGTTTCACGCGTTATATTATGATACATTATGTGCGCACTCAAACAGATGTAAATCAAGGGGATCTAGGTGCCCGTTAGGGCGCCGCAGCCAAGCCGCGGTGCGCTAAGCACTCAAGCACCTTATACATACACCAAGCAGAGTTGGGGTGATTTCGAGGTGTTACCCAGCCGTCATGTAACGTGATGTGAACTTGAAAACTATCACAATCGAGGGGATTTAGGTACCTGACAACACATGCCAAATTTTATTGGGGTACGATTATTCCTTCTTGGTGAAAAAATGGCTTGAAACATGCTCAAAATCACTTTAAGGATGTTAGCTACTGCTACTGCCTACTACTGCCTACTACTGCCTACTACTGCTAACATCTAATACGTCGGCCCGCGATTCTGACCAGACGGGTGGGACTACAATGTTCATATTTTACATGGACATTAAGGTTATAGAATGATAGTCTCTTTTGAAAAAAAAAGTTGAAAAAGTTTGTTGGAAGGCTTCCAAATAAAGGTTTTAAAATAAGCCTTAAACACTTGGCATACAATCAACAAGTAACCATAGTTACTTGACACTTGTTGACGGTATAAGCAGAGTTAGGCGGGAAAGTGCGATACGTAAACAAATAGCGGACATTTAAAATTTTTCTTCTTTGTGTGGAACGAGAAAAGGTGTCATTATACTCTCATAAAACAAATCAGAAACCGTCCCTGGCCTAGGCCCAGATGTGGAAAATTATTTATAATGCAAAAGTGTAGGTCTAAAGTTCCATTTGGCTATAGGACTAGTAAAATTCATACTTACATTACATGTTTGACAAGCCTAGCCAACCCTATGCCAGCACAACATTATGAACTTGCTCAACTGTTTTGTTTACATAATTGCAACAATCAAATCATTTCATACAACTTGTCTTTCGATTGGCCGGCGTTTTATGAAGGCACTGCCATCTAGAATAAATATAGAACTTTTTCGAGCTCTTTGCTATACGCAAATCTTTTTAAAGTGTTTGGATTTCGTGATACTCTTTCAACCATATAGGGGTTTAATATCAATGCTTTCAACTCACAACCCATGACGTTTTCCACGATACCGTTCAAGAATACCAATTCCTTCGAAAACGAAAACGACTTCGTTTTCAAATTGCGTTTTTCAACTCATCTCCCACGAACTCAAGAATTGGGGTCCAGTCCTTATACCGTCGTTATACCATGGTTATACCACCTATACCCAGGATGTACATGAATCCGGGTCTAGATATTTTACATCCTATATTGTTACTGCTAATACCATAGAATTTAAATCAACTTTGATAAAAATATTATATTTTAGCAAATAATTTTGTAATGGATCTTGAAAAAGTAATGAGATCACACACATAACAAAAACTTGTAGAAATACAGCCAAACCTTACACACTCAAAAGAAATGAGATCTAAAAAAAGGGCCAAGCTCTCTACCCTTCCACATAAACGTACAGTGTCCCATAACAGCATCCTCGAAAAGCTTGGCAAAATAGAATTTGCATGTTATTACGTTTAAATTAATTAGAAAAAAAGAACTTGGATAAACTATTACGTTAAATTAATAATCGCAAATTCTATTTTGCCAAGCTTTTCGAGGATGCTGTTATGGGACACTGTACGTTTATGTGGAAGGGTAGATGAGCTTGGCCCTTTTTTTAGATCTCATTCCTTTTGAGTTTGTAAGGTTTGGCTGTATTTCTACAAGTTTTTGTTATGTGTTAGTAGATACAACTTTATCCATGATTGACTTATGGTAGATAATGTATGTTCGGCCGACTAAAAAAGAAGATAGTTCAATAAAATAACACATTAATTTAGTTGATAACTTCTTGTTTACCTGTGCATTTGTTTATAACAAATTGTTGAAAATAGTTTTAAAATAAGTTAATAAATAACGAACACTAGTTAAAATTTAAATTTAATCGGGAAACTCTCTCGTAGGTATAATTAATTATTGGAAATAATTCCAGGAATTTAAAAATACATCTCAGTGAGTTATCAAACCACGATCTCCCAAATTTTTTTCTGGGTTGATTTTCATATAATTAATTCAGCATATTTTCAACTTTTTACCAATAATTACGTCACACCAAAGTTATGGGCACAAGTTTGCAAATGATGCCTTTCGTTATTCGAAGGAGTGGTTGCTCATAAAATATTACTTACATTTTAATTAAACTCCAGCAGTGTTTCTTACTTTCACCTTTCACCTTCTATGTAGGTAATCGGGTCTATGGTTGTAAGCTGTGTGGCTGTCAGCTCGACATTATTTTTTTTATTTTAACACTTCAGCCCAGTTCACGCATTGGGCCTCGCCGTTCACATTAATCTCATAATATTACCTTGGGTGAACCAATTTAAATTGAAACAAATATCCGCTTATTACCGTTTGCAATTCGTATTTCATTAGCGGCCAGTGTATACAAAGTCTAAATTGTGTTCCGTGAACCAGGAAAATGAGCTTTATTTAGTTGTGTAAAATTGTCAATTACACATTATACGAAGGCCAAGTTCAAAGGATTCATTATATGAAAGTAGCCGCTTCAAACAATTATGTGTTATGTAGCGTTACGCACCTACTGTTTTGTATTTTAAATATAATCTTGTTAAAATTTTAAAATCAGTATAACACTAATACATTCTATATTACATTGTGAATAATAACATTTTACCAGAAGAAACATTGCGCATAAAATTTAAGGAAAATATACTCGTAAAAAGGTGATAACACATACGTTAGATATGTTTGTATTCAAGTTACACATAAACTACAGCTACAAACTTATGTTTATATTACTTTATTTTGATACTGTAATATTATGTTTATTTATTTATAACACACTTATTTGATCCTACGATCATTTTACATTTGTCTTAATTCTATTTAGTTGTAATGAAGGGAATCAGGCATAACTTGCTGTAAGGCCCTCTCTGATTCTCTCCATCAATTTAAGTTCATTGTACAATTGTGTATTTTGATTTTCTTTTTAAATAAATAACAATAATAAATATGTATTAATTTAATTACAGTTTAAAGGGGAGATAAACATCCCCTCATACCTCTCATAAACAGTTGGCAACCTCGACTCCACGCTCTAGTTGATGAAAGAAAACATTAACGATTGATCTTGCATATTCTAAAGATGTATGGAACAACTCATCCTTCCTACTTTTTTACATTAGAGATTGTCTCAATTACTGGGTTGTAAAAATTATTATACTTTTTTAATTGTAGTCCGTAGATTTGTGCGAGTAGTGCTGTACATGAAATGGATCATAATTCATGTGACAAAAACTACAAGATCTGCTCATAACCAATGTGGTATTTATGTAATAGTGCGATGATATATTTATTTGTGTGGTGGTATTTATAACTATTTACGCTACGCGGAATCTCTACGTCGTCACCACCAACAATCTTTGACGTCAAGGTCCGAATGTGCCCATATGCATGCATATTATTCGAAATATAGTCAATTATAAATTATTGTTACAAAAACCTCGCAATAACACATTTTATTCCGCTACGATCTAGCATTCAAAGGATCGCCAACACGAAGCACGTGCTTTATTTAATGTAGGTAAAGTACGTTGCCAATTTGTCTGCATGAAGGATTTCCTTTTCGATATACGACGTTGCAACGTTGTGAGCGACTCGGGAAGAGTAATTGGTTTCTAGGTTCCGACATATGTGAGGGATGGATGGAGACGCATTACAAGACCTCTCGTCTTTGAATCAACTGGGACGGGCGGTGACCGATGAAAGGCCATGGGAGAGATATGGAGAGGTTTATGGAGATTGTGATGAGGAAAGACGGCCGGGTAGTTTATTCAAATACGTTTTACCGGGCAGGAAATGAGGCAGGATGGTAATGAGTGATGGTAGTGGAGCATGAAATAAGAAAGACAATGGGATTCCACTAATGGCTTCTGAAAAATCAAATAGGACTTACTTTATTAATGCATAATTTATTAAAGTGGCTTTTCAACGTGAATTAATCTTCACTTTTCAAATGTTTCCGTCTATGAATGATGAGCAAATTAATAATAATTATGAGTTGCTTCTTATACCTTGAGCAAGCTCGATGGTGAAAAGAGTGAACTTACTTCTTCAGCGTGATTATCCTGGAATTGTCTTGGTGTCTCTTTTTCTGATCTAAAAAACTAGTTTGCTCATTTAACACGAACACAATATGATCATTAATTTCTAAACTCTCTACGTCAACGTCTCTCTAAATTTCATTATATTATGATGATAAGAGATCAAACTAAACGAACTTCGTGTTTGTGTGTTTTGTTTTGTGGTGTCTCAAGGTAATTCAGTCTATACCCTAAGGTGACGGACAAGTTGCCAGGGGGAAACTTTCTTGGCTTATCCAGGTAAACAACACGAGATTGCAGACAAGTTACAAGAAGATATTATACCGTATGTAACAACGATGATGTGGGGAGGGACGGCAAACTTGCAAGCCATGTATTATGTATAGGATTTCAGGCAACAGCGCTCGGTCGCAACCTTTTGTTTAGCTACCTAAACCAGCCATGTTACAATGCCCTTATAGATGGGTTATCTCATAACATACACAATGAACTTAACTCACACAAACAGAGCGTTACATAACCGTCTGTTTGGTAAATAATTTACTCAGGTAAAATGGTTAATAATCTCCTCTTTTAACCTCTTCTTCATCCTATAATACTTGTGATATGACTGGATAGGCAAACTTTCGAAACAAAATAAATTTATTTTATTGCTCTTTTTTAGTGACAATATAGAACCTTTTTGGAATGTAATAAGAATATGTATTTTGTATTTATCTCCCCATTTTTCACAAGTACAAAAATGTTAATATTTCTGCAGCCAATATGATTTATATTAAATTCTACACGATTGTTAATAGAATGTGATTTTTACTGTGTGCAAGGATTGTAGTGAGCACAAAGTGAAAAGCAACGTTTTTTATGTTTAATCTTAATCTAAAATCTTCTAAGTACGTTTTTGATTTCATTAAAGTTACTTTTTGTCAACACTCCCTCACGTTTCCTCGACAGTTGTACAAGTGTTAGACATGATATAAAGTTGAGCCGTGTAATAGGGTTTGACAAAACACACTGTTACTCGTCAACTAAACATGGGGTGATAAGGTTAGCTTTTCAAATATTATAAATATTCACCTTAAATTGTAATCAAAGTATTGCATCCCCGAGGTTATCGAAGCAGGGCGTTTCATCTTCGTTCGTGCCAGAGTTCGCTTTTAGCCAATGCGGTAGAGACGGCAGACATATAAATTACGCTTCGTTACACTGGGTCAGACGTGGGCGACCTCTCGTTTGTGAAGCCAGGTGCGCAGTTGACTTGAGTGGACAGACGGTTCGGGGCTTTTGTATCAACATCGTTACCTTCGTTATATAATGTGGAGCTAAGGACTGAAGGAAGAAACGGTTAATCAAAGTTTGGAGCTTCCTCGGATTACACGCAACGCTTTTTGCATGATAAACGTACGAAATTAGCTTTCACGTGGCTTAAACAAACTACATCAGAGAGAACTATAACTTTTGTATTTTTGTTGCGAGCTGACATTAATTTTGTAGTTTCTACATTGCAAGCAAACAATAATCCATCAACACAAGTGTGTTTCTGGAACATTTATTAATGTTGACAATCATAATTTGTAGTGTATGTGTAACATTGTTTAATATCTAATAATATTGTTACTGGAACTGTGCGAGTAGAGGTTTTTACGGTCGGATTCGGGGACTAAAGTGCTGTGTTTTCGGGTCGGAGAGAGAAAATACGGCAGGTATAAAACTGCATGAATAAATGATGAATGAATTAATATTTCATATCAATGAATATTGAATTTTCTTGTGGTGAATCTTTCATTAGGATTTTTTCTAAATTCGTTTTTTATTTTCCGTAGTTTTATTGTTTTGCATTTTTGTAGACAAGCTAAAAAATTAAAATTGTGTGAACCGGCACCTCCACCATCCATCTATCCATCTATCAATATTATGTTCTTGTTACCCTTAATTTCGGGTACCCGCACACCACTAATTTTTACAAAAGATTATTATCGACTCTTCTCAGTTCAATAATGTGTTGTATAACACCTCCCCAGGGTGCAATGCATGCCCTTCTCAGGTGGGTGTCTATATTGTCTAACTACCATGACCTCCCACGAATTAGAGTACCACCACTTGGAAATTCATCCTGAACCATAGGACCTGTTGCGTTGTAAGCCTGAATATTCTCAAAGAACCCCGAGTGTTTTTTTCTTCAATCCTCAACATACATAAATCACATTCGTTTCCCTACGATTAGCCTTGTATTGATAGTCGAACTATGTTCCATCGTAAAATGCAATGTGTCACACATTCAATGGGTTATGCGAAATGCTTTATGGAAGTAGGTGTTAAGCTATTCTAGCCGAGTATTTGGTGGCTGGTACTAAAATCTCCTTATCTTCGATTTTGTCGTCATATTTGGTGGTCCAATTCAGGTAATTCACATGTTTCTGTTATGCAAATATTTGCATTCGCATACGGAAAAGAAAGAATAAATAGTTGTTAAATTTAATGAATTTAAATTCATTTGGCAATACTTTTATTATTTAGGGTGACACACATCATAATTGAAATCGCAAAGAGTTTTCTAATAGCAATGTATATGTCACGCGTCTAAAGTATCCGTGCTCTGTGTTGATTCTTGTTCAGTGTAATGTTTGTTGTTAGTTCAGCTACTTGACATTTAACGCGAGGTCAAGTCAGCTATAATATTAATTTGTAATGAACAGGTATTGTATTCATAGAATAATAATTGAATGAGCGAGCGAAGACTTCATTTCACGACCCCAAAATAGCTGGGTTTTTTTTTTTTTTTTTAGTTTTTCGTTTCTGTCTGTTGGCTCTACGGGCAAACGCATGCGATCTATAAATTTGAACGACCTTCGTTCCGAACTAGACTGCACGTTTGGCATGAAGAATATTTTCATAAATATGTACTTTACGATTTTTCGATTTTGTCGATATTTTCGTGCCATTGGCCATTCTGACCAAACGGGGGCTACAACGTTCATATTACAGGACTTAGGTTTGTGATTAGTACTTTGAAGAAAGTGAAAGTTATCAGATCCATAGAATAAGCTTTAATATAGTTTTTACGGTATAATACCAATGACAAAACAAAGAACTTGACAACATTCACTACAGCGTAGGCAGCAAACAAAGCACTTGCAAAAGTAAGATTTCCGCAACTAAAACTTTAAAAAGCTCATCCATCACGCGGCGGGACTTAGCGTTTTCCAAATACTCGTCAAATACCGCCTTAAGAGTCTGCAATACCAGTGATTTTTTTTTCTGGAACTTTGAAGACAGTTTTTATCAGATAGTTACCAGCCTTTGCCCTCATGTTATGGTCATGCAAATACAGTCTTCGAAAGCACATTTATTTTAACCGTCACAAAAAAGTCGAAATAAATAAAAACGTATTTTTAGGATTTTGAATTTTTATTATTTATTTGTGGATGAGCGAAGCGAAGACTTCAATTTCACCGACCCCCCCAAAAATTTAGTTTGGGTGTTTTTTTTTTGTTTGTTTGTTTTTTTGTTTGTTTTTCTGTCTGTTTGTTCGCTCTCTACTGGGCAAACGGCATATGCGATCTGTATGAAAATTGGAGGGGACCTTCGAAATCTCTGAACTTAGACTTGCTACGTTTTTGGGTACAATCGAAGAAATATTTCTCGTGAATATCGTACTTTTACGTTTTTTTCGGTTTTTAGTGCGATATTTTCGTGACATTTGGGCCGATTCTGACCAAACGGGTGGGGCTACAACGTTCATATTTCACATGGACATTAAGGTAATGGTAATGTATTGCTTTTTGAAAGAAAAAGTTGAAAAAGTTAGCCAGAATCCATAGTATAAAGGTTTTAATATGAGTTTTTTTAGGTTTATAATGACAATTTACAAGTAACAATAGAAACTTGACAACAATCACCAACAATGCGTTCAAAAGGCACTTGATAAATAAATAGATCCCACGCAAACTTAAAACTTTCAAAAAAGCTCATCCATCAACGCGACGGGACTTTAGAGTTTTCCTAGTTATTTTAAAATCATCAAAATTTGTAAATTTCGAAATTTATTTGTGCGTAATGCGTAATAATGTTTAGTAATCTTTCACTATAGAGGAGTGACCATATCCTTGCTTGACAATTACACAAAATTGCATATCGATCAGATGACAAGTGAAAGCAGAAAAAGTTCCCCAAAAAGTGTCAAATAGGTATAGTTGACTCTTAACACAATATTTAAACAAGGGTTAAGTTACGTGACTGCTTCAGATTCGAATACAAGAATATAGATACATTTTTTTATATGAGTGGTGTTTGCCGTAAATATTTTAAATTTTAAAATTAGTTGGGTTCAGTATATGTAACGGCAAATTAGACATCGTCCTAACAACAAAGAACATAATTTATTGTATCAAGTTATACCGATCTATCGTTGTTGATTCTGACGTCGCCCGCGAGTGAATCGTATCACACCATTTGGCACTATTTTATATTTAAAATGCCGACATTCCGTTGACTGTTATTCGCTCGTCGATGGTGTCGACTGCCAATGCTCTTTCTTTCTTGCTCGTTTAGCTGTAAATTGAAGTCCATCACTGAAATATAATCATGTTTCGGAGTGGGTAACTCTAGATCCGAATGTATGTTATTTTTTAATCTATTGGAAATTTGAAAGTGGTTTGTGAGCTCCCAGTAGTTGTGGAAGTAATCCCGACAGGAGCTCTGGTATGACAGGTCACCGAGGACGGGATTGGAATCATGAGCAACGAAGTACGGGCGACGGTGTGACGTCATCCGCCTGGGCATGTAGACGACTCCTCGCCGGGGAATACACGTCATTATCCCGGCCACGTTAAGTGAGCGTCACCCAACACAGGGACTCAAGGGACTAGCGGGACTGTGGCGGGATTAGAACGAGAGTGACGGTGTATGTGTGTGGTACTGGGGCGGTTGTTTTATACAAGAAGTAAGTTTTACCCTTAACAACGCAAAATGGAGCATTTTTACAACATTTTAGAATATATAACAATTTAATGAAAGCTGCTAGGAGTTCAATATAATAATTACCTTCTTTAACGACAGTGTGTTAAACGAGAAAAGGTACAATGTGTATTTTTTTATTAAAGTCAAATGGAAGGAGTAAAAGTATCAAATTGTAAAATACACATCTTGGGATGAGAAAATAAGGAACAATTTCTGAACGAGCCTTCACACTGGTTTGTATAATGGGAGGTGATGAGTGTTGAAAAAATGAGGAAGTTGATACGATAAAAATGTTAAAAAGTTTAGCTTCCATTGTGTACCCGCAACTCCCGAACAAAGATATAATGACTTAATCCACAGGTTGTCCATGAAATTAACAAACTAAAACAATGATATTCATAGAAATGAAAAGAAGTGGCCATGAAGACTAGCAATACAGTTGAAATGAATGGATGTTAAATTTGATTAATTTGTTGGATAGCTAACACAGCCACACTTTTCATTAGTATAAATTTGAAATGCGTTTGGTTGTTAATTTCTTTTCCACCAGTCCTATTAATTTGTTTTATTGTTGCATTACTGTGGTTCTAGAAGCCTATCCAAATTGTGGCGATACAGTAATAAAGGGGTTGTAATAACAGGGTTATAAAACAACTAGCTGCAATCAACGAAAACTAAGCCTCTACAGTAGAAAATGCAGATATTGACGTTTTATTATAATAATCATGTTTATTTATTGCATGACATCAATTACAATACATCATTGTAAATCTGCGATAATGTAGAATAAAAATGTTCAACTTTTGTTCATAACACAACTTTATTTTCGTCAAGTGTGCTTGAAACTAAAGTGATTAATTATAAAATGCTTCATAATTATTACTTTCCGTATATTGAAATCTACATTTATGATCGGATTCTTATTCTTCCTTCCAACACACGACACAACCTGTCCGATCACTAATGGTATTCTCATGGCCTACATCACTTAACAATCTCAATCACCCTCAATAACTCTCACACGACATTATTCGTTCATTGACTTATATTTAAGCATAAGTTCATTGAACTTAACCAAAATCAATAAACTAATAAGGCAATCAAGTTTTCGAGATTCCTTATTTACAGAAATTAATATGAAATGAAGCCGCCTCATTTCAAGATTTTTGTTTGCTTTCGTTATCATTTTAATTACCATTTAAATTATCTCATTAAAATGAGATGAGGGAAGGTAAATAAGCATATTAAATTGAGAAGTTTACCAAAATTAAAAAGGAAACTTAATTATCTATTTCAATAAGTTGAAAGATTATTTGGACTGGTTGCCCCGAGACGGGTAGCTCAACCAATGAAGGCAAACACTGAGATTAGACACCATTTTAGCGTTTAAATTGGAAACCCGTTGAAGCGTACACTAATCACTTAACTGTTGCCGGGCTGCACGTTCCGCAAATAAAACGGGGAGAGAGGGCGTAAAAAGTACTTTTCTCTGATTGGTCTGCGAGAATTCATTTGCATTTCATTAATGGTAGTTTGAAGTGAGTGTCCGCTCGTTTCAGGGACAAGAGACCAGCTAATGAACGTGTCAGGGCCAGTCCTTGTGAAGTCAAAGCCAACACATGCCCATAAGCTGAGATGGATGGTAAGTCGAGCTCTCACAGGGCCGAATAGTACAATGTGATGAGTGTGTTACCATTCGGTTTAACACATCAAAAGTTCAAAACTCAAGTGGGATAAAAGTTGGGGTTGTCTCTCACTCGCATGTTTTGCCACGTTTGGTAATAATTAAAACAACGCGCAACAAAAAAAACACGTTTTATAATATATTCTGGAAAGTTTTTTTTGCGTTTGTAATGTTTGAAGCATGTGTCATCATGAAACATTCTGATTTTGTATCCCTCTGCGTTTTGTTTCAAAACAAAGTAACGTTACGTACATCAACGAATTAATCGTGGCAAAAAAACATTCCTTGAGAGATGAAATTGTAAAGAATAACGAAACAGAATATTTCTGTTTAATGCAGTCAAGTTAAAAAATGATTAAATTTCCCCCCTTACAAAATAGAATGTTTGGAGAGCAACATCCGCGCGCAAGGCGCCAATGTTGCTTATTAAAAAAAATGTTTTTGTAATTTCTTTTTTGGTGTTCAGGCCGTATATTTTCCCAAGAAACGCCATGATCCAATAAAAGCCAGCAAAGACAAATTAACTTGATTAAATTGTACGCGCAACTTTTGTCACACACTCATAAATCGTGTTATTATTGTGAGAACTTCATTTGAATTCCATGTTTTTTTTATTGGTTGTGTGTAAGGTGAAATTACCAAATTTGTGTATATTTTCCTTAAAACAATAACCATATTGAGTTGTGTGGTTTAAAGGGAAACCACTGGGAATATGATCTCCAATGTCAGCTACTCTGGAAATGGTTTTATCTTTTCATTTCATTTCGGTTTTCGATCTCGGGAAGGAGACTGCTTCATTTCCGCTTGATGTGAAACCGTTGATTTGGGGAATCTGAAACAGCACTTGACACCGACCTACATCGGAAACTGGTAATTTTGTTAGACCCGAGACATCGGTTGATCAGTTTCAAGCTATTCGCAACGCGACAAACCCCCCCCCCCCCCCCCCCCCAACAAAACCACTCAGACAAACCCGGTCCAGAAGAAGCGATGACGTACACGATCTTGCCGATATAGTAAGAAGGCGATGTAATGGACTTGATCAACTATAACAATGTACAAATGTGATTTTTAGACGAGTGAGCGCAGCGAACGTAGTCTACAACGCTACTCGATCGGGCCTTGGTCGTGATTAATTCTGTTAAATGTTAAATGTTAAATGTCTGTCTGTCCGGTCCCATACGGCCGAACGGCCAAAATAGACTGAGCTGAAATTTTAAACAGACATCCGTGACCAGGTAACTGAGAACTGCTAACAAAATGAGCACAATCCGTTACAATTTAAACCTGCAAGAAATAAAAAACTGAAAAATACGTTGAAATGTATGGAAATTATTTTAACGACAATGGTTTTCATTTTGAAATAATATTTTTTGTTTGTTATTTAGCTGGCTGTGAAATGCAGTGTCCAAGGTTAATCGAATGTTGGACGTCAAGGTACCCCCAAATTCCGCTCGTAGATTGAGTAAACCTTGCAATATTTTCACGTATTTCGTACTGGCTATGTTTTCCATGGTATTGTCACAGATGTAGGACTACACTGCGTTATATGCATTTCAAAACATGTTAAATATTTTAATAAATACAATCCAGAAATTACAAAATCTTTCCCGACCATTGAACCCACGTCTCCCACATTTGGGCAATAAGGGCGCTTTAGCCAACTCGACTAGGGAAACGCCAAAGTCGTTGTTAGACAAGTGAGAGAGTCATGTGTTGAGTACGCGGGAATATTTGCATTTAAGTTTGATTATAATATTCGTATAATTAAAAGGGAATTTAAGTTTAGGTCATAGTTTAGGCCATAATGCTCCACTGTAGCCTATGATAGGCTAGGGAGGATTAAAAAAGGAGGAAGAAAAGGAATGTTACCGGGTACTCAACACATGGCTCACTCACTCGTTTAACAACGACTTTGGCGTTTCCCTAGTTCTAGATAAAATAGATAAGCACACTTCACGATAGTATCCCGTTTGCAATAAATTATTGGCAACAATCTAGCTTCTCAATTATATATATTTTTATTCGTAGATGCCTCAATAACCATTTATCATCAAGATGCCCGGTAGGGCACCGCAGCGAAACCGCGGTGCGCTACACACTCAGGTACCTTATACAGCAAGAAGAGTTGGGGTGGTTTCGAGCTGTCGTCCAGCCGTCATGAAACTTGATGTGAACTTAATAACTATCAAAATCGGGGGGATTTAGGTACCTAACAACACATTCAAAATTTGGCTGGGGTACGAACATTCCTATGGGTGCAAAAAAGTGCCAAAGCTTATGTATACCCTTCTACATTTTCACACTCTTTATACATAAATTCACTATGTCCCGTGACTGCATCCTTGCAAAGCTTGGCATAATAAATTTGCACGAACTTTTACACTTGAAATAATAGTTGCAATTAAAATTTTGCCACGTTTTGCAAGGATGCACTCACGAGTCATAGTTTATGTATTAAGAGTGCTAAAATCTAAGAACGTCTTTCAGATATCATTGCTTTTGATTGTATAAGGTTTAACTGTACTTTTACAAGTTTTTTGTTAAGTATGGGATACATGTATTCATGTATCACTAGCTCCTATTATTTATGCATATGACGGTAACTTCAAATAAATAGAGATTTGAGTCATGGGCGTGCATGTGAAAGTGCAAATTATATATTATTCTTTGTTTAATTAAGATAAGAAAGAATCCATTTTAATAGACCCCTACATAAATTTTTAAAAAACAATACTTTATATGTGTTATGTTAGTTTAAAATGCAGAAATATAATATAAGTATGCAACATTATTTTAGTGCTAGGCCTACTTGTTGACTTGACTTGACACTTGATATTTTTGTGAAACGATGTCGAATTACTGTTTGTAATGTTAAGTGGCTTTGAATGGACCGATGATCTATTGACGCACATTATGTAGATCTAGACGCCGTATTTATCTCTCCCATTATTCATCGTTATACTGGGTGGCCGCTAGTGGGTACGTTCTTAACTCGGCTATTCTTAGCTCGCCTACATCAATTAGTAGTGGTATTTCAGGTGTAATTGCCCGCTTCCAAGAACCACTTATCTACTTTAATTGGTCGTAGGAGGGGTTTTCTTGACTCGCCTACGCCAATGGCAGCGAGCCTTTCAAATGGTTAGGCGAGACCGGCAAATTTGAATTATTCCGAAATTTAACGTTGACAGGGCGCTTCCCAGACAGAATTTTGCTCGGAACGTTACTAACTTTGTGCCTTTTTAATATATTTTTTATTTTAAAAAAGGTTGTCTTAAAGTGCAATGGTATATCCATACAAGAAAATATTATCTTAAATGTGATGAAATAATAAGAATATTAGGTTATGAAGGCTAATCCATTTTCTTATTGTGACTTACGCCTTGACTTGAAGAAGTAAACTAGATGTAGTCACGTTAAGATTATAATAAGTAAATTTAATAAAAATATTTATTGCTATAGCGAGCATAGACGATGGAAACACTGGTGAGATATTTGTAAAGGGATATAATTTTTTTTAAAACATACTTGCTAAAAGAGAAATTTTAAAAGATTTAATTAATCAATAAATAACATTTATGAAGTTCAAGTTTCTTTTTATATCTTTACCAATAAAATGTTCAAGTTCCTCATAAAAGAAAGTAAAGCTCTAATGTTAACTCATCACTTAATGGTTCCTCAACACTAAAATGGATCGCGCTCCTTAAAATGTTACAGAAAAATGGAACTCGTTAATTTTAAAAGTTCCTTCCCCAAGTATGCACTTGAGCCTCTTTACTACATTATCACTCCACCCTCACATCCTTGAGGATGTACTTAACTGCATCATAATAGGCGAGTCACCAATCTGTAGCCGTAATTTTAAATTTTGTAGTCTATTGTTAATATTTGGGTACTTGATACTGGGCGCGTTGGGCAGTTCCCCTTGACGGTGATGATTGCCTGGCGCATCGAAGAGAGATGAGTCATATTGGAGGCCGAAATTCTGTCCGGGAAGTGCCATGTCAACGTTAAATTTCGGAACAATTCAAACTTGCCGGTCAGGTCGCATAACCATTTGAAAGGCTCCCTGCCATTGGCGTAGGCGAGTCAAGAAAACCCCTCCTACGACCAATTAAAGTAGATAAGTGGTTCTTGGAAGAGGACAATTACACCTGAAATACTACTACTAATTGATGTAGGCGAGCTAAGAATAGCCGAGTTAAGACTGAGCCCGCTTGTGACCTAACGACCATAGCTCAGTCACTAATTAGCAACTCATCTTCTCGATATAGGTCGAAGAAAAAATACCACAAAAAACATCAGAATTGGGTTACTGAAGAAAACAATAATCAGTGGTTTTCTCCAAGTCCATTGTGAACTGAGCAAGCTTTTTTGATGCGGTTGTTTTTATTTTATTAAATTGCTTGGGGTGATCCTTTGTTTTATTTGAAATTAAATTGATGTCAAAATTCAATTCCAAGATCATTAGCACTAGACTAGAAATGTTGTAGATTAATTAGTATTGTTTAATTATTACACATATAATAATACGGAATATCAGAACAAACTAAAGCCTATTTAATAACCATAAAAATAATAACATTCATAAATACCGTATAATGCTTATAGTTGAAAAGACTAAATGCATGAGCAAAATAAATTACAAAATGTAATTCATTGAACAAAGAATTTTCCATGTAAAGAATTAAAAAATAAATAACAAATGAACAACAACAACAACAACAACAATAAATGGCTCGTTGGTCTTGTTGTAAGCGTATCTGCTTCCAATGTAGAAGGTCCAGGGTTCGATTCCCGTCAAAGTCAGAAGTTTTTTAACTTCTGATTTGGACTTAAGTCCATCAGTTCTTGTCTTAGGAGTTTGTAAACGGTGACTTTGGAGCCGTCCTAGCTACGAAGCACATAATAAATTCAAAAGTTGTTCTGAATCGGCCTTGTTGATTCTGGCGTTGATCCGCAGGTGTTCGCACTGTCCACACCACTGATTGCTATATTACCTATTAAAAATATCGATCTTTGGTTGGTTATCGCTCACTCCTCGATTGCGTCGGGGCCTACAGGGTTGGCTTAGTCGCTTTGATTTACTGTCCCCCACTGAAAATCAGTTATATAACTGAGTCGGTAGACTCTAAATACAATTGATTTATTATTTATTTCATTTATTATAACACAACAACAACAAGAGGAAACAAGTAATGGATGCGGAAAATTAAAAGATTACAAAAATGTAAGTTGACATTATGTTTTTAAAACATTGTTTATGTTTCTATGATCGATGTTTTAAAACATTGTTTATGTTTCTATGATCGATGTTTTAAAACATTGTTTATGTTTCTATGATCGATGTTTTAAAACATTGTTTATGTTTCTATGATCGATGTTTTAAAACATTGTTTATGTTTCTATGATCGATGTTTTAAAACATTGTTTATGTTTCTCCTTCCTATGATCGTGATGGACAGACGATCAATTCGGTATTCACCGTCTCTTAAGCGATCTTCTCGATCGCCTCCCAGTCTGCAGTGCATTAGACGGTAGATCAAACTGCAGTAGGCTATAGCCCACGTGATAAGAGAGCGCTGACAAGGGGCAGCACTTTATCATCATAAAGGTATCATCCTTCATCTTCGTCCATCGTTTCTATTAGCCTAACTGCAAGTAGGAAGAGGTTAACTCACCACATAAATCAATCTCGAAGAACGCGAACGCGCCGCTGTCCCGGTGAAACGGGTAAAAACGCAAACTTCGATTGCCACTCAACTTAACTCGACAGGGCGGGCGTGGGCTTGATGGCCGTGAAAGGCGATGATTTTATGTAGAATTTCGTCTTTTTCGCCGTTTTTGGACCCGATTTACATCCCCGGTTAACGTGACAATGTCGCCAAGTCAGTTCTAGCACCTGACAACGATTTATATTTTCCCGGAGAATGTGCTTTCATATGAAAGCAGGTTTATTTATTATTTCAGATGGGTGGGGGAGAGAATGGAAGCAATCGACGACTTTTCCGAAAATAATCAAAAATACATCCTGACTGGTGGACAGTATACGCGATGAAAAATAAAACTGACATTAAGTACGTATTAATTATCAGTATTATAATAGGAACGTATTGATAATCATTATGGTTATTCTTCTACCATCGTTTCCAATTAAATTTGTTCACTGTATGCAGCGCTGTAAAATGGGTTTATTTAAATATGAATTAATTAATAAAAATAATAATAATAATGATAATAAAAATAAATAATAATATAATAATAATAAAAATAATAATAATAATGTTTTTGTAATACGTTTAAAAAAATAAATGTGATTCCCCACTTTAACCTATTGCACACAGAATGATAGTGGTAAGTTCTAGGACATAGTTTATTAAACATATTTTGTCAACTTATTTATTCAAGATATTTCGGCGAAAAATTCTGACCAAGAAATCACTAAACAATTTGAAGATAACGTTTAAAATCATTGAAGCGTGATTACTGATGTATACCCAAAAATTAAATCATATACCTTAATGTCACAAGGTTATGGTACTTGTGTTGGTATTGCGCTATCATAATGGAAGTATGTCTGAAAGTGGTTCGTTAAATAACAAAACATCAAGCTGTTAATTGCTTCAGCTGATAGCAATTTTTTTTTCAAAACTCTCAAAGCATTCTCGAAAACCAACATTTTTCTCCACCTTCGAGAAGATGTTTTACGTGGTAAAGTAATTGAGTTGGTAGCGGAAAATAAAGAAGGAGACTGAAAGGCCCATTAATTAAAACGGCTCTTGAGTTCACTGCACGTTAATTTTACTCTGGGGGGGACTAATAAGCCCCTCGTCGGACCATCAAATTACCTTGATAAAAGAGTGACAGAGTAAGGTGAATGTGCGGACGTGCCTTGATCAAATAACGCCGACGACGAATATTCAAAGTGTGGAGAAAAAGCTGTAAAACAAACAAAGCGTAAAGGAAGGTTGGAAATTAGTTTGTCAGCACAATTATATAAATGGTCAAGTATAAGAAAAACAAATAAAATCTTTAGAGGGGTTTAAAACATGTCAAACAAATGCGCTAGGAGCGTAGAAATGTTATGTCACCAGGCGCATAGAGCTACTTGTTTCAAAGTGGGTTGGGGAGGGAGGGGGGAGATGCAAGGTTTTTATGAATATGACCGCTTTAGGGACAATGATGATGTTGTATAGAAATTGTCGTAAAAGTTTATATGCCGTAAGTATTATAGGTAGCGTCATGCTAAAACAGGTAAAACATTGCTTTGCTATTTTCCATGAGATGAGGAAACCGCTTTAAAGGAGACCTTGCCAAAAGAAAAGTTATTGGTTATACGAAAGATACAAAATGTATGTTTTAAGTATCTGAATGAAATTGTCAAATGCAGAATTCTCTTCTCCGTGAATCGTGTTATCATCTAAGAATACTCAAGTTTAGTTTAATCGGCATTAAATACAGTACGTGTTCTACATACATGTGTAAAACGCCTTAAATATTGAAGCAATGCTTATAAATTGAAGCACAAAGGATAATCGATGTAAATAGTAAGAAAAAGCTAAAATTAAATGTTTATTGTAATGTGTTTCATTAAATACGTAGCTAAATTTTGATGTTTTTAATTCTGTACTGTGTTGTGATGAAATTAACATTATGACAAATTTTAATTTATAATATTTTTGAGTTGCGTGAAAATAGAAACAACTAAAATAAATAAAAACTTTAGTCACTACTACTATAAAATACCACTTGTAATCTTTATATTAAATCAAGGAACATAATTGAAATTTTGAACACCTACAAGAAGAGCGAGCTATGAGCTCGAACCTCGCCGTTTTGTAAAATATTTGTGTGTTTTACAAATAAAGTCAATTATTATTATTATTATTATTATTATTATTATTATTATTATTATTATTATTATTATTATTATTATTATTATTATTATTATTATTATTATTATTATTATTATTACGAAGCAAGTTTAGGGAGGGAAAAGGTGGTGCTCAGAGAAGCATTATTAAACAATGGATACAGTAATGCAACCATCAACAGGGCTTTTAATAGACCACAGAGACCTGCCAACAGTGAGATAGTTGAAGATGAGGCTACCGGTAACATCACGAGAGCTTTCCTGCCTTACGTGAAGTATACGACGGACAGAATTGGTCGCATTTTAGCCAAAAAAGATATAAAAACTATTTATACTCCATGGAAAAAGGTAGACCATTTGATGAAGCCAGTCAAGGATATAATTCCACTGCAAGAGAGTGGTGTTTACCAAATTCCTTGCAAGTGTGGATTGGTTTATATAGGCCAAACATGCAGGACAGTAGGAACAAGATTGAAAGAACATAAAGCGCATTGTAGGCATGCTCGAGAAGAACAGTCGGCGGTTGCTAAACATGCTTGTGAAAATGCTAATAATCCAAGACATGAAATTCTGTTTGATAGTGCCACAATAGTTTGCAAAGAGCCTCGGTTACTGCCAAGATTGGTTAGAGAGTCCATTGAAATAGCTAAAACACCAAACAATTTTAATGGTGATGTTGGGTTTAAGCTGAGCGGGTCGTGGGCGCCCATAGTAAAACTGATTCAAGACAACTCCAACGCTGGCCGTATCGTAAATAAACGCATTATCCCCGAGATCTTACTCCCGGTTTCGAATGCAGGCCTTCTCGTCCTCCCTGTCCCGGGAATGGATCAGCCCCAAGAAAGTGGAGTTCGACGGAGTGATCGGATACGCACCAGAAATTCTCAAATGTGAGGTTGATCTGGTTGTGAAAAAAGACTTCATTAGAATGTAATGCAATTTTATAGAAGGCGGAGCCTGATCATGGTAACTGTTTGTTTTGTTGTTGTTATTTTGTTTTTCTATGGGAAGCCTTGTCTTGGCTTATATTTTAGTAAGTTTTTAATTTTATTTCTTGTTTTCTGAGGATAGCCCACACAGTTGGGCTGAAACGTCAAACGCAATAAAAGCAGAATCGACGCGGCGAAATGTCCCGACCAGTTAATTGTGTTAATTATTATTATTATTATTATTATTATTATTATTATTATTATTATTATTATTATTATTATTATTATTATTATTATTATTATTATTATTAAAACCAACGTGTATTCACATTGATGAGATAGGTAAAATTATAAGTTGACTTGGGTACAAATAAAGTGCATGGTTCCTATTTTCTAAACGGATGGTTGAAAGTCTGGTGTTTTCTCCGGAAACTCGCTGAAGACGAGCATGTAGCCATACACCCTAATATAAATAAATAATTTCTAGTAACGTACAAAACACGTTAAATAAATTAAAGTTTCTGAGTGGTGCGAATTTTGCGTACATTATTACACACCAACCTCTGCTAACACGAAGTGTGTTTAACCTCTGAATAAAATATTATTACACAATGTTTGAAGCATTATTTACTTAACGAGGCTACGTGTAATTATTATTAATTACTCTCATGAAATTACAACATTTTTTTTAAATTGACATATTACCATGGTAATAATCTAATTTGTTTGATCAAACCTCGACAAAATGATTCACATTTCAATAAGCAGTGGTATTTCATAAGTGGCATACAATACATTCAAGAAGATGTTTTCTTGTCTATTTCCAAATGTTGCTTAGTTCGTTTTTCAATGTTATATTGGCAATAAACATGGTTTCATTTGATTTATATTATTTTGTGGCTTAATTACAAGAGGGTATGTTGTTCCACGAGTACAATTTACTTTACCTACTCACATCAACAATACAACATATTCAATATTTAATTAGTTAACAAAACCTTTAAAATACAATCACAACTACACATTTTGACGTCAAGTACAAATTAAAAGGTAAACAAAATCACACAACTCGAGATTATATTGTGATTGTGATAACTCAAACCACTTTTACTATTACAAGTTTTAGGGCGCTTTAACAGCAAAGATTATTCACACAATCATAATATCATATTCGTATAGGCTATTGCATAATGTAGCATTTAAACAATAACTTGCTAAAAGTTGCAAATATTGTCAACATAATCGCTGTCAGTTACTGTATAATAACAACGCATGTAATTACCTAGAACAACAACATTTTATCATATTAATTTAAAATGTCATGTTTTGTGCAACCCCATTATTGATTTTAAAATATAGTTCAAGCTCGTTTGCCTGATCACACAACCACAATCGGTAAAAATAACAGGCATTCATTCCAATCGACCCGTTTTCGAACAACGCAAAGTTTCCGTTCACATGCAATAATTCACGTGTCGCGACTCACGTGTTAACTGGTTAGCACGAACTGTCGAAGTAGCATCGTTTGAGATCGTATCCGCCTTAATTATTATGAGCAGTCAACGTGACTGGAACTTTCACCACAAATCAAATGGGCCTTTACCAGTTGGCAGTGTAGCGTTCTTCCTCCATTTCCAGCATACAATTCTAATAACGTCATTATTTCCGTCTCCATTACCTTCACTGCACTAACAAAATAAAATAAGATCATATTTGATTAAAAAGAAACCAACAAAACTATAAAAAAAATCAACTTAAATGTATGCACTATTTGAATTCATTTTAAGAACGATGAATAATAAAAAATGTGTTCGTTATTATAACTAATAGTGCCTATTCTGAAGTCTCAACATTTAACTAAGACTGTATATAGTTGTGTATTTAATATTTGTGTTGTATGGGGGACGTTCTTCCGGCGGGAGGATACAAATCGCATGTAACCCTACACGACCGATTGTTTAGTCATCCGTATATTTGTTTGAAACAAAAATTATGAAAAGTGTAGACTAAATTGTTTTTCATTATACCGGGATACTTTTCCCTGACAGTGACCCTGCAAATGGCCTACATTCGTGTGTCAACACGGCGTTGTGCTATGTTAATTAAAAAATACTATCACGAAAAATAAATACAAAGTCGTACACAGGTTTGTGTTATTAATGAGTAGAATTTCAATGTGTGTGCTATGTTTATTTGCATTTTTTTGTTAAACAATAGAAACAGCATTCAATAATTTTGTAGGGTTGATATTTGAAGCACGTTTCACAAACTTCGAGCAACTGTAAAGGTTTTAGTAGGGTTTTATCAACATTCAACAGCAAAAGGAATAAATAGGTCAATACGGTACATTAAAAGATTTGAATAACCCATCTTCTCATACCACGCGCGGTAACATTCTGTAAAACATCGGGCAAGCAATAACTGAAACACTGCATTGGAGAATTGGAAGCTGACCATAATCACATAAAGATCACTTGAATTATGTCAGAGTGACCACTCTAGCAATATGACGTTAGTGAAGTTACAATACCTACGAGTTCCACCCAAACATTCACATTTTAAATATGGAAATATTGACTAATAAGATCAAATAAATCATTCTGAAGAGACGATATATATTTTCAAAATTAGGGAGCAAATCTCACCTACACGCATCACTTTTCTGTAGGTGGTCTGTCCTCCTGTCTGTCCGTGTGCCACGTCTCACGATAAAAACCGAACATGACCTCCGATTTACATGGGCGGTTTTGTTAAAATTGATCTCCCTTAACAATAACGATGATACTGAAGGTTTTGGCGAACCTGGGGGTCAGGAAGAAGGGCTAGTTCCATCTGAAGAGGGATATCTTTAAAACCGGCACCTACACTAACAAATAGATCTAAAAGCTAGCCAAAATGTTGTATAATATCAGGAATCTTTAATATACACATTTTGCATTTTTTCGTGACAGTTTTTTTGTTGTATCATACATATTATTTGTTATGTGTATTATATTTTAAATAAATTAATGTCGTTGACGAGTGCCAATATTAATAGTGCGACTTTTTATCAAAGAGCCACTCATACATTGAACCCTTAGTTGCAATCATAAAATAGTTTTCTGTTATTAGGGCATTTCTTTACAAAGACACGAATTACGAATTAAAAATACTTTTTACAATTAAGTCTCATCTATCTGCGACAAACTGGTAATTTAAAGGAGGGAATGAATCTCTAATTAAACGAAGAGACTAGCAATATGGAATCTTGGGAAATGAGAAAAGATAAAACTATCAAATGACAGAGACCAACTAACAAGGAGAAAACACGTCTTCCACCGGAAATGTGAATTAGGACTTCCGTTTCACTAGTTTTCAACTCGTAAAGTAGGACTTTACCATGATAATGCGTTACTGTCACTGTTGGAAAATAATTTCCACCCTAACTTTCCAGACGGGAACTTCCATACTCTAAGACTATTATATCACACAATTTATCACTGAACGCCCTTCGGAACCTACTTCGAAGAAACTTACAATGCGAAATCAAAGTTATTTTAATATTTCCGTCGAAAGTTGGAGCGAACGTCTTTCAGCTACCAGATATCTTTATTATTTTGAATGGTTAAACTGCCTGCAAAGAACACCATTAACTCTAATGTATATTCTGTAATTCAAATTCCAAATAATTCCTATCTCATTTCATTTACAGTCAGTGATTTTCGAGTACACGAAAGTGCATAATTACCAACCTTCCCTTGCACTTCAGCCATATTGGTTGGAATTCATTCGCCTCTCGCTAAAAGCAGGGTCGACTATAATGCACCCACTTAGTTTTCACATGTGAACGAACTAATTGTAAACACAATATTTACGTTAGTTACTTAGCGCAAATATGTTCAGTATGACTACGCTCTCAGTGAACAATATTTATCCACTTAGTAACAAACATTATCACGTTGTACCATGAAAATACACAGTTGATATTTATTCGGCACCCGAAACACACTAGCAAGGCACTGTTGACGGCACGCAGAACTCTAGGAATAGTGATCACTCTGGTAATCACAGCGGCAAATAACGAGGGTGAACGAGTAGATGTTGCTTAAAAGTAAAGTTCTCGAATACAGCGTGAGCACAATAGCGAAGCACATTAATCTCCGATTTACGTCATTTTACATTTAATTTGTTAATTTTATTTTAGTTAGTACATAACTGGTTGCTAACTGTAAAACAAATGTGAAATGCATAGCAATTTCGATTAATTAGGTTAAGTTCACAGAGTTTGTTTATGTTTCCACAGATCTTCAATAATATTGCGAGATATTGAGAAACTAACTTAAGAAAACATTATGTTCAATTCATGACTACTTTTTCGGGTAGACCGAGTAAGTGTAGGCAAGTTATTAATAAATTACCTTGAAACACCAACGTTTCGTGGCCGCCTTGACAATGTGGTCCACAGCGGCCACGAAACGTTGGTGTTTCAAGGTAATTTATTAATAACTTGCCTACACTTACTCGGTCTACCCGAAAAAGTAGTCATGAATGTGTATAACCGAGAAAGCTTCAAACAAACGATTATGTTCAATTATTCAGATTGTATAATACAAAACATACAATAGTGTGGGTTTGCGTTGTTGTGGCCGCAAGAATTGGGCAAATTGAAAGCATATGAAGTAGTACTTGCAATTCATATACAATACCACATAGGGTTACCCTGTCATAACTCACACTACTTACCAATGGAGTTAGCACAATCTATGTTCACGAAATATCTAGGGAGAGTTCACTGAGTGGTATGTGTGAAATTAAATCTAATATCAATAGCAGTGAGCTACTTTGCACGAGACCAGCTTTGTAAAAAGTAAGAAAATTAACATTGTCATGTGTGAACGTCAAATCAAATCTTCGTCAAAGCATACCTTGTTCAAAAATGGGAATTAAGGAGTGCCGTTTCCCTATGCGCATCACATTTCCGTCCGTCTGTCTGTATGTCATTACTTAATTTAAATACCGGACATTACCTTCTGTTGACATTCGTTCTTTTCGTTGATATTGCTTACAAGGATTATACAAAATATTTTTGGTTACAATGGGGGTCAGGTGCCTTCGCTACTCCCAACCCAGAGGGGAGATATCATAAAACTCGGCACCTCCACCAACACGAAAATCATAATGTTGTCCTAACGTTGCATAATAATGGCAAGTTTCTTTCCCTATTGTGTGAGTAAAAAGGTTGGTTCAAAATCCTCGAATTTACAATATTGTTATTTGTTTTAATTCAATAATAACATTTTCTAAAACAATACTTTAAAAATTATGTACATGGGTCTAAATCTATAAAATTATGTTAAGTGCATAATATGACAATGAAAGCCGTCACAAATATATTATACTAGGAAAACGCTTAAGTCCCGCCGCGTTGTTGGATGAGCGTAATTGGTGCATTGAGCTGCCATGTGTTATGCGGATTTTCTGTTGTTCTGTGAAAAAATCATTACGATGAAGATTTTTTTTTAAATTAAATGAAATTAAATTAAAAATTAACTTAAATTTTTTTTTTTTTAATTAATCGTAATTTAAAAAAAGGAAAAATCGTAACATTGAAATTTTCATAAGAAATAATTATTCGATTGGGCACAAATTGTACACGAGTATATAAATTTATGAAATTAAGGTTCTGTGAAAAAATCATTACAATCGGATAAAGCATGTAGGTGTTACAAGCCGATGAATGTTTTAAAAATTTTAAAAAATCGTAAAATTGCGATTTTCGTAAAAAAAGTTTTTTGATAACGCTCAAATTTCACATGAATATATCAATTCATGAAATTATGGTTCTGTGAAAAAATCATTACAATCGGACAAAGCATGTAGGTGTTGTAAGTCGAAGAAATTTTTGAAAAATCGAAAAAAATCGTAAAATTGTGATTTTTATGAGAAAAATTTTTTTGATTGTGCTCAAAAACGTAGCAGTTATAAATTCAGAGATTTCGAATACCTTTATAAAATTTCATTGCAATCAGAGTATAATAATAAAATAAAAAATACAAAAAGAGAAAAGAAAAAAAAAACATTCCGGATTTTTTTCTCCAGTGTAAAGTGAATGGAATCTTCGCTTCGCTCGCTTCGATCGCTACGCTCATCCAACTAATATACAGGCATCAGGATGCCTACAGGCAATGCGATGCGTAAATCCTACCGGCAACAAAATGAAGTTTGTCAGCTGGAGCTAAATATTTTCAAAGAAGCTACGTTGAAGATTCCATCTCTTTTATATTTTTCTTCATAAAATACGCATTCATGTTGGCCTTTAGCCCAAGGGGAAGTCTACCGTTGGCTGTACTCGTTATAGCTCATGCGTCAAAGCAAAGCCCTTAGTATGGAGGAGCGCCCGTAATCTAATGGCAAGATTAGAGCTAATTTGACAAAAATATTGAAACGTAGTCAGATGATCTGGGTTTTGGAAAAAAATATATCAAATTCTTCATGATCGTAATGTTTTGACACACGGTTATTAATATAAAATTAATAAATGATGAAATCACTGTTGTGACAAATAGGATAGTTAACACGTAGGAATACTTAATACAATTCAGAAGTTAAAAAATACATCCCGACCGGGGTTCGAACCCGGAACTCCCACATTCCAGGTAGGCGCCTTAGCCAACTAGACCACCGAGACGGTAAATTTTTAACTTCTGAATGGTAGTTGCATTATAGATCTGAATGGATGGAACAGTACTGCAACGAGTATCTGTTGCCTTTGAACTGACCAATCAAACACTATTACAACGCTTATATCAGCTTCATGTGTTTGTCTGTCTGTCTGACTTTCTGTCTGTCTCGACAAAATCTTATAATCGATATTTCATTACAACGCTTATATTAGCTTATTGTGCTTGTCTGTCTGTCTGGACGGAATCTTATAATTGATATTTCACCCACTTCCCAATGTCCGATCGAGCTGAAATTTTTCACACAGACGTGCAACGTTTATATCAGCTTCACGTGTCTGTCTGTCTGTCTGTCTGTCTGTCTGTCTGTCTGTCTGTCTGTCTGTCTGTCTGTCTGTCTGTCTGTCTGTCTGTCTGTCTGTCTGTCTGTCTGTCTGTCTGTCTGTCTGTCTGTCTGTCTGTCTGTCTGTCTGTCTGTCTGTCTGTCTGTCTGTCCTTTATTGCTATGCGGCGACAGCGAAAATAAAAAAAATAAATACATTATCGTTAAGACTAAAAAGTAAAAAATAATATTACATGAAAAAAATAGTTTTTTAAAACAACGCTTATATTTAAATGTACTAAAAAGTAAAAAAAAGAAATCGCCCAATAAATTTTTGCCTTACTCGGAAACTAAAAGCGTTGGGCGCTTACGGTATTGACATAGATTACAGAATTTTGTTGTTCATGGAAGGAAAGCGCCCAACGCTTTTAATTTCCGAGTAAGGCAAAAATTTGTTGGGCGAAAATGTATTTTTTACTTTTTAGTACATTTAAATATAAGCGTTGTTTTAAAAAAACTATTTTTTTCATGTAATATTTTTATTATGTCTTTATGTGACCTTACGCAGGTATTAGCGAGGATTTATTTCTCGATTTGGTTAGTCGGGAAACACTCCCGTAGATACAATTGTTAATATTTAATATTTAAAGTTACCGTCTCGGTGGTCTAGTTTGCTCAGGCGCCGACCTGGAATGTGGGAGACCCGGGTTCGACCCCGGTCGGGATGCATTTTTTAACTTCTGAATTGTATTAAATATTAAAAATTCCACCAACGAGGGTGTTTCCCGACCAACCAAAACAACAAATTCAGGAATATGTTTAATGTGTGTTCTTAAACCTGTTAAGAGTGATCGGGTGTGGTCTCCAATCCTTATCCATTTCCTGTATCTATGAAGAAAGAGATATGCATAGATTTTTACATAATGCTACTAACGGATACTATATGCAAACCTCTTTAATTATTAATTTTAATTAATCATAACATGCTAACTTAGTTAACGTTTGAAACTTTTAGGCAGAATCGAAAATATGAAAATCGATACATGTTTGTGTTTTTCATCGACAACATTTTTGTGTTTTAAGTGCCTACGAAAAAGTATTCTTATCTTTATTTAATGACCTAGTTTAGTTTTAAATCAAATGTTACTAAACGTGACCGATAGTAAAATGTTACATAAACAAACTGTGTTTACGATGTACACTTTTTTGTTATGCTTTCACATTTCCAAGGCATGGATCCAAACTCATAGTATGAAACTCGACGGAGTGTTGAACTTGTCAACTGGGTCACATGGCAACATTGTTATTTGATGTGTGGTTGTTGTGCACACGATGAATTAAACAGCAGACGGCATGGCGGCATTAATCGAGTGACCGTCACATGTTTTAGTCAATTACTGTCACATGTCCCAGGAGAATAACATTATTATAATTGATTCATATCGTATCATAACCGTAAACATCTAAAGTCATGAACATATTTGCATTATAAATTAAGGCACATGTACAGGTGCAATATACTTCTAATGTTGTATGGCTTAACAGTAACGTTATAACTATAAGTTGTGGCTACCTAAAAACTTAAGAATTGCATGCAATGATATAATCTTTTCAGTATGAATATATTCAACTATCTCTGAGGGGTATCGTAACAATTGAGGTATGATATTGTATTAATTTGCTATACATGTTTTCCAAAATTTGATACCAAAACCCTAATTAAACTATGCAATCAAGGGCATTTTTTAATTGCATGTCATTTAATGACGTTAAACTTTGTGTTGTGTATATTTAGTGTAATAGTTAGTTCGTACATTACAATTTATTCAATAGGTATTTTGTCTTAGTATTTTAATTTGTTATATCACAGCTTTACAATAATCTCACTCATTAATTTCGTAGTGTTTCAGATAAAATAATTTGTTGACTTTCAAACATAATATGCACTTTGTTCTAAAATTATTAGAACGCTAAACCCCCTTGGTCACCCAATACGCATTGGCCAACTACCGATTCTAAATAGTCAATATTGATTACCGACATTCACTGTTAGGAAAATAAGAGACATGCAATTGTTTTTTCATCGTATAATGTTGAATTCCACAGTGGCAGTGTGAGGTATTGTTACGTTTACCCACCCACTCATACAGGCCCACAGGTCTCAACAGTGTTGTACGAATGTTGTGTCGATCCTATCTCAACTCAATCTACGCCCCCTGCCATTTGGAAATACGTTACAATCTATTAGATGTGGTTGCTAACGCAGGGTAGAATGTAGCCGCGGGGTGTCGTTTCGTTTATTTCGTTTTTCATTTCTCTTCTGTAGAAAAATATTACAGGGACGTATTTTTTGTTTGTTTATTATAAAACCTTCACCTTCCTCCAGTGGGTGGTATTTTAATATACAGTTAAATTACACACCGCAGAAAATGTGCGGAACAATATTTGATAAATATTAATTATTAGATATTAAATGAAAACTGATATTCGTATGGTCTATTTATAAATATGATGCCGTGAGCTGTATCGGCTAATATTTTAAAAAGCCGTTTATTCCAGTTTACGTTGTGACAATCTTAATAGCAATCAATGCTATACCCTTTAACAAAATAAATGTTCAGTGTTTTTATGTTTTTCATTGCGATAATAATTGTATTTTCAAACTTTTTTATACTTGTTTGTGTAGTCTATTTAATGATTGTATTTATATGATACATTTGTATAATTATGGTGCACTTGTGGGTGTATACCTGATGTCAAGGGAAAGTAAATATACTGTCAAAATTAAATTTATTCATACTTTTTCTAGAATATTTTTATATATATGTAATATATATGTCTGACAAGTCAAAATAGGAAACTAGGCTTGGTGATTTACGTGTAATTACGTTTTAGCCGGAAAATATTTTGGTGGAGGTGCCGGGTTAGAAGGATCCACTAAGTAGGTGTCGCCAAAAACGTTCCGTATCATCCGTGTTGACGGACAATGTTCAATAAATCAGAGATTATTATAGGTTCTATCGTGAGACGCCAACGTGACACATTATCACAGATGGCCGGACGTACTGACTGAAGAGTGGTGCATAAAGTTGAGCTTCATTTCTTATAAAATAATTCACCACGCAAACAAGCTGAACTATTTCCTATCCGGTTGTCTGTTTAGAGCCTCTTAACATCGTTTACATCTAAGTACAATGGCATGCACTGTTTTAACACAAATGCGTGAAGGTACGTTCATCCACATTGTCAAGTGAAGTAATCAGCATTTTAATACGAAGAATGCGATAATAATTAATGTTTCATATTTTGATCATCTTACAATGCATTTACAGATTCTTAAAATCCTCTTTTATAATCACATTAGCGATAATGATGCCATCCTATTATTATTATTTTTAATTATAATATTATATTAGTTACGTTGAGTATTTTAATTATATCGTTGATCAAAGCCGTCTTAAGATATTAACAGTAATAATAAATTCATGCGTTGAGGCGGGCTTCCACAGTCAGGCAAGATGTCTACTCGCTTAACTTAATTGCATATCAAAATTAAAAGGCATCAAAAACATTAACCGTATATTCTGCCTCGCTTGTCATGTTCTTGTCATGGAGAATTTTAGGAGACTAATGTGACTAAATATTCACATGGGATATACCACACTCACCACACTTTAGTGTTAAATTCGATATTATACTGTAATCCATTGCACCAAATAACTATTCTTGGATTGAATTAATACTTCCCGTGAAGAAGAATAATAAACGTGACCACGTATTTTTAAAGGTCACAAATAACTCCTTCGGTTAATATTGACATGTCACGAGATAAAATATGTAGAATATTATACTGTACAATATTAAATAAAAATTAATGCATTTTATACCAAAACTAATGTTAATATAACAAATAAGCAAAGGATAATAATGCATCAGTCAGAAAAAAGCAAGAAATAAAATGAATAAAAACGCAGAATAAGATAAATCAATTAATGAAGCAAGAAAGCAAACTGAACGAAACAAAAAATAACATACAAGAAATAATGAGTTTTTGTACGATCCGATCAGTTTTACGATAACTAACAATGGCCAAAGTCTCAAAGAAGAAAAAAAACTATTTAAAATTTCTACTTTTATATTATTGTTTAGATTTTTAGATTACATGTTAAAAACTATCTATGCCGTAATATTCTCCAAGTCCAAGGAATATAAATTGTCTTCGAAAAAAAAACATATTTAGGACACCAACAATTAACTTATCGCCATATTTAATGGATGTTGTTAATTGGACCAACTCTGCAAACTTTAACCACAAAACAATAACTTAAAAAAAAAAACAATACTTGATGAGCCAAACATTAAAGTTTCGAATAATAATATCCAGTAATTCCACATTCGTCCCTTTATTGCAATGGCGGCCGGAAGTCGCTCCGCAAATGTTTTATTAACGTCATTTCCGGTTAAGACTCTACTCTATAAGCAACGACGAGCTCTCAATTCCATAACCCAGGTAATTACTTTGAAATGGGGCCTCGTCCTTTTTAGAGAAACTCGGTCACTGGTAAAGTAAATCATAACATGCCTTTTACTTCACTTGAATATTAGTTTATTAAACGTCAGTGAACTTTTCTTTGGTGAATTATTACTAACAGTTATACAAAATTGATTTCAAGTAAATTACTTAAGTAAAGTCATTTTCGATTATAATAATGTTAATATTGTGGGGAAAACTATTTATGATAAACACACAATCGTGTAAGACAATCTTCTGGCAGAAAACTAACAGGCGTCCTCCTATATCAATTTGGAAGGCCGAAGTTCAAGTCATAGTCCAGTTCTATTTGTAATTTTTAGATTGAATTTAATATTATAAAATGAGGCTAAAAGTTGAATTCAAACACGATATTTCAACAACACATATCAGACATGTCAGAGCTTTCCAAAATGGCTTCCATTAATGGGTTATTAGGCAATATCGTTTTTGACAATTATACCAGTCCCAGAACGGGTTCAGGGTTCGATCTCCAGGCGGAATATCTGAACGAGAGTTGCTTTCAAACGTCAATAATATTAAAGGTACTAAGTTTAATAGGTATCAATTAAATGAAGATACTTGAAATTGCATTGAAAACATTTTGGATAAAGGAAACTCATATTTGCATTGGTGTCCCACTATGGCTACATAGGCGGTATTAACCACACTCCGGAGAATCTATACTGGCCATAATATATAAAAGTTTATTTGTTACGGACCACGCAAACTTCTTTTACATGACATGAATTTTGTTGGTTCCCATAACAAGACTTTTAGCATCCCCAAGCAGGATCAAGGGTTAAGGAGGATTACGGGTCCCCTAAGTGGAATAAAATAGGCCTCGCATAGTGTACGCCATTTTCTCTTTTCTTGCTGTTCAGACACAGGAATAAGAATTTCATGGAAGGTTGTTCTCGTTATTATTTATTATTTCAACGTGGCTATGAGTACCAACTCAATTTAACGTTGCTGGTGTCAGAAATTAGAGCTTAGCTACATGACTTATAGGTGTGTTACCACCAGGATTATTATAAAAATCATTGGTATTATATACGAATACATATTCTTGCATACTCAGGTGCAGCGTTCTATTAATAACTGTTTAAAACTCTTTTAACTCTTTTAATTTATTTATATGTAGTTAGGATTGATTTAAAATGGTACTTACGTGCTGTATAAGACTCGTTATAATAAATAAATCAACAGTGTCAATTCCTTAGCTTATATTCTACACGTGAGACTATAATTCGAGAGGTTGCCGGTTCAATACATTATCCGCAATTAAGTTTATTTGGGTTTTCCTCAGTCCATGCACGAATGTCGGAATTAAATCATGCTAAACGGCATTTTGACAAACCTTCAAAATATTTGTCATTATTCTGTCAGCTCTTTTTATTTAATCTAGTAATGTATTTTGAAGTAAACTTTCTTTCAGGTGGACGAAGGAAATTGTTTGACCTGCAGAAGCTTTAAGCTATTCTTGGGGTCTACCACTTTAAGGGCGCAAATCACAAGAGCCACTTGGCTCCTATACAAACAGTGTTATGACTTTTATTTTTGTTTTACACTAGTATATTAAAATGTATAACATTGTATACTTTGTGTTGCAAAGTAAAACAAACTTTGAATGTATTAGATTCAATGTTTTTAAAACAATAAGGTTTCTACTGGTTCTTTGTTATTTTTATATATAGCAGTTATATGGAGAAAATAAATCAAGGAATCGTATCTTCACGCCAAGGCTAAGATTTACTTATCTCACGAGAAGCCAGACTTTGTTCACTCATAATCCACGATTCGTGTTCATATAATCAATAACGACTAAGAAAAGCGAAACTTTTACATCCACTTTATATTTATAAACTTCAACAAACTGACGCTCTTTACAACTAAAAATCGATTCGCACTAAGTAGGGATTTTCGTAAACTGCCTATCAAACCCGAAAGACGTAAGGTGTTTTCGAGGAGTTGCGCTGTGTCAAGCAGCCTCACGCGCGATAACACCAAGTACGCCCTAGGGCGGAATTCACCAAGCTCTAATAAGTTGATAAGTTGTTTAAAGTTCTAGCTTGATAAGTCGCATAATGCCCTGATAAGTGGATGGCACAACCTCGCTCAGCCTAAAGCATTAGCTTGAGAGAAAATACTATTTAGTTCTGTTCGTGAAAGCCGGAAAATGTGAAAACAGAATGTCTGCTAAGTAAACCGTAAACGCTATTCTACATTCATCACGCTAAACTAATAGAGAACCCACATTTGTACCATGTTCTCATTGAAGTTTCTAATTTTATCTGCATTCCAAATCTTTAACGAGTTTTAACAGTATAATGAAATTAAAATTATATAAAAAATCCCCCAAGTTTTTTCATCAACAGAAACAGAAAACCTACATAGCTCATGAAATTCGATTAAAGCCACCCCTACAATACACTCATCCTGCAAAACCGATTTATATTATTCATAATACTTTTTAAATGTTTAAAATGAGGAGTGAAAATAATATAAAAGTGTACACAGATGCATAACATAGTGTAAGAAATAAGGATGTATTGTACTCGTTTCATGCAGCTTTGATTTATCATTATATCCAATATAGTGATATCTACTTTATGAAGCTTTATTATACATCCAGACTGCAAAGAAAGTAAATTCCTTACTCTAAAATCTGTCTAATTTATAATCGTCTAGCCCCGGGGTAGAATTGGGCCCAGAGCATGGCTCTGCTAATCGTAAAAGGCGATTCAAGAGAAAAAATCCACTCGCAAACATCAGCCAGTAAGAGGGGAGTATATTACTCCCAGAAACTAGAGGCGAGCTCTGACAATCGTCGGGGGGACAACTCCCATTCCTTTGACGACCTTCCCGACGACGATGACAATGACACAACGGACGATAGCAAATACGATGACGACCATGACGTGAGAAACCCCCCTTTCCTCCCCTTACCCGTGGCTGGTTCTGACCAGCATTAGGCCCCTAGGCTAGAGTGGTGCATTAGGACTTACGGTTGACGCGTCCTTAATCCAAATTAACCAAAAAAAAATTCAATCATAAGGATACCCACGAAATAATGGATAAAAACGTTTATTATGGAAATACACATTATTATGCGCGATGTGAGTAAGATAAACATAATAACATCATCTAAATATGCAATACTTAGACTTCTACATGTTATATATAACAGAAAATAAATAAATAATTTTCTGTTGCTGATGATGTTATTAGCACTGCCAGCATTGATTTCTCGGTTATTTGGAAAGAGTTTGTCCCCTACCTGGCATCGAAGCCGAACTATTGTGAACTATTGTGGTAGAACTTTTGATTTGTTTTGCAAAATGTATAATTTTGAATTTTAACTAGTAGACCAAGATGGTAGTGATTGTTTTGATGAATCGACCTAGGCTAGGAGACGGAATTTTTGTTTGATTGTTGCCTTTAGAAGGGAATTGATATTGCTCGAAATATTGCATAAATTTTATAAATCTTCCGTTATTTTGTTGTTATATTGTATGTGTTAAATTTGGTTTTCATTAACCTAAATGTTCTTATAATTTCAGCATTTATATTACCATCAACTTAATTGACGCTAAAGCAGCTAATTTATGTTAACCATTTAATATTGATAATTAAAACAGTGTTTGGTTAAGACGCCTTTTGGATTGATTAATGTTGTTAACAATGGTGTTTACGTCCGATTATTTTTCCAGTAGGGTCGTTAGATAACAAAAATATTATGTGCACTTTTTGTACTGAATAAGTAATCATGAAAAAGAAACTCTAAATCCGAAACAGAAAGTTTTCTTTCTCTATTTAAAAAAGGTAGAATAAAACGTATAAATCATAAAGTTTCATAACATCAAAATCTAAAAATAATTTTAAAAAAACAGATAAAAATTAATTTTCTTACGTATATTATTCCTTATGACAGGGTGAGAATTGCAGAACAATATATCACCATTTAATTATTCAAATATTCAGGTAAAGAATTCAAGGCTTGACCATCATAGCGAAAGTGATAAAAAGACGGATGTACCAAGGCCTAGCAATACAATAGTTGTCGTTTCCAAGGCGAAATAAAAACGAGATCGAAATCGATTATTTTTCATAACTTCCTGCATACACACGCAAAGTTGTTACGTAGAAAACGCGTTGCACATCTGTTTCGTTTTGATAAAACGTCGCATTAAATGTATCAAGTTTAATGTTGCTAAAATGAGATGAAATTACCCAGAAATGTTATTTAAAGCTGAACATAAAATCGGAAATAATTTCACTATCAGGATAATGTTTTTGCAAACCGTTTTGTTAGTCATGCACAATCTACGGGACATGTTGAGTATAATGATACTTTAATTTCTTTACTTTATTTAAATAAATAATAAATCCGTATTAAGAGTCTACCCACTCAGTCACAAAACGGATTTTCAGTGGGGGACAGTAAACCAAAGTGACCAAGCAAACCCTGTAGGCCCCGACGCAATCGACGAGTGAGCGATAACCAACCAAAGATCGATATTTTTTTAAATAGGAAATATAGCAATCAGTGGTATGGACAGTGCGAACACCCGCGGATCAACGCCAGAATCAACAAGGCCGATTCAGAACAACTTTGAATTTATTATGTGCCTCGTTGCTAGGACGGCTCAAAAGTCACCGTTTACAAATTCCTAAGAAAGGAACTGACGACTTAAGTCCAAATCAGAAGTTTAAAAACTTCTGACTTTAGCGGGAATCGATCCCTGAACCTTCTGCATTGCATTGTTAGCTTTTACGAACTTGCAACACAAACACTTTGTATAACTAAAAGTATTGTGACAATATTAAATTAACCTTGGCATTTTGTACTACGTACAGATTGTTTGTTAGCAAAAATACACTTTATTAGGTATATTTACCCCAATTCTAAACGTTTCGATCAGTGACGGTGCATAGAAATATGAAGTATAGCACAGTCCAATAATCAATCAATTTAACTTGTGCAAATGAGCATGAACATAATATGTATTGAAATGTAATGTATGTTTAATGTATAACGAATATTATAATGTATGAATATGTTAGTGTATTCATGTATGATAGTAGTTGTTGGATGTCAGTCGATTAAATGGCAGGAATACTTGTTTGAATTTAATGTTGTCATGCAAGACATAAACATGTCGCTGTTTTCTGTTGTGGTGATAGAATGATGCATGTGAGTCACGAATGTAATTATTTGCCATACACTGCTAAAAACAATACATTTCGTCGCGTTGGTATTCCTGGCAGAACGCACGAGTGAAACACAGAGCCAAGCAGGCGTATCATCTGTGAATATATTTCTAATGGTGTTAGCTCTTCTGTGCGGGAAATTACATGATAGTAGGTACTTGAACAATAATGTGTTTGCTACGCGTGTGTGGAATTTAAAGTCAACGGAACGTGGCATCCGTATCACATTAGCGAAACCTGGCGTTCATGAATCTCATTGGTCAGTTGTCCGTTTGAACTAAGCAAATGTGACAGGATACTATACATTTTTAGTTTGGGTAATAATCTCAAAATTATGTATTACACGCAAAAGGAAGCTAATTATTATCTAGATTTATCTACCAACTAAGATGCGACTAATCTGGTGTTAATTCTCATATTTGGCAAAGCTACTAATCTAGATTAAAGGTAAGTGGTTTTAGGTAAAATGAAAAATTAACGGTAAGCGACTACACCAAAGAAGGATACGAATAAGAAGCACAAGGGTAATTCTTAAACCTAACATAATCGAACTCAGCCCTGATGCTACCTAATCAATATCTGGTAAAACTGGCGGGCTTATTATTGATAAACGTCTATCCTACTCAGTTAAAAAACTGATATTACTAATATACTGTATATTTACATTTTGTTCTGTTAGAACGCGTTTAAAAAACTCCGCTATCACCATTTTAAGCAGTGCTGTTCGAGTGAAAACTTCTGAAGTACCCCTACCCATTGTTGTGAGGCGACAGAATTTCGTGAAAATAGCTCTCATAATCACAGCGTGGGAATTTAATTTCGTTGTCAGCATGGGAGTTTGACCTTTATAGCGTACTCTTCTTTTAAAATTCCCGCTGACGGCTGTTTTCACGGTATACACTCTTCAGGTGACTAGTTGGGTAGTTATGAAATATCTATTTATGTTTAAAAGTCTTATACAGCACGTTCAAACCATTTTACAAAGACCCTAACAACATCTTAATAAATGGCAAGGTGATTATGACATTGCGAATGATAAAAATGAATGAAGATGGTTATGAACAGTTAATAAATGTCAAAAAATATATATAATAAGAAATGATTGATTGATTGATTGATGATTGATTGAGACATCTTAAACAGCCCTCGGACATCTCTTCACAATTGTCCTATCCGCAACATACCTAGTTAAATTACACCCTGGGCAGGCTTCCCACAAAGATATTATATATTTAGATCGTTTGTCTACGTGTCAATACGTTGGGTTATTTAAACCAATTTCAAGTTGTGGATCGGCGGTTTTCTGCAACTTCAATTTAATAATTCATTTCATGATTTTCCTTGTCCTATAAATTTATTAATTTTTCCAACTCGTCTATAAATCAAATGTTATGTATAACTGCCTCACATATTTTACACGTACAAAATGTGTTGCATGTTTTGTGAGTGCCAGGCCTCTGCAAACGAGGTATGCGTATTAAGAAGATAAACGGGTGATTCAAGGAGGATAAGCCTGACAGTTACGTCCCCGCTGGGACGAAGTCACAATAGTTTATCAGACATCTCCTAATCGTCCACCACTGCGACGACATGAGATCACGGAGTGAGAAAAATAAGCCAGAAAATTGTTAAACTTTACAGAAATCCGCAGACCTAACATTTCGTATGTGTAAGTATTTTGTATATACAATACTGTTTTTTTTATTGGTATATAATAAAATAAAACATAAAAATATTCAAATTGTAGAAATTAAAAGTAGGGCTGGGCTATTATATATCATCCAATCATCGATATCACACGAAACTTTCGATATCGATATACATCGAAATTTTGTTATTAGAGTAAATAATAAAAAAATGTGGCGAAAGAGTTTGACTACAAAAATATTGATAAGGTTTCACTAAAAAATCTGAACGAAGTTTAATGACCCGACACCTCCACCAAGCGAGTGAGGCGAATTTACTAAACCAAACTTTGAAGATAGAAATCTATTTTTTATTTTTACAACATAGAGATCACTCATGAACATTTATATTGTCCATGATTAATATCCTCGTTTAAGCATTTTTTTTTAATTTTATATTAATTTATGTTTTGTATCGATATTTCGATATGAAGTCCAAATATTAATATCGAAAATATTCCCATATGTCGATATATTTGCCCAGTAAAAATACAGTGTTTATTAAATTGGTTGTCAGAGTACAACTTTTGTTGTTGAATATTGATATAACTGTAAAACTGTTTATTTCCAGTCTATGATTAATAAAATTGTAGAATTGTATGTTTTTACAATTAATATACCTATTATTGTAAATTTTTATTTTATTATTGTTATCGTGTAATATAATATGAAACATTTAATACAATTAGTTGGATATAATGAAGACAATAAAACAAACACCGTCATAATTACCTAGGATTGAAATTGAGGTCTCTCTCTGAGTTGCATAATAAATAAAAACAATGCTGCATATAATTAATATCCGCCAAATAGACATATACCGAAGACTATAGCTAGGGGCCTTTGGTTATATATATATATATATATTGTGTCGTTATTTTATTTATTTCCACAGAACTTTATTTCGTAGAGACATCGGTAACACCCCGCACTCATCCAACCGTGAGAGAAGCCCGTGTAAATGCGTTCAGTCCCAAGCCCCGTGCATAGTGACGGAAATCACCGGAATCACTAGATGAATAATGTCCCCATTGTGCCATGCGCCGGTGGTTTAGAGGCTCTACATGACAACATAGGCCCGGTTTGAAAATCTCGTGTCACTGGATACTGTGAAATATATAGGGTGGACAAAAAGATAAACTTCGTAGATTTGGTTAGGGCGAACAAGACAGTTTTAAAATATGGCCTTTAAAAGATTTCACCGGATTTAGGAAAATATGTTCATTTTTTATTTTTATGGAGCCAGTCAATGGGTTGTGCGTGTTTGCGTCGTATTTTGAAACATAACGCGCTATCAGTGGGCAGAGATGGATACAGCAAATCGAAATATTTCTTTATTTATAAGAATTTGATGGCCTACAAACGGAGTCATTACCTTTTCATTGCAGTTATTTTGATTCCAATTTGTATCTTTCTATAAAGATAAGATGTAGTCTTAAAAAAAAAATGTATTCTGTGTTCCATGTTTAGATTGTGATATGGTTACGTTTTTCTGGGTACTTGATTTACTTTCATGAACCAACAACTCATTTTCTTCGTTTGTTTCGTTGCGAAATATGTTCCGAAAATACAAAATATCATTATCACACGTCAACTACGTAAACACGTATAGTTGCCATAAGTTGCGTGATAACTTCCCTTGTTTGACAAGCATGTTGGTTATTATTGATTTAAGGTATTCTATATGGTATTTAGTCAGGTAAATAGCAGGAATTGATGAAGGTTCTGCTTCGGTATAATGTTTACTTCAGATTGATGACATTCAGAATCCGGCGATGCCAAGATATCGATTGATTTATTTTTGTTGATTAACGTCTCCATTATTATACTCTTTCTATTTGAGACGATGAGTAGTGATAAATGATGAAGGACAATTACAAATAAAACATCCCTCATGCGAGACTCGAACCCACGTCCTCCTAGAGTCGTACGCTTCGGACCAGCGCCCTAATCGCACCGCAGACGTTGCCAAGTTATTCTGACGTTACCTTTTATTCACGTTTACATTTTAATAGATTGATTGTATTGCTTATCGTCTTGATTAATTGATTGCTCTATTCAATGAGATAGCTGCACTTATAATCACATTGGTTCCGTATTTATAATTTAGATTTTACTATTGTATAGCGTTGCACTTTACTTGGCGACATTCTATCCTTGGATCCTCTTCGTGGCTGCTGACGCAACAACATAAATTAACTAGCTAGACGCTTTGGGAGAAGAGAATTCTAGAAATATACACGCGTTAGCAAGAGTGGGTGGATGTTTAAATTGAATTAACATGAGTTAAATTTATTACGGTGTATGGAATGTGTAACAATATAGTTCAACTAAAGTTGCAGTTACTTGTTAGGGGGTGGGGGGTTGATATGTTTATGAAACCTGATATCATTGATACAACCACTATCCAAAATACAAGTTGTATAATACTATACTATGCAATATTGTGTATTTGATTGAATCGCACAAATATATAGGAAGACATGTAAATCTCTTAGATTTAAGAAATATATATTAATATTATTGTACCTTTTGACAGAACATATGATTAAGTCATATCGTAAACCCAACAACATTAAAATCCGTCTAACAAAACAATTGCAAAGTCGAAATTGGAAGTTTATCGCTAGAAGTTCGAACAAACGTTTTCGAAGTTTAGCGCAAAGCAACCAACTCGGATACCGCTCGATCGCATCGAAACCTCTTGACAGTTAAAGAAAGAAAGAAAGTTCATTCCAATGCCCAATAGATCATTGCGTACACTACAAAAACAAAAACTTGTAGATCTTGTAGAAACTTGTAGAAATACTGGTTATCGATATGTATAAAAATAAATAAATACATAAATTAGTATTTAGAGTCTACCCACTCAGTCACAGAACTTATTTTCAGTAGGACATTATATTTCGTAAAGTCGTGGGAATACATTGTATACTCCTAGGGGATAACGGTATGTAATTAAATAAGTATGTTTGTCTTAAGTATTGACATATAATTAATATTATTTATTTTTTACTTTATTTTAATTTTAAAATCAATAACACCTACGGGAGTGTTTCCCGATTAATGAAATTGAAAAAAGTATAATTATTATTATCCATTAATAATTAATTTCCGAAAGTTCGATTAAAATAATAAGTATGTCTAAGTATTGAAACCAGAGAAAAAGTGTCTGAATAATAGGCATCAAATGAATAAATAAATAACATTATTTGGAGCTAGGCCCCTTGTGGTATAGAGCTATGCTTTGCTTCCTTCCCTTATCAATATTTTGTACACTGTATTTTATTATAGACTAGCTTACCCGTCGCGCGTTGCTGCGATCTCAGATGAAACCTTCCCCGTGTAAACTACATATATAGAATAGAATAGAATAGAATAGAATAGAACTTTATTTGTAAAAGAGTATCAATTACAAAACGGCGAGGTTCGAACACTGTTCGCTCTTCCACCTAACCACTTACATTAGCATAAGAATAAAAATAATAAGTTTAGATTTTGTAAGAACAACTTAATATGACAAACTAACTTAACATTAAATTGTATGAATATAATATAAATACTAATACAATGCATCATGATAAGTACCATTGGTTCATTTCTAAACGTAGAAGAAATAGAAAAACATACTATAATACAGTAGCACTATAATATACTAAGATTATTGTTCATATTGTTCATTCCAATGCAAATGTTAAGGATGCACACTATGTTTATAGTAACACGATATAACTTGCCAATTAATTACTTTAACAATTAAAATCTATGATATACGAAAAACAAGTCAAAATAGTGATTTGCCGTTAGCATTTCAGATCGCAATCTTCTATTTTAGACCTTACAATCTAGGACACTACTAGAAATTACTTCTTAGTTATAGTTAGCATAGACATACTGTTGGCACTGTTTTTTAAAGAGGAATGGGTTGTTCAATTTCTGTTTAATGTTATCAGGCAACTCATTCCATAGTTTGGGGGCCAGCACTGAGAATGAGGTAGCGGCAGTTGCTGATCGATGAAGTGGTATCTCAAGTAACTTGCGTCGTGTATTGTAGCTATGGTGCATGTTTGTGCATCTTAATTTTTCGTATAGATAAATCGGTCTTTTGTTTCTGATTATTCTGGCTATATTACAAAAATAGTGATGGATCCGCCGTTGTTTAATGTTTAAGATTTTATGTTTTTTATATAAATGGCTAATATGGTCAAATTTCCTGACGTTGCATGCATAACGTACGGATGCGTTTTGGAACTTTTGCATTTGTCTAGAAACATTCTCGTTTATGCCCATATAAACAACATCGCCATAGTCAAATAGATTAGTGCACTTATTAACTTTATCTTCACAGTTTCACTCAATAGGGATTTAAAATGAAATAACGATCTAAGTATACCATATGCTTTTGAGCACTGTTGAGTTATGTGCTTTTCGAAAGAAAGATGTTTGTCAAAAATAATCCCAAGATTCTTTCCATATTCTGATAGAGGTAAAATTGTACCGCACATCGTTATAGCAGGAATAGAATTAGAGGAAAGTAAGTTTTTTATAATGACTTCATTATGTTTATTTCCTACCAATAAGGCTGTTGATTTACCAGCGTTGAAGTTTAATCCATTGGTTTTAGCCCATTCATCAAGCAAATTAAGATCGTCGTTAAAGTTGTGCCAAGTTTCATGGAATCGGATGAATGGTGTAGTATATTAAAACGAATGTATCCTCTTTGCAGGTACCGATCACCTCGTGGAGGAGTAAGAACAAAATGGATAGCATAGAAACCTTCCCCGTGAAAAAATACATATATGTGCCAAGTTTCATGGAGATCGGATGAAAAACGAATGTCCCCATCACCACGTGAGGATAGCATAGAAACCTTCCCCGTGAAAAATACTTATATTTGTCAAGTTTCATGGAGATCGGATATATATATATATATATAAATATATATATATATATATATATATATATATATATATATATATATAAAAACGAATGTATCCTCCTTGCAGGCACCGATCACCACGTGTAGGATAGCATAGAAACCTTCCCCGTGAAAAAATACATATATGTGCCAAGTTTCATGGAGATCGGATGAATGGTGTAGTCTATATATATATATATATATATATGATAAAAACAAGGATCTTGCGTAAAACCGCGTCGAAAATATTTTCGTCGAATATTTTTGAATTTTTGACGCGGTTTTACCCAAGATCCTTGTTTTTATCCTATGACGGGCCGCGAAAACCTACAACAATCCATATATATATATAAACGAATGTGTCCTCCTTGCAGGAACCAATCACCACGTGGAGGATTGGATAGAAACCTTTCCCGAGAAAAATACATTTATGTGCAAAGTTTCATGGAGATCGAATGAATGGTGTAGTCTATATATATGAAAACGAATGTATCCTCCTTTGCAGGCACCGACCACCACGTAGTGGCGCGTAGCTAAACAGAACGGCCTTCCTTATCTTTGTGACTTCTTACGAAATAAAACTTAATTTGTCATCATTAGGCCTGCCATTACGTCATCAATAACACTCGGCGACCAGCTGACCGCTGCACTACACTACACTACATTTGAAAAACTTTTTTTTTCACTTTATGTGTTGCAGGCACCGATCACCACGTGTTACAACAAAATGGATAGCATAGAAACCTTCCCCATAAAAAATAGATATATGTGCCAAGTTTCATGGAGATTGGATGAATGGTGTAGTAATGCATACAGGACAAACATACAGACAGCAAGACAGACATACATTCGTTTATTTATATATATCTATATATATATATATATATATATAAATATAGAAGATAATAGAAAATAATCTAACGTCCGGAAATGTGTGTGTTCGAGTGTGCCCTCTCCCCGCCACGTATGTTTGTTTTGTCGTTGTGGTGTCACTGTCAATGTTGGTGGCTCACGAACAACCACCCCAACCCCCTCCCAATCCTGTTCCGCGGTTAAGGTCAACTTACCTTTGCACTTATTGTTTGTTCGTCAAGTCGGGTTGACCCCCCTAAAAAGTTTTTCTTTCTTAACAAACTTAATTCTTCGAATACAACAATTATCGAATACACCAATTATCTAAATTCAAAACAAATTGTAGGCTCAACAAAATAACTTTGTAATAAATGTCACTAATGAAAATAACAATGGCTTAAAAATTAATTAACCTTTTTATGTATTACCACTGAAACTTAAAACTTAAATTGTACGCAAAGTTTATTTTTCACCTTACCAAGTATTTAAACAGTATTCACTTATTTTTATTAAAACGAAATCAGGTTCTAATAATCCCAAAACAATGCATGGCTTAAAGAAACGTTGTTTCAAATGCAATCACTTTACATTTTAAGAAAGTTGAAAAACACAATCAATCTCAGACAAGAAACAAAAATACAAAACATTTCCATTTGAATTTCCCCAAGCGAAAGCTTTATGGATAAAAAGTAAAAAGAAATGTTAAGCCCACTTGAATTTTGAAAAGCGCTGAATCTTTTCCTAGTCGCGCATGTATACACCAAGACTTTAAGCCAGCTGTGATTTAGTGCGCGTGGTAAGTATCCAAGCGCTTTGTTTGCTTGCCAATGTAATTAGTAATCACGAGAAGTGTACTGTATATAGCTGTTCTTGCGTCGGGTGAAATTCATGAGGGAATTCCAGGGTGTCTATGATATTTTAGATGGCTAAGTCTTTAATGAATAAACGTTTTTGTGCTTTGTCTGCAAGACAATGAACCTACGACATTGACAAATAACATCCAGTGGGTTAAGCAGTAGTCGCGAAGCCAACAATGGTATTAAAATGGGCCACAGTAAAACATTCAATGAACAGGGTTCAACATTGAATTAAGATAGATTTGGTTGGGTTTTGTTTCCCTCTATTTTTTACTTAAAACGGAGATAAAAGCTGTTCGCTCCCAATTCCAGCCCATCGTTTGTAAAACTAAAGTGGACTTAGCTAATCCACTAGCTTAAACTAGAGGATTTGCGAAAGAAAAATAAGGGAAGATAGAACAATGAAACTTAGCATTTAAAGTCAATTAAAACAAGAATACTTTGTCATATAATTATAATATTTCTTTAAAATTTCTTGGTTATTCATACACTATTTACATGCCAGTTCTACAAATAGCATACATATGCATCAATCGTTGTTTCATCTAGAGCCACTCAAATGAAGGATGCACTATCGCTTATTGAGCGAGCGTAGCGAGCGTAGCGAGCGTCTCCACTTGACTCTTATGGCTCGAATGTCTGGTTTTTTTTCTGTTACTGCTTCGGTACAGGTCGCACCATTTCTCTGATCGACCTGAAATTTTGCACACATGTACATACCACCTAGACGGGTTGCTGTATAGTTTTTGAACAAAATCCGATCGTTGGTTATAAAAAATAAAAAAAATGTTCCGATCGTTATGAAATTTTGCAGGGTCAATAAGTACAACATTCTCTCCTATTTTACAAATTTTCAGCTAAATCGGTCAAGACCTTAAGTAGTGTAGATAGAAATTACATTTTAACAAAAGTAACGTTACCATGGCAACGAAAAGTCTCACTATGCACTGCCACCTAGAAGTAATCAAAATACTATCGAGAAAGCAGTGTATTATTTGTTATCAAAGAGTTTAAATAGTTTTCTCAAAGAAATGATGTCAAGGTCCTCTAGATGGCGGTGGATTTTATCCAAAAAGTAACCAACGACATTACCTATTCTATGGATAAAGGGCATGTCACTGTACTATGTTTGCTCGACTTCAGTAAGGCATTCGATTCTGTCGATAAAAATATTCTACTAGCTATTCTTGAAACCCTAAATCTCTCACAAAGCGTTTTGAATTGGATCAAGGATTATTTGACAGATAGAAAACAATGTGTAAAATTTAAAAATATGTTTTCCGAGTGGCTGAACGTTAATGCTGGAGTTCCGCAAGGATCTGTACTTGGTCCTCTTTTCTTCTCACTCTATATGAAGCCAATTTCAAAAGTTTTAAAATTCTGTCAATATCACCTTTACGCAGACGATTTCCAATTGTACATCTCGGTTTCAATCCAACTACTCTATGAAGCCATCAGGAATTTTAATTCAGACCTTAAAGCTCTTCACCAAATAGCTGAATGGCTCGGTCTGAGATTAAACCCGTCAAAATCACAAGCAATTATTTTTGGAACTAAAATTTCTTTACATAAAATTAATCAAAGCGCCATTCCAAACCTCGTTGTGAATGATGCACAAATAAATTATTCCAGATCAGTTAAAAATCTAGGACTACAAATGGACGAGTCCTTAACATGGTGTGACCACATAGCTCAAATTTGTCAACAATCATATAGGACTTTACATTCAATTAATAGGCTGCGAAACTTCCTTCCAACCAAAATAAGACCAATGCTAGCACAATCTCTCATCTTGTCAAAAATCGACTATTGCGATACGTCTTATGGAAGTAATCTAGCAAAACATCTCGCTGACAGGCTACAAAAAATTCAGAATGCGTGTATCAAATTCATATTCAACCTCAAATATTACGATCACGTCTCTCCACAAAGAGTGCAACTTGCTTGGCTGACCACAGACCAGCGCCGACTTCATCGTTCATTATGTCTTTTACACAACATTATCAATTATTCCGTACCGAAATATCTGGCAGACTATATAAAGTTCTTAAATTGCGACCCAGAAAGTAACACGCGTTCAATTTCAAACATGACTCTGGAAATACCCAAACATAATACATCGCAATACAGCAAATCATTTCCAGTAGCAATCGCTCGTGCTTGGAATACAATCCCCCCTTCCACGCGAGTTTTAAAGTCATCTGTAGCTTTTAGACAAAAATGCCGTGCTTATATTCTTAATTCTACTCCTACTTAACACTTCTCTTCCAAAATATATAAAAATATATCTCAAGCTTGTACGTCGACAATTGAATGTGAAAGTACACAATAAAGGTGTGTTGCTGATGAAACGTAACTGTAGAGTGTGCTTCCTAGGACACGTCTTAAGAGTGTGCAATGTTAAATTAAGTTCTAGTTTAGTCCTATTAGTAAATTTAGACAGCTATGTAAATGTAATTAGTAACATGTTTTAATAGATTTCATTACTATCTTCGGTGTGTATGTGCACGGAATTCACGAATTATACCATTTTCCTGTATGCTACTTTTAACAAAACCAGACACATACACCTGTTCAGTTTACTTAAGTTTATACTCTACTTTAGTTTAGTTTAGTTATAGTTAGTGCTAGATATAGCTTTAGTTGTAGTTCCACTTAGTAATCTCATTATACTATTTTAAGTTTACATATTTACATTGTAAAGTTGTATCTTCTGTCTCCAAATTGTAAACTTGTAACCAAAAATGTTTGGTCAAGCAGAAGAAAAGGCCTCATGGCCTTAAGCTTCGCCAAACTAAAAATAAAGACTCATTTATTATTATTATTATTATTATTATTATTATTATTATTATTCTCTCCTATTTTACAAATTTTCAGCTAAATCGGTAAAGAACATTATGGGAATGTCGTACTCGGGTCGTGTTGCACGTAACGGTGCTCGCTCAACAACGCGACGGGACTTAAGCGTTTTCCTAGTCATATTAGAGCATATAACCATAATAATTGTGCACTTCGTAAAAAAGGAACTAAAATTCTAGAATAGTTGGATTATACCTCTGTTAAAATTTGGACATGCATGGAGAGTTATATTTGACCTCTGAGGACACTGAAAGGTCAAAACAAAGATGGCCGACACTCGATCCACGAGGTTATTTTTTAAGTAAACGTTAGGAAGCAAATATTGTAAAAGGTCATTTAAAATGTACTTTCCAACTAAAAATGGGATGCCCTATCATTTGGTAATACTTTTGTTAACGCCAAAAAACGCAAATGACGTCAGCGAGAAAGATAAATATTGTAACGATACATAATTTGCATAAAGTTTCACAAAAGCGTGTTCTTTGTATATAAAAAATATGTAGTATTCCCATTGAGATTGGGATTTATAACGAATCACAAAAAGCAGAGTAGCTCGTTAGACTTGTGCATACTGCGCTATTCAAATCAACTTCGCGGGAGTGTACAGCAATGAACTAAAAAACTACCGCCGTATTTTAATACGTACTTTATTAGTTTGCAATTTCTCCGAATTCTATATATTTTACCATTATTTTCCTCTGTACATATCGTGTATTTTGTGCAAAGTTCTTCATCTCTTCTACATTTTCGAAGCTGAATCTCACCTCCACGATTTTTCTTCCATACTTAGCTGTTTCTTTGTGTCTCAGAAGAACCCAAATATATTATTTCTTTGCTCTTTTTGAGTTCTTCCTCGTTCTTAACCCCCCCCCCCCCTTCTTTCAAGGGATTTTTAGTATTTTATGTTTTTGAGTCGCATTACCCATCGTACTGTGAATCAAAGAAATAAAAGTATAAAGATTAACGTTTCGCCCAACCAATGGTCGTTGCTTTTCAATTCATTGAAGAGCCTTAATAGAAACGAAGACATTAATTACACTCATGCCTTAACTGTTTTATTTTTAGTTACTTTTTTACTTAAAGACCATCCAATTTCATATAAAGTTATCTCAAAGAAGATTAAAAGTGTATGCTTGGCAAAAGTCGTTCTTAAATCACAGCTAGACCATGGTCTCGCCTGGAGTTTGCGTCTCAAAAACGTGGGATTCTGTTCACTTCATTGAGTTGCGTTACACAACAAGACGTAATTTGATTAGTTAAGACTTGACTGAAACAAAGCAGGTCTGATGTATGTGTGCGCGTTCGGATCAGAACCGCTGTACTAGCATGGCGTCGAAATAACATTAATTTGAACATTTAAGTACGGTTAATTGAACGAGCGTAGCGAGCGTCTCCACTTGACTCTTATGGCTCGAATGTCTGTTTTTTTCTGTTACTGCTTCGGTACAGGTCGCACCGTTTCTCTAATCGACCTGAAATTTTGCACACATGTACATACCACCTATGCGGGTTGCTGTATAGTTTTTGAACAACATCCGATCGTTGGTTATAAAAAAAAAAAAAAAAATAATAATAAAAATGTTTCGATCGTTATGAAATTTTGTAGGGTCAATAAGTACAACATTCTCTCCTATTTTACAAATTTTCAGCTAAATCGGTAAAGACTTATTGGTATATAACATTATGGGAATGTCGTACTCGGGTCGTGTTGCACGTACCGGTGCTCGCTCAACAACGCGACGGGACTTTAGCGTTTTCCTAGTATATAACAATCATTGCTACATTAATTTATTATATATTTACTAAAAATGTATTTTGATATCTTTTGTTAAAGCTGTTGCCTCAATTGAAGTACATGTGAAAAAAAACAATTAATATTAACGCTGCAAATGACCACATTCGTTTTGGAACTGACTTGATCTGCCTCGAATCAAATCATTAAGGCTTCGTACAATTTATCTGGAACTGCGTTCTTCTATAAATATTTCAAAAACGTATAGATGATTTTATTTGATCGTTTTGTCTTTTACAGATAGAAAAATCCGCGGTGATATCTCAGTTTCTACATTAGAATTCAAGAGCGCGCATTTTGTCGTGTTCTATAAGATAAAAGTCTCAGCGGGCCTGACGTGAACACATTGCAATCGCCTTACATTTATATCAAACACATTTTAGAACAAAAGAAGATTGTAGTGCTTCGAGAAAAAGTTTCGCATTCATTCGAACGAGGGTTATCGTGAACCTAAATTAAATCCAAGACAAGACGAGAATTATTTACCCCAGTTTATGCATGTTTATGAAGTTTTCCACTTGGGTTGAACAAATCGGATGATTAATTCCACAAGTTTATCAAACCCTCTTAAAGTTAACGGGGGGGATAAAAAATGTGCTGACGGCGTAGAAGTCAAGAAAGTAGGTTATTTCTGAATGCACATTAACGACAGATGAGGCGGCTTCATCAGACGCTAAATCCGAGAAAACTTTCCATGCAGAACGATGAATGTGCAAAACTACGTCATCATTAAAGTAAATATAGTAAATGCAAAGTCAGGCAGAGGATTGGGAAGTGATTATTGATGTAGGTTCTCAGATAACAGAATTTACTTCACCATCCTTTCGTAATACTAATAAGAAGCATGAAATCCGAAGATATTTTAATGTCATCCAGTCGCTGTTAGGATATTGAACACTCCAATACGATTAGAGGCTGTAAGTAATAATAAAGTTAAATACAATCTCAGCATATCTAATGTTTAGGTATATCGAAGATACATAATTAGATACTACTTTTTGGCCATGAGCATTTCTGACCTCCATAAATTGAATATGATCATCAAGCATTTTGTATGTAAACTGTATAATATTATTATTTTTCTGTAATGCTTTATAGAAACCCATAAATAAATAAAAATAAATAAAAAATAAATAAAATTTTTTCCTACTAAATGCCACATTATATTGTGTATAAAAGTAAAAATTTGTTGTTTCTTAACTGGCAAATTTTTGAAGTGTCTGATAAATTGTTCATACTAGGGAAACGCCAAAGTCGTTGTTAAACGAGTGAGTGAGCCATGTGTTGAGTACCCGATTACATTACTTTTCTTCCCCCTACCTTAGGCCTACCTAGCCTATCATAGGCTAGAGAGGCGCATTATGACCTTACAGTTGACGCGCCCGTCCCCGTATACCAACTAAACTTTAAAAAAACTATTATTTATACGAATATAATCAAACTTAAATGCAAATGTTCTCGGGTACTCACAACATGACTCGCTCACTCGTCTAACTACTACTTTGGCGTTTCCCTAGTCTAGTTGGCTAAGGCGCCCTTGTAGCCGATATGTGGGAGACGTGGGTTCAATGGTCGGGAAAGATTTTGTAATTTCTAGATTGTATTTCAAAAATAATTAAACATGTTTTGAAATGCATATAACGCAGGGTAGTCCATCATCTGTGGCAATAGGGCCAACTATGGTAAACATAGCCAGTACGAAATACGTGAAAATATTGCAAGGTTTACTCAATCTACGAGCGGAATTTGGGGGTACCTTGACGTCCAACATTCGACTGACCTTGCATGGGCACAGCATTTCACGGCCTGGCGAAAAACAAACAAAAAATATATTTTCAAAATCTAAAACATTGTCGTTAAAATAATTTCTAAACATTGGAATCATTTCTTGTAGGTTTAAATCGCAATGAATCTTGCTGATTTTGTAAGCAGTTCTCAATAAACTCGTACCGGATGTCCGTTTAAAATTTCAGCGCAATCTGTTCAGCGATTCGGCTGATTTTCAACGTACACACACACACACACACACACGCACGCACGCAGAAAAACCATCAGGGCCGTTTAAGTCGAATGGAAATCACTACGTTCGCTACGCTCACTCGTTCAAAAAAGAATTTTCTACTATATTTTGCAAAGAATGTAAAATCTACCACCACTGTATTATTCGCGGGAAAAAACCCAAACAATGTTTAATTCCTAATTATTATTCATATAATTTGTAATTTGTTCCACGATATAGAAGTATAGCTTTATTTTAGCAAATGCTGTTATTCAAGTTGTTTTAAATAAAAATAAAATATAAATAATTTAATACAAAATGTTCAAAAAATCTATAATTTTAAAATTACGAAAAAAATGTTCAGAATGAAGTGGGAAAAAAAGTATTTAATTTGCTAATATTACATTATTGTGATGTACAGAATGAGGTAGATGCATAATAAGTTCCATTCTATTAATTCTTCCTGAAGCGAGGTGAACTTGTCAATATTTGATAGCTGTAATAACTTAATTTTTATAAATTACATTTAAAAATAATGTAAATGTTGTCTGGTCAAACAATCTTTAGTAATTGGCCAAACTGACAAGGATAAGTGGTATGCATACAGAATAAGTTTATTTGCCGGTCAGATAACGGTTGACACTGCAATGTAATGTGGAGGCTTTAGTACTGAATGCCAAATTAATTTCATAGCATGTGAATGTTCTCGCTTCAACAACTTCGTGGCCCGAATACGAAACACGAAGCAAAGTATATGTTGACCTGTTCCATTAAATAAAACAATAAAAATGTAAGGACATATTTATTAAAGGCCACTAGTTTAGAGGTTTGCGTGGGCGAACTCACAGGCGTCAATCGAAACACTTGCCCGAACATCGACATAAGATAGCCATTGTCTCGTTATTCCAGTTAATTATCTTTTTATTTATATCTAATTATGTATTTTCTTCTGTTCTTTTGTTGCATTTTCCTTTCTTCCGACACTTTTCCTGTTTTACTTTCTCCCGTGCTTACTTTCGTTTTCATTTATTCATTTCTGTTCCCATCTCAGTCTGGGTCCACCACGTCATTCCTTTGCCTTTTCCCTGCATCCTGTTCTAACTCTATCTTACACACTAAATTATATAAGAAATGTTTTTTCTTCCATTATTTTAATTTCGTTACTAAATCCAAAAATGTATGAAATTGAAAGGTTTTTGTCAAATCAACCATGTATTGGTAATTAATTATCATTATCTTTGACGTTGTGAATAAATCGTTTCTAGACAATAGTGCAAAGTTAAATATAACAGATGGTTCCTACGTGCGAGAAGAGGTTGTTACTTATTCCTGATATGTGTATGTATTAAATAATGTGGTTTAAGATTTGCATCCAACGCATATTGTCCGCGATTTAGACATACTTTTCTTAAATAATGATATGGCTTTTAATACAACCCTATGCTCCTAGCACCTAGGTTATATGCAAACTGTGACTCTGGGGGGGGTATTAGCAATAAAATAATATCTTAGACCTCAAATATTTTGATCGTGTAGGACGCAAAAAGTCCCTAAATACATACATATATAGTCTGATGCAAACTTATAAGAGTAGCTTTCGCGCTCTAATGGAACTAGACTTTACTTTCATGGCGTCAGTGGGTGAATATGGCCAACCAGTTAGTTGCGAACATTACCGATCGCTGGTTGAACACTATTCTTGCGTCGATGTCTTCGACGCCGACGCGGTTTGATTTGAACCATTTATCATACATGAGCCATCTGAAAATTAGTTCTAGTAATTAGTAAATGAGTGAGTAGATCCTAAAAAAACATTTATATAATTAACTTAAAGGAGGACGTTCGGATGGAATTCATGCTACTCCCTATCAATTTACCCCCATAACATTCTGGTTTACGATGTAAGCTGATTATTGTAGTCATTACACCCAGCATATCTGACGTATTTCGTTTTATTAAGCACCTCTAGCATTCTCTGAATGTAAACAAACAATTTTAATTTGCATTCTCGTAATCTCTTGGTTTAATTTAATTAATTAGTAAGGTATTTGTGTCAAATTCTCTTACACAATGATGTCGCATTTCACAATTCAGAAATTACGTAATTAATTATAACTCATTCTTGCCATATCTTCTTGTTCATGCCACCTTTTCATAGCACCGCATAAAATCTACTAACTTATCATGAATCAAAATAATTGTTATGTGTATTAAGATGTAAGGGATGGTAGATGGTTGCTATGCATGGCAAGAGAATCCTTGATGTACAGCAACTTGGCCACTATTAATGCTTGCTAATTGTATTAATTGTATTAAAATATCAGGTCATAAGTAGGAATTTAAAATTCAAAGAAAACATTCCTCAACCATTGTTCATTTTCGACAAAACATTTTTATTATTAATACTTTTTATTTTTTATGGAGCTTTATAAAAAGGAATAAATGATTAATGGCGTAATGAATAATTCTATCTTTCTCATATTGTTGATCATATTATTTTCGTTTTGAATTTTCAAATGTTCACCCAACACAAAATGATGTACTCACAATCATTCTTAATGATTTAGGAAAACATTTTTAAAACAAACAAGCTCGTCTGTGAATAGTCCGAATTTAGAAAATATGGTCTGCAAATTCTTTGAACAACACTTTAAGTACCAACAAAAACGCAAAATTTTGTCTTCAGTACTAATGTTTCGAAACAATTCCTACAAGAACAATCGTCGCAAATATATTTCCTAAGCCGAGTTAGCCAGACGGGAGTAGTTAGCATCAAGAAGGGGCGCGGTGCGTAATCCACTTGCGGCCGACTAGTGACACAAACATACGTCGGGGTGAATTCCAGAATGGGGCCACGTTTTACGAATCTCCTTCCAGTAAAACGCCCTCGGAACAGCGTAATTAAAATTCTTCTCGGAAGACAAATCACTTGAAATCATTCCTCACTTGTCTGCAAAACCGAGTCAATTGAGATGGCTGGTACGTTCTTTAATGGGCAATTAGGTGATATGAATTAATTTAGTTTTTGTATCGATTCGTGATAATCCAGAATAATGAACGTTGACGATAACGATTACATGAAACCCCCATACTAGCTCAATTGTAGTCTTCTCTTGCCTATTTTATCTTCAACATCAGTCCTTATGAGTAAATGTGGCCATCCTTTATACGGGCTCCAATATAAAAACCCGAATTAGTAACTAAAGTGTAAATAAACGATCGGGGTGTGCATTAATAAAAAGTAATGTAACCTGACCTGGGGGTTCACCCCAAAAACAATTACAAGATAAGCTTAATCCCCTAGTGCCATTGAAACCAGCGAACTCTAGACTAGTAATAAATATTCTCAATTGCGCAATAACTAACGTCACGATGAATGTGTTTCACCCAATAATTGAATAATTCCTGGAACGATTGTTCCGGAGCTTTAACCACATCAAACACGGTTTGTGTAAACAGTGACTTTGGAACCGTTCTGTCAACGAAGCACATGACACAGTGTATACAATTTGTTCCGATTTAGCCTTGATGATACTGGTGTCGCTCGTGGGTGAATCTTGCCCAACGACTTCGTTACAACATTCTATTTCAAATACCGTTCTGTGGTTGGTCATTATTCGCTTGTCGATGGTGTCCCATTTAAATTAAAGTCCCCCACTCGAAATCAGCTATGAGACTGGGTGAGTAGACGCTATTTATGGATTGATTAATTCGTTTATTTATCCATACATTTTTAAGTCTTAAATTAGTAGGCAACACATAGAAAATAAAAACAGAATGTTTTGATTTTTTGTGGGGGTGCGGAAAAGTGTGCAGAAACATACTTGCCGAAAAACGTTCGAAAAGGGATAAACATTGAAATTTTCGACATCAACACTGAACTCGGTCTCTGCCTGTTTATTTAAAGGTGTATTCACCCGCTAAACTAAAAAAAACAACAGGCTAACAAGATATGACTTTAGAAAGTAATTGAAAAATTATTGGTCCCACCATGAACAGAAAAAAACTGTCGATCTCGGCAAAAATCTCCCATAAGAAATGACAAGGGACGATCTTTATACCCCGTGACCTTGGAGGATTTTGATCCAAAAAAATATTGACCATTATTGACGTACTCGGCAGCTTTTTCTGTAAATCTGCTATATTTTGTTTTGTAATTTGGGCAAGTAGTTCGGTCAAAAATGCTGATTGCCAAGGTGGAATGTAATTTTGGAATGCATATTTTTGCGTGTTTGAGTGCATATTTGTGCACAGTTTCAAGACACGATGTTGTAAAGGGATATTTTGTCGGTACCATGCTTTAGTATCTATGTGGAACAAAAATCAAGCAGGCTAAAATCGATTTAAGAAATTCCCCAAAATGCCAATTTTCTTCAATTTCAGGATATTTTTTTAAACTGTCATTTTAGTGTAGCATTATGCAAAAGATTATGTTATAAAAAAATACTTTTGAGGGTAATAGCCCCTTTAAGGCGAAAGTTTACGATACAATGATTATAACCCATGTCTTGAGTGATTGTCTCACTAGTTTGCGAGATGTCTCCACAAGGTTGAGTTCAAATATGTAAAGGTGTCTGCATGAATAACCCAGAGTAATGGGCCTGCTGCCGCGGAATGCAGTGCAACCTCCAGCATCATCTCACACTTGATCGCTCATCGTCACTCTCGCTTCCATGTAGTACACGGAGACACGAAAATGAAAGATTAATCCAAGAGCACTTGTACATTGACGCGCACACTTTGCAATAAAGTGGTGCATGAATAGTGTAACATGTGTAGACCGTTTATGCAGCTCGATGCATGGATAGCGTCGTGCCGTGCATTCACGATACCATCACGAGACATCGTCGGGCTCAGTGTTTAATTGTATGATTGTATTTAATAGTTTTACGAGTCTTATTGTGTTGTTTTGCACAACTCCCCAGACATGTGCTATATGGTCGTTATTCTGTTCCACTGGTATTACTTTTTGATATGGTTAAAATCATATTGACATAAATACGTTCCGAGAATATTCATTCAAAACTACGTGATACTGTTACATTACTGCTTTAAATTAAATTTAAAAAATACAAAAATAGCGAAAAATATAGATGAATTTGTATGAATGATTTTTTTCTAGAGCTGTTCGGTTGGTTTGGCAGGGTTGTATTCCTCAATATCAATTTTCGATCAGTTTCATTATACATTTAATAAATCAGTTATATGAGAACTGGAGTTTTATTCTGTCTTTAAAAATTAATAAATACAATTTGATTAAACACCGAAAAAGGTGGCTCACTCACACAAAATCATTTAGCAGAGAAATGTCAGTCGATTTCCGCCAACTAAGTCATTAAGCACATATTTTTAATGAATCCTATGCATCGTTTAAAATTCCTTAACTTTTTTATTTCTTTAGCTCAACTGCCATTCTCCTGCGAGTCATTGCACACTCGATCTCTCACATGTGAATCATCCTCTCTAGCTAAGAATAAAGATCCCTGTCATATGCTTGGCATATCTCAAGTTCCATCTATATTGACAGCGCTAGGCCTTGATATAGATTCCGCAACCAAATGTATGCAGAGAGGAGTAGAGAAGGGAATATCTTGCTCAGCTCAGGCCGGACTCAAGGCTTCCACCATCACATTTCATGCTTTGAATTGCAAATAGCTTGCGAGCAACACAAACAAAAACATATTGGGGAGATATCTCAAATCCATTCTTTGTTTAAATATTTATTTATACCATAAGACTTTGTGTATGGTTTATTTTTTAGATATGAAAATCAATGCATATTTTATTGTTTGTTTTGTGAGTGATGCTCGGTTTGCTCTTGGACATATTGTAACATACAACATTGGTTTCATCATTTCTCTTCCAGAGTCAAAAACATGTAGTTCTAAGCTCAAAACTCAAATATATGTGTATTTAAATTCGTCAAATGGTTATCTTCTCATTTTAATGTAAGTAAGTTAGCGCTATATAGAGCCACGTGTGTTGAATTCGTTTCTGTGTAAAGGTGTGCTTGAATTTAATCTACAAATCCAAAAAATGAAAAATTTTACTCCTTCTGCCATCATCTGTAGATTGTAATGTCAAGGAATAATATATTTTCAATTATTTACATAAAGACTGTCATTCTTTTTTGAAATAACGTTTTCAAATACGGACTATTTTTTATTACTGAAAGTAAATTAAATGCTGGTGCTATTTGCACAAAATTATTTTATTTTTACTCACTTTTAGTAATTAACTGTGTTGAAGCTAAAATTACGAGTTGCATAATATACAGAAACTCCGAAACCAACTTGCGTTCAGTCGAGTCCCACATCCAGCGTAATGTGTTGATGAATGACACGCCAGTCCCCTGTACAATTACATTACCCCGCTCTTTCTCTAGCCAACAGATTCCACGCCGTCGGCTAGTCCGTGTTAACTGAATAATACACCTCTACTTATCACCAAACTGTCCACTACCTTTGTAACTTTCTAAGCACTGGCATTAAGAATTTAAACTCCTAATGAGTATTTCATTCGAACATTATCTGTTAAAGTGCTGGTTAATGTCGATAAAATATTATAGTACGGCGGTTGTTGTCGGGTGACTGATGTTTAAATATTTATTAGAACTTAAAGCTCTATCAATGAATTTTTATAGAAAAAACTTCGACCAAATCAGTAGTCACGCAATTGACGCGAACTATGCTGTCTCGCTGTCATTCCAACTTGTTTTGGATTCAATAATAAGTAACAACAAGCATCCCTTAGTAGTAAGAATATTTCATTTTATTGACAAAGGATCATGTCTGTTTCTGAAACGTTTTCTTTAAAAATAATAAGGTATTACTAATAATTCGACAGAATAATAAACGGTTTGAATGTTTATTATACTTATGTCAAATGATTATTACTCCAAAAATATATCTTACGGGTTTATACACTTTTACATGCCAGTAAATACAACGACCAACGTTAGAGTTTAAATAAAGTTTTCAAACGCGTTCAAACCTAACGCGTAAGACACAACACTAGCTTCATGTCTCAAATACATTAGCATAGACTTTACTTTACAGTTTATATCCGTTCTCGATCCTATCTATACGTTGTGTACGTAACATTTATTGGCGGAATAGTTTACACAAAAGTGATTTCATGCTCATCGTTGCATATTACTACTATTAATACCACCATCACACGCGAACACGATAATTTAATCTTGTGCTTTGAAACCCCTTCAAGCGAAACAGTAACTTGAAAGTAGCTTGCAGCATATAACTACTAATACTTGCAATATCCATACATTATAATAATAGAATGTTACAGTTTTAGGGGGTGATTACGTACAGTAAAGATACGAGACACTTTGCTATAACTCGGAAATTAACTACAAAATGGAAGACGTAGTTACATATCGTGGTTTATATTACTCTATATCGATCTTGAGAGGAAATTAACAAAAGTATTATTAATATAAGATGTTTAAGCATAAGCCCGCTTTAAGGACATAGTTATTGATTCATAGCAGTTGTCGAAAAAGTTTGCCCCGACTGTAAATCTTAATAATATGATCAATATTTCGTATTGCTAGAGAAGATTTTCATGAAAAAATTAAAGATTTCGGTGTAAAAAGATGTAAAAAGATTATCCCAGCAAAATATATTTTAAAATAATTACTCTGGAATGTAGCGTTGTGCAATAAGTAGTCAGTTCTGTTACGATTCTAAAGCAGTGCCCGTTTCGGAGTTATATCTATAAAAAGTAATTTTGTAAAAAAAAAATGGATTGTAAATAAGGCTTAATTAAAGTGAGCCAGGTACCAGTTCAATATATGAATATTTTATAAACGATTTCCGTATAATTCTTAGATAAATGTTTTTTTAAATAGTACATCGGAAAAACTTCAAAAAAAAATTAAGAACCGAAAACTTTGTACTCTAACAACTTAAGTTTGAGAGTAAAAATAACTAAAAGTTAAAACACGGCATCTCACGAGATAAATAATTCCAACGCCTAAAAAAAAACAAGCAATTCATATTTCGACCAATAGACTCATTTTGTATTATTGGATGGGCGTAGCGAGCGTAGCGAGCAAAGCGAAGATTCCATTTCACTACACTGGAGAAAAAAATCCGGAATGTTTTTTTTCTTTTTTTTTAATTTGTATTTTTGTCTGTTTGTTAGCACGATTCCGGCTAAACCGAAACTTCGATTGCGATAAAATTTTATGGGGGCCTTTGAAATCTCTAAACTTAGAACTGCCACGTTTTTGAGCGCAATCGGAAAATTATTTCTCATGAAAATCGCAATTTTACGATTTTTTTCGATTTAAAAAAAATTTCTTCGACTTAAAACACCTACATGCGTAATCCGATTTTAATGATTTTTTCACAGAAACTTAATTTCATGAATTAAGATATTCGTGTGAAATTTGAGTGCAATTGAAAAAATATTTCTCATAAAAATCGAAATTTTACAGTTTTTTTTTTCATTTTTAAATCAATTCTTTGACTTATAACACCTCATGCTTTATCCTATTGTAATGATTTTTTAACAGAACCTTAATTTTATGAATTAATATATTCGTGTAAAATTTGAGCGCAATCGAATAATTATTTCTTATGAAAATCGCAATTTTACTCATTTTCTATTTTTAAATTAACGATTAATAAAAAAAAGGTTAATATTTAATATAATTTTATTTTATTTTATTTTAAAAATCTTCGAGTTAGTAATAATTTTTTCACAGAACAGAAAATCCGCATAACACATGGCAGCTCAATGCACCAATTACGCTCATCCAACAACGCGGCGGGGCGTTTTCCTAGTTTAATGTATTGTGAATAAGATATATTTCGTATACAGACACTTTATAAATGAGATATGTGCGTATAAAACGGTGTGCACGGTTTGTGATTTCAGCTAGTGCTGGGAAGGGGGAAATTGTAATGGAGATGGGTTGCGATAGTTTTTGCGATGTCGAAGCCTATAACCTAATAAGTTCTTCGTCCCATTTGATTCAAGTACCGGTATAAATCTGACGACGGGATTCTTACTTTAAAGTGGTATTGGAAAGTCTTGGGAGGAGATTTAAGTACACTTGTTTTACGTAATGGTAACCAAAAGCAAGTGTTACTTATAATAATTAACTTTTCAAACAAATTGAATTACTTGCAACAAATTATATCGAAAGGTTTTCAATAAATGATCAGCAATGCAAATAACTATCACAACAAGCAATAATCACATTCATTATTCGTTAAGATGGTTGAAAGTTATACGAATTGAACTGATACTTAATAAACTTAATCAAATTTCTGTCCCTAAGAATATATTATTAACTATGTTTCATACTTTGGTTTCTGAATATGTTGATTCTGAAATATCTCAGAGTACAGCTACAATTAGTAACCCCGTGTAAATTACTTCTATGAGACAATCGATAGATTACGATTTTAAGTACCTAGGTTAACCTACATCGGCCGGTATCATTTAATTAATCACACGATTACCTTGTAAACTTTCCGAGTATGACTCTTTGACACGCGCATTTCATGGATAGAAAAATATTATTGTAAAAATACGAGCCGGTACATTTTAACGATCAAAATCTTTTGTATGTTCAAGAGTATGACATTTTGACATGCTTATTATATTTTATGGTGACAGCAATGTATTTTAACACTAGGAAAACGCTAAAGTCCCGCCGCGTTGATGGATGAGCTTTTTAAGTTTTTAGTTTGCGTGGGATATCTTTACTTTTGCAAGTGCTTTGTTTTGCTGCCTACGCATTGTAGGTGAATGTTGTCAACTTTCTTTTGTTTCTTGTCAATTGGTATTATTTACCGTAAAAAACTTATATTTAAAGCTTTATTTCTATGGATTCTGGCTAACTTTTTCAACTTTTTCTTTCAAAAGGTACTACATCACCATAACCTTAATGTCCATGTATAATATGAACGTTGTAGCCCCACCCGTTTGGTCAGAATTGGCCCAAACGGCACGAAAATATCGCACAAAAAATCAAAAAACTTATATTAAAAGCTTTATTTCTATAGATTCTGGCTAACTTTTTCAACTTTTTCTTTCAAAATGTACTACATCACCATAACCTTAATGTTCATGTGTAATATGAACGTTGTAGCCTAACCCGTTTGGTCAGAATTGGCCCAAATGGCACGAAAATATCGCACAAAAAATCGAAAAAAATCGTAAAAGTACGATATTCATAAGAAATATTTCTTCGATTGTACCCAAAAACGTGGCAAGTCTAAGTTCAGAGATTTCGAAGGTCCTGTCAAATTTTCATCAAGATCGCACATGCCGTTTGCCCGGTAGAGAGCGAACAAACAGACGGAAAACAAAAAAAAAACAAAAAAAACAAAAAAACACCCGAGCTAAATTTTTTTGGGGGTCAGTGAAATTGAAGTATTCGCTTCACTCGCTTCGCTCGCTACGCTCATCCAAATACAAATGTTTGAGTTTCCAAAAAATGACTTGAAATATACATGCAGCACTCACTGATAATAATATTACATATAATATGTTGGTAAATATTTTAGAGTTTTCTGTTTTCCACAATTGTTTTTATATCAACACATTGCACTGTATTGAAAATGTATCTATAAAGTGTAAGAAGAGAAAAAATTATTCTCCAGACCTTTTTGTGATACTGTTTACACATACATTTTTGGATGAATCCCAACACCACTGAATCTTAAATAATACACTTTGCTGTCAGAGGAGCTATACGTGTTAGTACGCATAGACACACGTAAATCCATGGTCTAACACATAACTTATGTACTCTAAAACCTCATGTGCGCTTTCTGGATGTCTGATCCATCTTCATTGTTATACATGTCGTGACATTATACAGAGAACAAACCTGTAGTTAATTAATCATAAAACACGAGTTTAGTAAATATCACCATGTTTATTTATATTAAAATAAAATGTGTTCGGTACGTCCTAAATATTAAATTGGATAGAGGGCGTTTCACCCTTCGGTATTAACGCTATTATGTCACATTTTACATAGATAGGATTCTTTACAACCCCACGAATTTTATGCTAGTCAAGTATTTTATCCGAATTCCACTTTAAACGAAGTCAACTCGTAAAACTCTATGATAAACTGTGACGTAGATACTAGCTGTGTATTTAAAATATTATCCAGTATAAGAGCTTCAATTCCACTAAAACATTTTGCATCGCTTTATGCGAGAGTGCAATATGACTCAAACCATCACATTTCAACAAAACCCAATACGAAAAATAAAAATAAATAAATAAATCCAGTTTCGAGATATGGATGTTTGTTTCTTTTTGTTCGTGTTTTGTGACGATCGTTATAAACTCCATTAATTTATCCGGTTCAGAAGAGGTAATAATGCAAATAAATTCTAAACTATGTTATTGTAGTGAAATGACCGCCAGATAAAGCATAAACAGTCGTGACTCGTGAGTGAAGCGGAAAACATGTTTTTACAATAAAAATAATACATTGTTACTACTTACAAAATTTGCAATTAAAAAGCACACAAAAGTATTCGGTTTAAAAGATTAGTATATAGACACTAAGATTTAAGACCATGCCGTAAATTTGCATTTATTTCGATTGAAATGTTCTATATCAAATAAAAAGTCATCATCTCTTTACGCATATACAAAGGGCTTCAAGAAACTATATATTTAAAAAACGAAACATAGAGATATCGCGGTTAAAATCAAGTAACGAAAAACTATCTTCGATGCAGTGATTGGTTTACTTAAACAAGTACAATTAAACAACAACAACCATTATATATCATCTATATATCATGCATATAACGTAAGAATTTGACGTACGCCGACAAAATAAAGCCCGGACTAAGTAGGAAAGATCGTACAGGGTAGTTTATTGGATTTATCTTGATAAAAAGAACTGCATGCCACTGTGATACGGATCAACCCCCATCATTCGAGGAATATGACACTTGTTATGTTAGTCCTGATTGAGAACATGAGCTTATGTGTTAGGATATAGTACATTCTTGACGGCAGTTAACCGGGACATAAAGTAGACCCTATTTACAGCTGTGCTGCACATTTATTGTTTTATAGTACTGAATATTGTCACTGACTAACCCATTCATTCACAGATTACTTGGATATTTTATGTCCTTCCCATGATTTAATTCTGCCTTCCCCCCCCCCCCCCCCGTATGTATTCAAGACTATACTAACAATTATTTTTTATGAAAACAAAAATACTGGATGACAAACAAAACAATACATTCATAATGAAGTTTCATCTGCATAAATAAGTAACATCACGGTAATTGATTTGTTTTGGTGGGTTTAACAAAGTGGTGCGATGTCCAACAGTATGTGCGATACTCATCAATCATGCTAATTACAGAGGTCGTAACATTGTGCGCCGGAGAGTGAACATGTAGCCACATACCTGGATATGATGTACTAAGCACATCGTGACCGTTAACCCAGATTTCATCTACTAACATAATTCACAATACAATCCTAAACTACCCCTCACTAAGCTGTACCTTGAAGATTTAGTAGCAGTATGTTTTTCGTTTGTTTGAGAGCAGGTTGAAAAAACATTAACCAGTTTTCCGTTACGCACACGTAAAAATACAAACACACAGTCACAAAAGCAAATAAAGAGACACAACAAAATCACGCACACTAAAATTAATAACCTATGTACTCAGAAACAGTTTGTTCGTAACATACGAATTGCATATCTATAGATAAATTATTATATGTAGGGATACTAGAAGCAGCTATTAACGTCCATTATGAGTACCATCCATCCTGTATGAGCACTTTAAATATTAGTTTCAGTTAGAAGAGCAAAAGATAAAATGACAGATAAAACTCGTACGAATCAATTTGTAACAAAATGTAAACATTGTGTAATGGTTGAGTTGGCCAGCTGCCGATCCACATCGCAGCAAACTCGGCTATAACATCGATTACCACTTAAATAAAGCGTCGCAAAACTAACCCACAATGTGTGACCATGTAGCAACAAATGTTACACAGTAAAATTAAACCGATAATTTGCTAATGTGTGAAAATACACGCGCGAGATACAATTTAGTATAGTTTAGCACGGTCATTGCTATGTATTTGGACACTCACGAAATCGAAGGATGAGAGTTCTAGGTGCATTGAATACCAGTATTTTGATAAAGTAAAGTTCTGCTACTCATGACATATTTATTTAATTTTAAATCAATGCCTTATGTTTAGCTTCATGTATATATAACTAGTAATACAATGCAATAAATAAATCATAATTGTTAACTGGTGTTTTTAGTTGTCAATTTTTTTCCAGTGTTGTCAAATCTAGTCATTAGTAATCACTCTTCGATCGCTATACGTTCATTCAAAAACACGACTTCCGGCAAAAAAATTGAATTAGGGGTTGGGAACACACAATTGATTTAATAATACTTTTGACCGGAATAAAATAATTGCATATAAAACGTGACCCGTCCAGATAATTCCCCAAGGTGTAGAATCGCGTGATGTAACGAATCTACTTTGCCTGGAAGCACCGGCCACTTTGCATATAGGTAGAGGCATCTCTTAGCCCCTTTTTCAGGATATAGCGGTATTAAAACCATGCCTCCATAGGCGTAATCCCAAACATGTTAATTTTATATGGGACATTGTTTATTCTCCGGAGGATCAAAAGCCACATGGTTGCATAAATTAACCGCGGTCTGGCCAGTAAAACGAGACGCTGCCTACCATGTCTTCCTTCAGCGCGAGACAACGCAAATCCCGGTTGTTGTTATGAGAAATTAAGGAGAACTTGTTTCAGATAAATATTAACTCATGGTAGGCCAACACTGTACAGCACAAGACAAGGTGTAACAAAGCGAACGTGTATTTTACATATTTTACGGCCATATTGATATTGATCTCGACGAAATTGTGTAACGAAACCAATATGTTTTTAACTTTATGATGCGTTTGCGGAATTTAATTAGTGGCTATGCCTGATTTCTAGAAATTAAAGACCAGTGCCTTCTAAATGATTTTCTACTGTTCTATTTAACAGGTTTACCGCGTTTTTTGCTTTGACTAAGCAGTAGCCTACTTACAAAAACTAGGTCCCTGAGGACATGAACTGTTATTCAGCCGGTAATTTAACAATGCAATTAAGTTTACGTTTTTGTCGTAAAAAAAGTTTATCAATGTCACTATGTACATTTAAAGTTCATGTTAATTTGTTGGGATGTTGTTTTGACAGAACGTAAGAATATACAAACAAAAACGAAAACTTTTTAAAATTTCATTTTTCTCACTGCTTGGTAACATTCGTAGAAGACTCCTGAGAGAAGACAACGATAATAAGAAAAAAGTTTATTTGTTAAGGTTTTAAGAAATTGTAATAAAAGATGGATTTTAATAAAGTAAAGTAAAAATAAAGGCATCGTCATAATAGAAGTCCAATAAACCGACCAACCCGGCACCTCCACCTAAAGTGGAGGAATATTAAAATCATTGAATTAGACTCCAGGCGCAACTTGACGCACCAAATTATTATCAATCCCATCTTATTTTATTATTTGGGTGAAAAGTCGGGGTTGTTGCCATCTCTAGATGATCATGATTCATGATCCACAAACCTGCTTTGAAGCAACTTTAAACAATTTCAGAACGATGTAAAATTTCTGGCAAATCTTGACACGTTAATATAATGTTTAAAGCGACTGATAAAGCTATACATAATGTTATTAATATTAGTGTGTGCTTTATTTAGAGGATCTCTTCAAACCTTTACTACAAGTTATTATATTGACTTAGTAGTTAGTTCTAATGTAACCGTTCGTAATTGAAAATTAAAAAATGTAAACGAGAAAAACAAATTATTCCGAAGATGTAGAACTGCAGTACATGTTTAACAAAAATGAGTTTAGAGGAAAGGGATGAAGGATTGCTTGACTAGAAAAACATTTTTATTTTTTTAGAAAGAAAAAACAGAAAACAGAAACCATAAAATCTTTATAGTTTTGCATTTTTTCTTCCAATTTTATAGACCTTTCGTTGTTTATTTGAAAATTATTATAGAGGTAAACAAGTTGAACTGTAGATAAAACAGCTACAAGGCACACATAAAGCGGATTCTGATACTTTGTAGATCAATAGCTGAGATATGTGTGAGAGTCGTACGTACTAAAGAGAATAGAAAAATCTCTACGAACAAAAGTTTGGCCCGTGTCCAGATAGGCAGTTTTTCTTGTGGGAATTACAATTGGCCATTTTACTGAAAGAAACGTATTTTGACGCATTAATAAATCCACGCCAGGAAATGGAAGAACATAATTCAGTCACTCTAAGTATAAATCAAAGATCGAAATCATGTGTTCCACATATGAAATTGAGAAATGTTTCTTATTTTCATTATTTATACTTAGTTTATTATTTTACACATGCGAAACGCGTTCTAAGTTCTAGCCCCATTAATAATTAATGTCTAGCAACCTACTACAAATAATAACACAAGCAAATTATTATTAATTGCACGAACAGTATGAGTGAATTAATTCCCAAGCACTCCCAGTTGAAGCTTATACAAGTCGAGGTTCAAGTCTAAAGCCCTGAGGGATCCGTACGAAGTCTACGGAGCAAGTGAGAGGTTGGCGAAGAGATTGTGTTAATCGGCCTAAGATCCATTGATCGGATGCACTGCACCAGAAATAAAAAGTGTGGGAGGTGGTGCCACGTTCTAGAGACCATTTTATTGCAATATTTTAAATAAACAAATCGTTCAACAATGTAAACATTACATAACGCATTCACTTTTGATCTGCAGTCGCGTTAATGAATAAGCGCTCTGGTACATTGATTTATCATTTTCTACGTGGAAAAAGTTGGCAAAACGTGAAAATATCCTATTATTTTATTACTTAGTACATCTTTGAATGCAATAAAATATTGTAAGTTCTTACATAAGAGATCTTTTTTCTTGAGAGCGTTTATCGAAAAATGGAGAAACCGTAAAACAATAAAATCAGTTCACTTATTGGTTCACTAAATGGTTCCTAAAAATAGGTATTGACCATCGTATACACATAAAACTATGCCGTCCCGAAATGCATTTTATAAACAAAATCTTCTTCTGAACGATTCGAAAAACCCATAGATCGTTCCTATTGCACTTACCAGTATCATAGCAATTGATATGGTACTAATAATAGGCGGCCGTGGTTTCATACATTTATCCTTTGTCGAGGTCCACTTCCTCCGCTTGTCCGTTGTAGTATTCGAAACGCAGCGTTGGATTCAAGATGAAGCCTTCCTTCATCTCACGTTTGATGGCAATTGTGTCTTAACGACCTGTGCCATTCGTTCTAGATGCTGAGAACTTCTTCATATACCTCAAATCTCTGTTTCCCAAGAGCTAGTGCGATTTTTTGGCGCACCTCATTATGACGTGTGTTTTTAAGTAGTTCACCGTGCATCAGCCATATGGCATACGTAGAAGTAGAAAGATTACCGCAAACATACCTCTGGTAAAATAACTTGATATTTACCCAACAGAGATCGCTCATGCGTAGCGTGTGAGACTTATTTAAGAGGTCAAGAATTCGAATACCGCAACCGGCAATCAGGACTAAAAGTTTGTCAAGAAACGCTTAACGGGTTCAACGGGTTTTTCAGTCGTTGATGGGAATATATCAAATTTAATTCTCATAAACAGACCGTTCACAATTCCCTAGCACCCAAACAGCTTTAAGGTTTACTGCGTTACAATAAACAATTACTTATTAAAGTATGTATACTAACATAATTAGTATTTATATTCCATCTATAACTTGTAACCTATGAACGGTTCGATTTGGAATCATCCTCGATACGATTATCTCTTGCGTCCATCTTTTAGGTCTAATCAATACCTGCTTCATATCAACCTCAAGTCCTAGATTATCATTCGCCCATTTTTCTGTTGAAGCGTTCTGCAAATAAAAAACTCTACAAATACTCTCAACAAATTTCACTATAATTTTATTTGCTTCCAAATAGACCAAACTTTCATTTCTTTAACTATTCTATGTCGAATTCCACTTTTTTACTTCAAACAAATTAGTAACTGCGCTCAAAGAAGTTACCATAGAAATTAATAATATATCATTTTTTTATAATACTTTTCTCATTCGATAAAGTTAATATATATATTTCTTATACATAAATCTATCAGAACAATATTAAAATATTTATATCCAAGTCAATTACAGCTACGGGATTGTCTCCGGATATATTTAAATAACTATTACTTAAATAGACATCCCATTACTTGAAACTAATCCGCAAAAATCTACAAAATTGTTTATTTTTTACAAGTCTTCTCCGTTATATTGTTGTAAAATATTTGCAAATTGATAAATATTTTCTTCTTTTCAATTTCACGTAATATGAGCATTGAGCATGGGTTATATCCATTGGTATTGTTACGTAACTAGATTTATATAATGTCGGTGCATATTACTCAGGTACAAGTAGAATATTTACTTCCAGGAACATAAAAACATAATAAACATATAAAAACATATTTTGTGCATTATTACGAGTCCTCTGCTAATATAAAGCCAACTAATAAATCACATTCGTAAGATTTTTTAAAAGTAAAACTAACAATATACCTACACAAACATAAGTCACAATCAACCAGCATTAGAATGATAGGCATGTTTTGGGCAACAGCATTAGATTGAATAAGACAAACATCAATTAAAATTAATTGGAAATACATAACCCAAAGGGAGTGAACATTTATCTGTCACTTCATGATTACCAATTTGAATAACAAGACATCAATTCGATAATTTTCAGTTTTGCAATATTGTGATGAGTAAATCAGTTCAAAACTTTTTTCTTTTCATTTCATCTACACAAACAAACAATAAGTATATTTAAGTTTCGGAGATGAAAACTTTGCCGTTGTTAAATAATTGCAGATGAACAAAAGATTCATTTTAAAAAACAACGGTGAACGTGTACCAGAAAGGCCTATTTTATATTGTAGACGAAACAAATCTACTTACACGAACAATTAATTTAATACATTGGTCTATAGTATCGATGTGTAAATTTTGAAATTTTGAACTCTATCCACATTTTTTTAAATTAAGTTTAAATCTATTCACATTTTTTTTTAAAATTAAGAAGTAACTACATTGGTGCATGCACAAACAAACATTAAAAATAGTATTAAGTAGTAATATTTACCTAGTCTAGGTGTGGTATCCATCATAGTTTCATTCTCACAGAGTGCACATAGTCCAATGATAATTGTATTTTCCAAAACAGAGTTCAAACCTGAACAACATTTACTATAACATATTAGTTATTAAACGTAGATCACAACATTTAATACACTTTTAGTAAACACATCCATTTTATCCGACACTTCAAAACCTTATCCGGAAAAATTCCGAAAACTAAACTTGTCCGTAATTTAAATCGAGCGCGATGGAATAGCGTTAAATCGGCGCGTAACGACGCGAGACTCTAGGGCGCGGCGGACGCGTATCGCGTCGCGTGCGACGAGGACGAGGGTTCGCGGGTATCTGCGGTGTGGTGTTCGAAGCGCCGCGACGCCGCCGCCGAGACGCTCCCGACACCAGAGACACCTAGCGGTCAGCGGACGAACTGATCGACGACGGGGACGAAGCTGTGGCGATCATCGCAAGTCGTACGTTTAAGAAATATAATTTCGGATGGAAAGAGGAACTGAACTTTTAATCATGAAGAGTTATTCGGAAACCGTCTAGGCTGTATCGTAACTTTTATTAAACGGCTTATTAATTTGTAATTATGAGTCTTAAAACAAATTTAAATAAAATTAATATAAAGTACTGAAAGAAAGACCAAGACCAAGTCATGGCCCGAAAAACAAAATTTAATATGAAATCGTGGCTGGGGTCGAGCCTTTTAACTCTAAACAATGAGAAAAGCATTTGCAACTAACAAACTTCAGATTATGTAAGTAGTGGCAGTGGATATATATGTACGTTCAGGAATTTGTTTTTAAATTTTACTAGGCCGCTTCGCGAACGCTTTTTCCAGTCGCGTTGATGGATGAGCTTTTTTTGGAATATTTCTGTCCAATGATTACGTTTTTATGTGGAATCTCCTTACTTTTTCTATAGTTACTTGACAAAACTTGTTCATTATACACCTGTGAAAGGCTTATATTAAAACCTTTATTTCTATGAATTTTGACCAACTTTTTCAACTTTTTCTTTCAAGAGGTACTATATCACCACAATCTCTATGTCAATGTAAAATATGAACGTTGTAGCCCCACCCGTTTGGTCAAAATCGGCCCAATTATCACGAAAATATCGTATTAAAAAACGGAGAAAAAATCGTAAAAGTACGATTTCTATAAGAAATATTTTTTCAAATGTCTCTTAAATCATAACATATATGATTTCAGTGATTTTAAACGTTCCTATAAAGTTTCATCAATATCGGAGTAGCTGTTTGCCAAATATCACGAAAATATCGCACTAAAAATCGAAAAAATCGTAAAAATACGATATTTATGAGAAATATTTCTTCGATTGTAACCAAAAACAATACAGCTCTAAGTTCAGAGATTTCGAAGGTCCCCTCCAATTTTCATCAAGATCGCATATGCCGCTTGCCCGGTAGAGAGCGAACAAACAGACAAAAAACTAACAAAAACAAAACACCCGAGCTATTCTTTTTGGGGTAACGTAAGTAAAAAACAAACAAAAAAACACAAAGTCAAATTGAAGTCTTCGCTTCGCTCATCCAATTAGTGTTTTTGTAAGCATATTATTTTATTTATTTGGAAAGTATTTTGTTTATCATCTATTAAAACTGATTTTTAAAATGAGAACAAATAATATAACACGGCACGACTTTTAACACTTAAAAATGAATTTACTGAAATATAACCGTTGGGTTTAATTTTATTAATATGCATGAACAAATTATGAATAATATTAATATGACTTTCGAAAGTGTTTGTATTTTTTTAAAGTGCCTTGATGAGACCACGTTACAATAATGAATGCCATGCCGCCAATAGCTGCACAGAATACAATCATATCCATGCAAGTAAACTCGTACAGTAAACTGCTTCCCGTATATTTTCTGATAACAACGAATTATAAATTATATATTGATTCTTCAAAACAACTTTCCAGGGTTCAAACTCACGGATTGAATTTTAACCAAATCTTCTTACAATACTACTAATATACATTAGGTGAAAACTTGTATGTCTGGAAACCATGTTTTCATTCGAACACAAACTTCTATTCACTAAAGTGAGCTTTAAAATACAAATATGAACTCTGCTAATTAAAACACTTGAGGTAGAGTGTTGTATAGCAATGCTGAACAAACGCACGCAGCCAAATCCCGCTGGGATAAGCGTTTTTGTGCGTGATATTTAGTTATAAAACAACTTTCTGACTAACGTTTCTCATTGCAAGGCCGTTTTACACATTATAGTGTAATGGACTAATTAATACGTCAGCATAAATCTTTAAGTTGCGCTTTGAAAAGGAATGTAGCCCGCCTTTCGCCACGTTATTATGTATACATTTTCGTGTTTCTAATGTAACTTCTAGCGTTGTTTTTTTATTGATGTAATATGCTTGAAGGGTGAGAATTTAGATTAGTTGGTTTCATAAAAGTGGTCGCATTGTTTTCATGAACGTGTAATTAGTTATACGAGAGTGGTATAGAATATTATTTGGCTTGTATGCGACGATCTAAATTTCCCGCAATATCTATCAATTTACATGAAAGCATTTTGTGTCAGCATTTGGTGGTCGACATTTGTTGGCTTAGACCCAATATATAATTTGTACTAAGCTCCATGGCACAATCAATAACAAACTATAGTGAACAGAACTAATTAAAATACATCCGGAGCAATGTATATTTTATTTCGTATGCGAACGTGACCCAGTTCGTTCCTGCTTCTGATTCGTCTGTCAAAGCGTATTAGGTCAATAGAGTGGACGCTTTAATCTTGCTCTCCGCAACTCATCGACGTGCGGCTATATTTGTGACGACATGACGGTACAAGAGAGCAAATACTCATCAAACGTAACTAGATATCACGGTGCATTGGAAATTGACTCGAGCCAAATGAAGCTCTAAAAATATAATCGAATTCTAAAATGTGGTTTTGCAGAATTTACAAATTCGATCAACGGGGTAATTGGAATATTTGTCAATGTTTGTTTCAATAAATTTGTGCATATTTTCCGTCTCTAATTATAATTGTCTGTGGTTGATACCCTGTCAAGTTAAATAGTAATTAAAATGTTTATAAAAGTCCCGGAAAAACACGAAATAAAGCGCCACATTTATCAACAACTAGTTTTTACCCGTCGTTTTACAATCGCATTGACTTTCGTACATTAATTAAAACCAATGACACAAACGATGGTAATTTATAAAGTAAAGTAAGTGCTTTGTTTTCATCGGGTTACTTCATATAGTTTTAAAAATATGTGTACATGCAGCATTTGTTATAAACAGAGTGAGTAGGATCATTTTATTATATAGGTATTCAGTATATTATTAAATAAAGATAGAAAATATCATAATCATTCTAAATAGATGTTACAGCGTAACCCTACATAAAAATGTTTTTTGCGCTCAAACAAATAACCTCAGGAAACCATGGTGCTTTATGCAGACAGGTCTAGCAATACCAGTACAAAAGTACCCTACAGCGGATTTTAATTTAACTTCGAACGATGTATACACGAACCAATATGTAGGAAGAAGGCAATAGTTATTTAGAATAGCAAAGCGCACCAATAAAATAAAACGGGTGTATTTACATTTCCAATAACTTTTTATAAATAGGGAAGTTATACGTGTTCTTTACTTTGCTGCGCTTTTGAGTTTACCAAAAAACAATATGTGGCTAATAATTTAAAAGCTATGGTCTTTTACACCACTGAATACCAACAAGCGAATTCAAACGAAACGCTTTATTTGATGCATTGGCCCAAGACCCTCGGCAGAGAACATGCGCATTACTGCCCGACCACCACAGTTATATGCGGTAATTGTGAGTGAACAAAATAATACGTTTAGTTAGGTATACATTTATTCAATGTACATCATATTCAGTTGAAGAAACTGGTGTACAAACGAAGACAATAAATTATACAAGAATAACATAATTGCACACAAAATAATACAGTATTATTAAAGAATTAAATAAATATATTATATTCTGTAGCAATTAAAATTGAAATAAATCGATGAGGCTTTTATTAAATAAAAACATTTTTTAAAAAAAGAACACAATTCCAAACTTGCAATAAAATTGAATTTCAAAAAAATACTTGAAATAACGTTTTTTTTGTTGCTACCAAACCTAGTCAGGTTCGGACATGACATAAAGTGAAATGTTTGTGTATTTTAAAGTTTGCTTTTTTATTTCACTACAATGCTTGTCCCGTAGTAATGAAAGTACTGAAATTGAATATAATACGCATTTAATATCATAAAATCTCCAGTTAATAGGACACCGCGCGTCAAAACTATAGTTTTATAAAAATATCAAAGCAAGCAAGGTTAAGTGCTGCGAATTCTTTTCTGTCCGTGTTCAAATCATCCATATTACATTCAGTGAAACACATTTGCATTGTTTGTGCCACCGTAAAACAACATTAAATGAATTAAGAAAATTCATCACGTAGCTTAGGTATATTAAGATAGAACAGAAAGACAAAAATGCAACTAAAATACAAGATAGAAAACGTACATTTATCTGCTAATCGGCGATAGTTTTAACTGTATGTATGACGTAGAGTATGTGCAACATTCAGTTTCAGAGCACATGAGAGTTAGTGGCGACTAGTCCTGATAAGATTGTATACGGAGGTGTAAATACCTCCCTAGGCAATTGAATGGTTACAATTGCGAGGGTTTCGAAGTCGATGCACGGTTGAGTATTCAATTATATTGAATGTGCAACTAGTACAAGCCAATTATAATATTCAATTATAGCTCAGACTGATGGTATGTTTCACAGTCTAATTATTTAATCCAGTTCCAACATTTATAAACTCAAACAAAAAATTAAGTAACTACAGTATATACAACGCGTTATCATTGTTATCAATGGATAAATGTACGAGCGTCGTCATATAGCGTGTTCTCAAAATACCTTGAAATCTACACTTTTTGGTGTTTTAACCTTCTTTATTGAAGATTCTATAGAATAAAATGAGTTGAATTAAAAAATTCTTAAGTATCAATAGTGTAAGTCAAGGTGACTCAAGAATAAATCTTCGGATAAAATATATTCTGCTCAATCTTAATGAAAACTAAAATAAATCAGATGTTGACGATTGTAATAAATCGGAATGCGAAAGCGTTATACCATTTAAATCAGTTTTGAGATTAGTGGTAAATGAGTTCCAGTATCTAGATGATTAGTCTCGCGCTCTCGCCGCTTAAGACCCGTCTGACAACAAACCGTCTAGCACCCCAGGCACTCAGCGACGCCATTTTACTTTTTACACTGGAAATGCGTTTACGCCACCAGCTCCTCGGCGTATAAACGTTGACTCGCTGATGCAAACCCCGTCTGAAATGTTCAACTCCTTTCAGTAAACCACAAATTACGAGCTCTTTCCTTTCTCTTCTCAATTTATCTTGCCTGTTCGCTGGCTCTCATGATGAGTTTCCGGTTGAACCTTTTAGGCAGAACGCGCGTTTTAAAAATAGTGAATATGAAAGAAAAAAGAATGAAAGTGGCGAGGAGAAAAGTAACATAATTTCAGTGTTTTAAAATTATTATAAATCTAATGCAGCATTTTAGAACATTGGGGACAACTCCCCTTTAAAGAAAACGAATAATAAACGATCTTGTTTTTCGGCCAGCGCTTAATTTTTGTAAAACATACAATCAGAACAGAAGAAAACAAAAAGTTAACACTTTTTCGAAAAAGCTAACATAATACATTTAAACAAATTTAAGAAATAAAGTGCACGTACATCAAATTATTATTCTATTTGCTTATATAAACGCATCGATACAAATTAAATATTTTGCCATTCTCAAGAATTATACTGAGATTTTAGAAATTGTATTGATAATTTAAAATATATCTGATGAATGTAAGTCGTTCCGTACAATATTAGCCTGGTAGTACTACCATGATTATAATGGTGAAAACAAGCTGCACGTGTAACAGGCCCTATTCAGAACAATTGACATGTTGGGCACGGTTGCTCTGACACACGGTGAAAGTCACTTGAACAAGCAACACGCACATGAAACACGTAGAACTACAGACCGTAGTACCTACTCTGAATTTGAACAGTCGATTTGAAGCCGTGAGCTGAACTAGACACCCCAAAAAGCTAAACACACGACCAAACTCGTTACAAACGTTCCAAACTATCTAAAACAACCGCCTCAGCAATCACTTATGAACGGATGTGACTTTCATTATAATATTTACAGGTTTAATTTTACCAGTCGTGTTAATTTTTTGCTAACCGTCTTTCTCCCTCTACTGTGACCATTATTAAAGTGTTATACAAGCGCAAATGGCAGTTTAGACACTCATTTGATTCCGTTGATTTTGTTGGTGACATATACGTGTTGTGATTGATCGGATTACTCTTCAAACCAGTGAGATAGAAACTCTTTTATCTGGCCGGTCCGACAGGCGGTTTCGAAATTTAGTTCGTGGGCATGCGCGTGTGACCGGCGAGGTCAAACCGCTGGTTGAGCTCGCGAGTTCAAACTCAGTTTACTACGGGCTTAAATGAAAGCACTGTAGTTGTTGTATCTTGTTTGCTCTGAATCAGTCATGCATGCCGGTAGCAAGAGAAAAACGCCTATGTTGGATTTAGTCTACTGGATAAAATCATATTTTCATATTATTCTTGCCGTATGCATGCAAGAGACTTATCTCACGAGTCATTGACACGGAAATATTGTCACATTTTATTTTACATCCATACAATAGCAGCTACTATGAGTGTGAACTCTGTAGCAGGTGGGAATTGTGTCATGTAGAGACGATGTGTTGCCATGTATGTGAAGGAATGAATTTCCAATTGTATCGCTGTTATTGGATATACCCCTGGAGTTTTTTTTACGTAAACGAAAAAGATTTATAGAGCCGAGTGGGGTTCGAAGATAGTTTGGTCTCTACTCGAGTGAATGCTTCAAAAGAGTCGCAACAATCTATACAGAGCTTCCTCTAGAAGGAATAAAGTGAAATGCAAGGATGCAAGGAATAGTTTATGAACAGATGAATGCTTGCTTGTTGAAGGAACGATATATTTTCACTAAAAGAGGAGGCGATTTATTCACAATCACTGCTATGACACAGACAATGTGAAATCACTCCTGGACTATTTTGTAGTGTGTTTCCTATCTATATGCCAATATTTTTATATAGATGTTGGCGGCGCCTAGAAGATTGGCTTGGTCGGCTTTAAATTTAATGTCCCCCACTGAAAATTAGTTATGTGACTGAGTGAGTTCTCTAAAATCGAATGTATTTATTTAATAAATAAAAACTAACAAAGGTCACATTTCAGGCGTAACTTGGCACACGTTGGTCGAGTGGTAAGAATCCCTGTTTTATATGTAGAATATCATCTGCCATATGGTACATTACAGTTTTGTCAGTCGCTCTGCGTCAGATTTCCAGCAACAGCTTTCAGCAACGTTTAGGTGACGCACCAGCAAACAGCTCTCAGAGATGCACGTGCTGACATTACGAACAGATCTGCTGTTGCTTCTGGTTCCGATCGGTGAAATGACCGAAACATTGCACAATTATGGATTTCAGACCAACAGTGTATACGTATTACACGGGTACTTGATTATACTGGAAGGGACTTCTCCATAACGTATTATATGCACTGTTAGATAATTCGTCCGCAATGAATAAAACCTATTCAGTACGCGTTTAGAAAGACATTTTTTAAACGCTCGTTAACGGATAACATTGCTGTATCCAATTTTTTTATTGGTCACACGCAGGTTCTTGGGTGCTACAGCAGCCTCATAAATTTTTACTTGTAAATTATATACATTTAATGTACTTGAAATGAAATAAATTATAATTCAATGAAATGTAATTATGTTATTAATTTAGAAATGAAATGTTTCCCATCATTTTTAAATTTATGAATACTAAACTGTGTATGTCCAAGAAAAACAAATATATTTTGCACTGATTTATCAAACGGATTTTCTGAAAGGAAATTGAGTTTGTATGTAATGTTTGTTGTAACCAGAATGGCATATGATAAGACATAATTCAATCAAATATGCCATCTTATAATAATCTTGATTGGTAGATTATTAACCGATCAAGAAGAAGATCGGATTCAATTTAAATGAGCATGGACTTTTTCATCTACGTTCTCTTCAGTCGTATTATCATCGCTAATGTTCTCTGCGGTAGAATCCAGTACTACCAATATCCCCGCAATCATAAAGAGTGAATTAAGTAGGTAACCAAGTCTTCATTTTACTGTGACGATAACAAGGTTGGTTAAAATACGTTTATATCTCATGAAGATTTGGAATGGATATTCTGTAAATTGTTTGTGTTATTTCCCATATGTGAACGATGAATCTTTCAAAGGATTTTAACAGAATGAGATACAAATACTGGCATCACCAAAATATTATATTGATGAAACAATTTTAGAGTAGATCAGGTTTAAGATCATGATTTTTAGGACTATTCACTAATCAAAATAAAACAAAATCTTTGTCAAAGTCAAAACAGTCCAATAAACTAGCAAACCCGGCACCTCCACCAAGAGTTAACATAACTATAAGATCCTTGTATTAAACTCAGATGCAACTCGACGCCCCTTATTGTTATCATCTTTCTTCATCAAATTTTATCATAATTTATCATACTAGGAAAAACGCTTAAGTCCCACCGCGTTGATGGATGAGCTTTTTTGTAAGTTTTTAGTTTGCGTAGGACCACTTTTCCTTTGCAAGTGCTTTTTGAATGCATTGTAGGTGATTGTTGTCAAGTTTCTTTTGTTACTTGTTTATTGTTATTATAAACCTAAAAAAACTCATATTTAAACCTTTATTCATTGGATTCTGGCTAACTTTTTCAAATTTTTCTTTCAAAAAGCAATATATCACAATTACCTTAATGTCCATGTAAAATATGAACGTTGTAGCCCCACCCGTTTGGTCAGAATCGGCCCAAATGTCACAAAAATATCGCACTAAAAATCGAAAAAAATCATAAAAGTACGATATTCATGAGAAATATTTCTTCGATTGTACCCAAAAACGTAGCAAGTCTAAGTTGAGAGATTTCGAAGGTCCCCTTTCAATTTCTATCAAGATCGCATATGCCGTTTGCCCGGTAGAGAGCGAACAAACAGACAAAAAAAAACAAAAAAACAAAAAAACACCTGAGCTAATTATTTTGGGGGGTGAGTGAAATTGAAGTATTCGCTTCACTCGCTTCGCTCGCTACGCTCATCCAATAACTTGTATAGAGTGTTAGTATTAACAACAATGCTTATACTAAATGTATGCAAAGACCAGTCGAACATACCTTTCTGGGATATCGTTTGTACTGTGCAAGTAAAAATCTAAAACTCGTATGAAGTACGGGGACACAAGTTAACCAGATAAAACTCTTTTAGAACTTACGAATCTGGTTGTCCGTTATTTAATTAATCCGTTAGTTGTGGATGTTTCCCCATGAATGTGTGTAGGCGTTTAAACCGCGTCAGCTGGACAGTGACATGAGAGGCATCTGGAACAGTTTTCTAACTGTAGAGTGAGCTATTTAATGTACGCGATTTTACACTAAAGGTAGGGCTTAGATAACTTTTCTGTATAATAGATTTCTTTTCTTTTTTAACTAGATTGTTATGCATTTTGCAACCACAATTATAGGCATATATTCATTTTAATATAGGATGTAGGTTTAGATATATTATCCTTCATTTAAACTTTCTAGAACATAGACAGAGAATTGACAGATACAATTAATTAGGTTTAACATATGAGAACAATATTTATTTAGAATACAGGATTTGATCAAAAACGTCAAAAGACAAAAACGAGTACGTACGCGTGTATACGCATAAAAGTATATAATGTGAGGTCATTTAGGGTTCCTAGGTGCACCCTTAGCGGCATTGGGCTTTCTGTGATTTGGAGATTGCGCGAATTGAGTATTAACTTTTGATTATCTAGGGACCTTCCATGCAACCATGGCTACCTTCGGCTTTATATATATATATTTTTTGTATTTACTTTATATTTCGATACTCCATTACCCACGGACCATAATTAAAGTTATTTCCCTTTTATAATTGACATATTTCTACATTGCCTCTCCACCGAAAGTGAATTCCCCATGCACATCATTGGCATTTAATTCAATTAAATGTTTAATTAAATTCTACTTATTTATTTGTGCACAGGTATCTTATAATTAATTGAAAATAATTTCATTTCAGGCTACAGCTGTTACATATTGTCACAAATATGGTTTGTCGGTGGCAAAAAAGATCATCCCTTAAATTGCTTTACAAGGATATAATTATACCGTAGAAATAAAGTAAATCATTGTTTCGCTGGAATCTACAAAGCTTTAGCCGAAACCGACGACAATGGATTTGGTCAACTCTAAACGCCGCTAACTAATTATCACCAATTGCGTTACCATGTAGTGCTCAAGTAGCGGTTTACCCATGTTAATTGATCCTTCGGTATTTGAGCTCGCAGTGAGCGTTTATAACGATCGAACTGTTTAAACCACAAAATGCGCCGACAAGTTTAACGCAAGTTTCTTTAATAGTTAATAATTATTACTTTGAAATAACTAGATTATTATAAACTTATACTTATACAATACCAGTTACAGATTTAAAGTTTATTGTTGAAAATTTCTGGTAATTTTTTCAATTTTTAAGTAGGTCGACCTACATTAAAATAGTTTAAATAGACACACTCTTACGCACGGTTAAACGTTATTTAACTTGATGAAGTGGAAAATAGAAAGATAAAAAAACAGAATGACAGATGAAATACAAAGAGCAGAATACCCTTCAATATGGCTTTATTTTTGTGTTTGATATGTTGAACATAAAATACTGACAGAAATAAAAGAAGAGAACATAGATGTTTAAAAATTGAATATTTACAAATTGATAGTTTGCAAAATAATGTATGAAATGTGATCTGTCCCAGTTACATCACAGTCACAAGTCACACGCTATGTTATAAAACATATTTGTGAAAGCAACATTGAGCGTAATACCAACGGTATTATATAATAATAACTTCACATAAAGATATCTGATGGAATAGCATAGAGCACCTTATTAAATATCAACAACATTTAAATACAAATTCCCTATGTTCAAATTTAATCAGCAATCGTTTGTAGATTTGAAATTGTTTTCTCCACACATTAATTAGATTAAACTCTTATCATGGTTAATATTAAATACTAATTGTCTAGGGAGAGGAATTGGATCTGCGGTCCTAGGGTAATGTGAGTGGATGGTACGGACGGCGCTTGTCGGGATGTCACCCCCTTGGGCATGTTTAGCGATTGAAACGGATGTGGCTAACCCCCTTCGTAATACGTCTCTAAGCAGACGACTCAACTTTTAAATGGTTCACTATTTCTGGTAAGCTCCAGGGACTTATTTTGTATTTTTGAAACAAGTCGGTGTAAAAGTTTTAAAAAGTACGGCAAAACTTAATAAAGTAGAATTTTTTAAGTATAAATAGAAAAGTGGATTCATGATTATTTCAACAAATAGCATGGAAGAAGTACAGATGAAGAGGAGATTTTAAGGAGATGCGTCAGGCCAAAATACCCATTATCTTCGAAAAGCAAAAATGGGAAAATTTACTAGAGCTAATTCTCTCCCTAACACCTTTTGGAAATGTTAAACGACTAATAAAAAATAGATGCTACCTGGAAAGTGATTACAACAAATGAGCGTTTGAGTTAATTATCAATTCTGCCGCATAACAGTTGCAACGAAAGCCTAAAACTGGTTTAAACCTGATTAAAATCTTAAGTCCTCATCACCATTACCTTTTTTAAATTTATTTTGTTGTATTTGGTATTTATTTGGTTATTATGCACGACCCTAGCCTAGTGGGTGTAGGAAGGGAAGAGGGTCTTCCCTTATCAGAACCAGTCACGGGCAGGATGGTTCTCACCTCGAGGTCCTCATCGGCTTTGTCATCGTTCGCGTTGTGATTGCAATAGTCGTCGTCGTCGGAAATATCGTCGGAGGTAGAGAAGGTTCCCTGGCAACGACTGACAAATTTCGACCCTAATTTCGGGGAGTATTATTATTAGTAGGGGAGTATTACACATAGGCCTACAAGCAGATTTTTGTGAGATGAACTCTGCCTCTTTTCTCGCCTTTTACGATCAGCAGAGCCATGCTCTGAGCTAAATTCTACCCCGTTCCCAGACGGTGGTAACCATAATTTAGCTATAGTGCAGTAGGTCATGTGTTTGATTATACACTAGGAAAACGCTAAAGTCCCGCCGCGTTGATGGATGAGCTTTTTAAAGTTTTTAGTTTGCGTGGGAATCTTTACTTTTTCAAGTGCTTTGTTTTGCTGCCTACGCATTGTAGGTGATTGTTGTCAAGTTTCTATTGTTTAAAAAACTTATATTAAAAGCTTTATTTCTATGGATTCTGTCTATCTTTTTCAATTTTTCTTTCAAAAGGAACTACATCACCTTAACCTTAATGTCCATGTATAATATGAACGTTGTAGCCCTCCCGTTCGGTCACAATTGGCCCAAATGGCACGAAAATATCGTACAAAAAATCAAAAAACTTATATTAAAAGCTTTATTTCTATAAATTCCGGCTAACTTTTTCAACTTTTTCTTTCAAAAGAATATGAACGTTGTAGCCCCACCCGTTTGGTCAGAATCGGCCCAAATGTCACGAAAATATCGCACTAAAAATCGAAAAAAATCGTAAAAGTACGATATTCATGAGAAATATTTCTTCGATTGTACCCAAAAACGTAGCAAGTCTAAGTTCAGAGATTTCGAAGGTCCCTCAAATTTTCATCAAGATCGGATATGCCGTTTGCCCGGTAGAGAGCGAACAAACAGACGGAAAAACAAACAAACAAAAAAAAAAAAAACACCCGAGCTAAATTTTTTGGGGGGTCGGTGAAATTGAAGTCTTCGCTTCGCTCATACAACTAAAATATACACTACCAACATTATTTATCCTTCATTCAGTTGTGTTGAATTCTTGTTCTGGAGAAAATCCAAGAATACACAAAAAATTAAAATGTTAACCTAACCTTAGACAATCCAACACATAGATCGTGCATTGATGATAATGCGACCATGTCACAATATGAATACGAGAATAAAGTTGAATTTCGCAGTCTCGCCATGCACTGAACGACGTACTGCAAAGAAAGAAGCGACCCTTCTCCGAGCCTCGACAACATCCAACCTCTTGGCGGGAAGATTAGGTGGGCAAAGCCGAGATTTAGAGTCGGGTGCCGAGTGACGTTTAGGAAGACGGCTTTACCCTCCTCTCACTCAAAACAAATACAAACCTCACAGGGCACGATCCAATACCTACGAGTAATCGTTGCTATTACCAAGATCGTGAGGGAGAAAACACGAGAGACAGAATCAAGAGGTACTTTGCATGGTACATTACACATAGACTGAGTGTTACGTAAGCTGTCAGTAAACTTGTTGAAGATGGACGGTCATGCAGTCATCGAAATATTGATACCTGTGTACTGTCAATTTATGCAAATAACTGTGCATAGTCTTTCAAAACAATTATATGAATCAACATGAATTATGAGTATCGGAGCACAAGCAGCCGTTCCGTATTTTCTTACCTTGTTCACAATATTTTATCTCATAATTTTGAAGTGATATATTTTGTAATTTTGATATTATTTTAGAGGGTAAATCTACATACAACTTAATTTAAATTTTCGCGGTTAGACACCGAATAAAGTGATATTATTATTATTATTATTATTATTATTATTATTATTATTATTATTATTATTATTATTATTATTATTATTTTCTTTCTGACCAAACGGGTGGGGCTACAACGTTCATATTTGTTGCTTTCTGAAAGAAAAAGTTGAAAAAGTTAGCCATAATATATAGAAATAAAGCTTTTAATATAAGTTTTTTGATTTTTTGTACGATATTTTCGTGCCATTTGGGCCAATTCTGACCAAACGGGTGGGGCTACAACGTTCATACCACTGCCACAACAACAACAGCAGCAGCAGCAGCAGCAACAGCATCAAGGAAGTCAAGATGTTTCTAGTTCTTTGGACAATGAAAATCAGAGCCAAAGAAGAAGCAAAAGAATTCAACAAAAACAATCTCAAATGTAAAGTTTTTCAGTGTTGCCTCAGATGATGATACGCACAGACGTATCGAAACGTCAGGTAATTTAATAAAAAACGAACACAGCGAAATGACTCGTAAAATATTTGATTTCTCTAATATTATTATTATTATTATTATTATTATTATTATTATTATTATATTAATCTGCATGGAATGTAATTTTACGAATCGCTAATTTAAAATTAACATTTTGATGTGCTTAATTAATAATATAGATGGGTATAGGTCCTCCAGATAGCTAAACTCAATTTCATTAATTGGAAAACAAACACTCCCCTAGGTTTAATTGATTTTATGGATATCAATCCAGAAATTACAAAATCCATCTTTGAGGGGTACATCGAACCCCGGTGAGTTGGATTTCTTAATTTCTGGATTGATTTCCTTTAAAAAACTAAACTCAAGTTGCTGTAGCCTACACATCTATAAAATTAAAATAATGCAGCATTTGAAGCATTTAACAAATTACCTAACGGCACATTGTTTAAAGGGGTTGGTATGATTAGCATCATACATGTGCACCACAATCTATATTGTTATCTAGTTCAATATTGTGGCACTGGCAGAACCAAACTTATCAACAACGATTGTTAGTGTTCCATTTCGATTTGTTTGTCCTGTCAAAACTTGTTACTCTACTCTCTGTTTGTATTGTAATAAGAACAAACCATCGAATATTACCAACTTAACTCATTACGCCTGATGTTGCTATATGAAATCGACATAAACAATGTGTCCACATTTCCAATTTCATGGAATGTTTTCATTGCGGGGAACTGCACTGTTGATATAGACTCGTTTACATGTCGAGCCAAACTTAAGAATTGGAATAACGTTACTATTATCAAGTCCAATAAAACTTACAATCATTTCGGAATCATCGAGAACAAAGTCAATCTAAAAAAATAGGATGTTTATCGTATGATAAAGCCCCGACTACAATATTTAGTGATATAATTGTTTTAACTTTGAAGAAATTGTTTTTAAACCAAATCGATGTGGGTGCTATGTGGAATTTACCTACAATGTTAAAAAAATATCCTTGCTCGCCGTGTAATGTTACTGTTCAACAGTAAACATAATTTGTGACTTACCTTCATTTAATATGCGATTGCAAACTCCTTGCTACCATACTGCGAGCCTAGATACTTCGTATTATGTTGCGCTAACGTTCCACTTATTCTCGTGTTGAGACACTCACTTCATGTAACCTGGTCAACAGAAAACATATTAGGTTTGTTCCCTTGTCTCCACTTTTGGGTGGAAGGTGGAGTGATCGCTTAGCTGGCGAGTGGAGTAGGAGGAGATATTTCACCCGTTACAAATGAGCACCTTAGTGGATTACATTGCACGCATGGCGTTACAAGAAATGTTAAATTATGTTCCAAATGAGTTTTTCTTTGAATTGGTCACAGATTTCATTGTAAAATATGTATCATCATAGATGTGTTATTTAAAGTGAAATGGACATATAAATCTTATACAATATCATTTATCGATGTATATTTTGACAACTTTCATTTTTAATGTTTGCATAATGAATTTGAATTTTCAAAGTCTTATTAAATGTAATACACGTCAAATAAAGCGTGGTCAGTATACTAGAGTCACTGAAGTAATTAAATAAACAGCGTAAAACTGTTGAGAAGATACGCGCCTATGTTTTTAATTTGAAATTTCCGAGTAAAAAGTTATCTCCACTTTATCCACTCTATCAACTCAACGAGCGGGTGGAGTAGGTGGTAGCACCTCTACCAAAAGTGTTACAGAGAAACACAGTGGAGGTGGAAATAGTGGAACAGAGGAACAGATTTTTAGTCCACTTTTAGAAAAAAGTGTAGATAGTGGAAGACAGTGGAACATACCTATATTACATATCAAAACACGAGACAACGATGTGTGTGTAGATGTGTGAGCTTTGCTCTAAATTCACTCGCGCGTATTTGTCTGTGATAAACAGCATTTCCAATTTATTCCAAGGTCCCAAACAGCTTTTTCCATTTCTTTTCAAGTGGTCTTTTTGACGAGATCTTATCCAGACACTTCGATTCCATCAATTTGCGTGACGTCATTTTTTGTAAATCCCGGCCTGGTTAAATGGAATTATTCGCGTTAAGGCGATTACCGATTCTCCTCTGACGAAATCTGACACTAACAGGCGAGACTAATCGATTTTTCCAATTCCGAAATCAGCTGATAAAAATGTGAGGTAATAATATAGCTATGAGCGCAGATTTGGTGGTTTTTAGTGGAATCGTGAAATATATTAACGAGAGTAAAGATAACATTCTTAACTGTGCTCATTTTGGAGACACGACATTGAGAAGATTGTAAATATGCACGATATATGTATATGTTTGAAATGTTTGTAATTCATATAAATAACAGTCACGTAAATCGAGATTTACAGAAAGAGATGAAAAAGCACGGTGCTGGCAAAGATTATTGGTACTCATGGTGTACATTGATGAATTGTGATTTGAAATCCTACGCAATTTCTCGCAGTGAGTAGTCGTGATAATCCCAGAAAGTTTAGCAATGAATACAAATCTCAAACTGTATTTTTTTGTATTTTTTTTAAAATCTGTATTTTTAGTGTAAGGCTATAATAATTTATTTTAGTTTGCCATACATTTTGCAATAATATCTGTAAGCTAACAACAGCGTTTAAAAAACAGCCACTACATATTATTAGCTTGCTAGAGAATACAATAATAACATGCCAATAATGTTCGCCACTAGACAAATAATCAATATTAAATTAGGTCACATAAACAGTTCGTCTGTCAATATTATTAACGTTGCGTTACTGTATGGCAACGCAATCTAATTATGGTTATGACATTTTGTACTGGAACTAAATGTGGCCAAGTTAGTATCTTAACCAAAACTATGATTAACTGTAACAAATTGTGCACATTTCTTTGTAAATATTGTTTGGCATTCGCAGCCTAGATGTGTTCCATAAAATATTACACAATACATATTTAAAGTAAAATGTTATTTAACAGACAAATGACTGCGTGATAAATTTAAACTACCGTGCCTTGAACAAGAACGTGTATATATGATTGAAATTATCAGAAACGTTATTTATTTACATAATGTATTTTTTTAATGGTTGCGAATAATTGTTCTTATAATCGTTATCAATATACAAATATCTTTAGCTACCTGGCCCATGCAATGGCCAATTTTTAATCCGCTTACACCGTTCGTGGTTCTCTAGCTGTACACAAACTAAAGACTGGTCAACCGTACTAACAGTCAACACAAGGTGCAATACGAAATCAACCTCGGAAGAATTGAGTCTCGTTGGCATGCAGGTGAGCGAATACGAACGACTAGGTTTCAACCAATCACAATGTTGCGACCAGCGACCAGCGGGACTAAAGTAATAGGATCGTTTTAACATGTGATCGATCGTTTACTGAAAACGAGGCTTACTAAAAATTAAGTATTTTTTCCACGATTTTTAATACGATATGTTAGTTATTTTGAGCAGCCGATAATCAACCATAAACGCTCATCTATCAACGCGACTGGAAAAAGCGTTAGCGAAGCGGTATTAATAGTATCAGGATTAAGTATTATGGTTAGAGCAATCAAGCGGAATTATGAAGGAAATGATGAAGGAAACAACCAATGTCAATGCGGTAGCATTCTACAGATGTAACAGCTTCAGAATATATCAACTTTCTTAATCAGTGGTGGCTAATACAACAGTCGCACATTTCTATTGTTTAGAATTTATTTTAATTAAGAAAGTTGTGGAGAAAGTTAGTGCCATCCTTGTCAATATGATAGCAGGGAGGCATAATTGGTTAAATGAAAACAGATTATGACACGTACAGCTGAAATTAATTCCACATAAATGATACAGCCAACTCATCACACTGTAACTCAGCTGTATATTGTCAGTTTTTAAGACATTTTCATCAGCATTCATCATTGTCTCAAAATAAATTAACGGTTACGTCTAGTAGGCTACGTGCCGGTACCAGGTTTCCCCTCCTCCCTTCTGTTCATTCTTCATCCTCATGTATCATCGTCTCGATTAGCCAAAGTGCATAAATATTAGACGTTTAGCAATATCCAATCAACGTAGACGGAAATTTCAAACCAACGGAGCCATACGAGTAAAGCTGTACTTTACAGGATGCTGACATTATGAAACTATTGTATTACGTCATTGCACAACATAGCAGAAACTGTCTTACGATATCGGATAAGATAGATATATGACAGAATTTGACAACGGTGCTTTTTACTATGAAATTTCGGGCATTTATTTTAGCATTTTCAAGTAGAATGTTCCTCTAAATCTCAAACCTTAATTGTCTAAATATTATAAGTCAATATGTTTCGTAGATATTTAAAAACAACATCAACCACTTTATGGACCACACATACGTTTATGAGAAGAGTAATTTGCATGCCACTATGTAGATCGCTTGGGACGCTAGTGAGCGACTTTTTCTTTTTTCTCATTTTGTTATTTTGCATTTTTATTATGTTTAAAGTTAAAAGAAACTAAAACTAAAAATAGAGAAAAATCAATTTTACATCAGAATATATTATCCTTTGAACTATTTGAGTCGCACCCACGGAAGACGTGGTTAAAATGTGTATATTTATGCTGAGAAGGAAATGTCCCTAAAGGGCTCCGATGCCAGTCTCATTCTAAAAGTTTTATATTTACGCGTCACCATATCCTTTCAAACAAGTTTTGTAAAAATAAGAAAACTTATACGAGTTAAAATTGGATTTCTTGCTTTTCCGACTTTTGACCCCAGCAGGTCTACCGTTTCTTTTAACTTCTGCAGGTATGGAAAATTAATTCTTCGGCTGCTCTGCAAGATACACAGAATAACCCAAATGAACACTTGGAAAAACACGCTTTAGAGTCTACATGACTCGGATGGCTATACACTCTTTTGTAATCTTATAACAGCGTAAATGACTAAAACTACGCCAAAACATTTACTTTACTTTAGTTATAAATATAATAATTAATAATTAATAATTGAGCAACGGTACCCAAAGGCCAAAAATTCGGAAATCGTTAGGAATGATATTTACCTAGATAAATGTACAAACAAAATGCGCCATTTAGGTATTTTTTTAATTATGTCTTGTTGATCCAATCTTAATTATGTCTTATTGACGCCTAAATTATTTTATTGTAAGTTTATCCAAAAGATTAGATTTAAAAAATTAAATTATCGATTTTTTTAAATTAAAGAAGTACAAAATAAGAAACAGTTCGATGCTTTCACTTAGAGGGCAGCAGAATTCAAGGCACCTTTAAAAGGAATAAGAAAGGTAAAAGCTTCCTTAAGTTAAGATATTCAGAGCAAACTCCGTGCGAGTACAGTTGAAGCTAACCCAGTGTAAACATGGGGGAAGGTGAAAGCAGAATGTTAAAATGAAGTCAAGTACTTTAAAAGGCGAAGTTAAACCCGCATACTAAACATAATACACTATTTGAGGTATACATATATTTTCTAGCAAGGCAAATGTTAATCACGAACTTATTATAAATGGATTAATATTACATAAAGCAAATACTTTCTAAACGTAACTTGATGCATGCTAAACACTGGAATTGTTCGATAACTGGTCAAGGATTATTAGCTTTTGCTGCGTAAAGTAACTGATTACCAACTAGCGTTTCCAAGTAATCTACGAGTTAACTGATTCAGAAGAAGTACTTTCAAATTCAATGTAATTAGAGGAAGGTGTATAACGAATTAATGTAATCTTTTAAAGAGCAAATTAAATCCTTCGGTATATATGTCTGCATGATCGTCGAGAGCTCAAAATGAGACCTTCCCATTAGAAAACACATTAAAATTACTAGGGAAAAGCCAAAGTCGTTGTTAGACGAGTGAGTGAGCCATGTGTTGAGTATCCGGTAACATTCCTTTTCTTCCCTCTACCTTAGGCCTCCCTTGTCTATCATAGGCTACAGTGGAGCATTATGGCCTAAACTATGGCCTAAACTTAAATACCCTATTATTTATACGAATATAATTACTAGGGAAACGCTAAAGTCCCGTCGCGTTGATGGATGAGCTTTTTAGTAAGTTAATAGTTTGCGTGGGATATCTTTACTTATCAAGTGCTTTTTGAATGTTAATTGTTATTATATTCCTCAAAAAACTTATATTAAAACCTTTATTTCTATGCATTCTGGATAACTTTTTCAACTTTTTCTTTCAAAAGGTACTACATCACCATAACCTTAATGTCCATGTGAAATATGAACGTTGTAGCTCCACCCGTTGGGTCAGAATCGGCCCAAATGTGACGAAAATATCGCACTAAAATTAAAAACTCATATTAAAACCTTTATTTCTATGGATTCTAGCTAATTTTTTCAACTTTTTCTTTCAAAAGGTACTACATCACCATAACCTTAATGTCCATGTGAAATATGAACGCTGTAGCCCCACCAGTTTGGTCAAAATCGGCCAAAATGTGAGGAAAATATCGCACTAAAAATATAAAAAAATCATATTAAAACCTTTATTTCTGTAGATTCTAGCTAACTTTCTCAACTTTTTCTTTCAAAAGGTACTACATCACCATAATCTTAATGTTCATGTGAAGTATGAACGTTGTAGCCCTACCCGTTTGGTCAGAATCGGCCCAAATGTGACGAAAATATCGCACTAAAAATCGAAAAAAATCGTAAAAGTACGATATTTATGAGAAATATTTCTTCGATTGTACCCAAAAACAATACACCTCTAAGTTTAGAGAAAACGAACGTCCCCTCAAATTTTAATCAAGATCGCATATGCCGTTCGCCCGGTAGAGAGCGAACAAAGAGACAAAAAAACAAACAAAAAAACACAAAAAAAAAAAAAAAAATAGGAGCTAAATTTTTTGGGGGGTCAGTGAAATTGAAGTCTTCGCTTCGCTCACTGCGCTCGCTACGCTCATCCAATCAAACTTAAATGCAAATGTTCCCGAGTACTCAACACATGACTCGCTCACTCGTCTAACAACGACTTTGGCGTTTCCCTAGTCTAGTTGGCTAAAGCGCCCTTATAGCCGAAATGTGGGAGACATGGGTTCAATCCCCTGGTCGGGAAAGATTTTGTTATTTCTGGACTGTATTTAAAAAAAATTTAAACATGTTTTGAAATGCATATAACGCAGTGTAGTCCATCATCTGTTGCAATAGGATCTACTATGGTACACATAGCCAGTACGAAATACGTGAAAATATTGCAAGGTTTACTCAATCTACGAACGGAATTTGGGGGTACCTTGACGAGCAACATTTGATAGACCTTGCATGGGCACGGCATTTCACGGCCAGACGAATAACAAACAAAAAATATCTTTTCAAAATCTAAACCATTGTCGTTAAAATAATTTCTAAACATTGGAAGCCTATTTTTCAATTTATTATTTCTTGTAGGTTTAAATCGCAAAGGATCTTGCTGATTTTGTTAGCAGTTCTCAGTAAACTCGTACCGGATGTCTGTTTAAAATTTCAGCGCAATCTGTTCAGCGATTCGGCTGATTTTCAACGTACACATACACACGCAGACTAACAGAATAATCTCCGTTCTCCGTTTAAGTTGAATGGAGACCACTCCGTTCGCTGCGCTCACTCGTTTAACTAGGGAAACGCCAAATTCGTTGTTAGACGAGTGAGTGAGCTATGTGTTGAGTACCCAGTAACATTCCTTTTCTTCCCCCTACCTTAGGCCTCCCCGCCTAGCCTATCATAGGCTACAGTGGAGCAATCTGGCCTAAACTATGCCCTAACCTTAAATACCCTATTATTTATACGAATACGATTATCAAACTCAAATGCAAATGTTTCCGGGTACTCACCACATGACTCGCTCACCCGTCTAACAACGACTTTGGCGTTTCCCTAGTCTAGTTGGCTAAGGTGCCCTTATAGCCGAAATATGGAAGAAGTGGGTTCAATCGGGAAAGATTTTGTAATTTCTAGATTGTATTTCAAAAATAATTAAACATGTTTTGAAATGCATATAACGCAGTGTAGTCCATCATCTGTGGCAATAGGGCCTACTATGGTAAACATAGCCAGTACGAAATACGTGAAAATATTGCAAGGTTTACTCAATCTACGAGCGGAATTTGGGGGTACCTTGACGTGCAACATTCGACAGACCTTACATGGGCACGGCATTTCACGGCCAAGCGAATAACAAACAAAAAATATATTTTCAAAATCTAAACCATTGTCGTTAAAATCATTTCTTAACATTGGAAGCCTATTTTTCAATTTATTATTTCTTGTAGGTTTAAATCGCAATGAATCTTGTTGATTTTTTAGCAGTTCTCAGTAAACTCGTACCGGATGTCTGTTTAAAATTTCAGCGCAATCTGTTCAGTGATTCGGCTGATTTTCAATGTACACACACGCACGCACGCAGAATAACAGAATAGGGGCCGTTTAAGTTGGATGGAGATCACTCCGTTCGCTGCGATCACTCGTTTAACTAGGGAAACGCCAAAGTCGTTGTTAAACGAGTGAGTGAGCCATGTGTTGAGTACCCGGTTACATTACTTTTCTTCCCCCTACCTTAGGCCTACCTAGCCTATCATAGGCTAGAGAGGCGCATTATGACCTTACAGTTGACGCGCCCGTCCCCGTATACCAACTAAACTTTAAAAAACTATTATTTATACGAATATAATTGTCAAACTTAAATGCAAATGTTCCCGGGTACTCACCACATGACTCGCTCACTCGTCTAACTACGACTTTGGCGTTTCCCTAGTCTAGTTGGCTAAGGCGCCCTTGTAGCCGAAATTTGAAAGAAGTGAGTTCAATCCCCTGGTCGGGAAAGATTTTGTAATTTCTAGATTGTATTTAAAAAATTATTAAACATGTTTTGAAATGCATATAATGCAGTGTAGTCCATCATCTGTGGCAATAGGGCCTACTATGGTAAACATAGCCAGTACGAAATACGTGAAAATATTGCAAGGTTTACTCAATCTACGAGCGGAATTTGGGGGTACCTTGACGTGCAACATTCGACAGACCTTGCATGGACACGGCTTTTCACAGCCAGGTAAATAACAAACAAAAAATATCTTTTCAAAATCTAAAACATTGTCGTTAAAATAATTTCTAAACATTGGAAGTCTATTTTTCAGTTTATTATTTCTTGTAGGTTTAAATCGCAATGAATCTTGTTGATTTTGTTTGCAGTTCTCAATAAACTCGTACCGGATGTCTGTTTAAAATTTCAGCGCAATCTGTTCAGCGATTCGGCTGATTTTCAACGTACACACACGCACGCACGCAGAAAGACAATAAGGGCCATTTAAGTCGAATGGAGATCACTCCGTTCGCTACGCTCACTCGTTCAATTATTCATAAATCCTCGACTTACAAAATTAATCTTAAATCTCCCGGTTGTCTAAAATCTGGATATTACTCTATGTAGGGACATATTTTGTTTTAAACGTCGCATTTGATGGGGAACATGTAGGTAGAAAATTGTTCAAATGTGGAGTTATTGTTATAAAGTCTATCTAGCTTTGTGGCACGATGTAACTTTTATAGAGATTACAAAATAAACGAGTTTTGAAAAAGATGAAAAAGTTGTTATTCTTTGTCATGTCATGTTGTGTATAGATCACTGAACTTTATCTATCCTATTCCTAGCTTGAATACGAGCAGTGCAATATGCGAAATGTAAGCTACATTAATTAATAATCTGTCCGCTTAGTTAATCCAGTAAATGCATACTTACCAAATCACAATACATTCCTAATTTGATTAATAAACAAAACAAATGGTTGAATATTGATAGTTGTTCAGAGCTCAACAACCCAAATCAATGTTTACACAAACACAATAATCATATAAAAAACAAGAGGAATTTTAGCTGCATGGCGAAGAAATTATAACCGGTAGACTATTGTAAAATGAGATAAAGTTTGTTGAACATTATATAATCTTAATTAAACGGTTAGCTGAAAGAGCTAAGGTTGTTCAAAGTAGAGCTGGGTGTTTATTAGGTCGTCAACATCAAACACTGTACCTTTACAACAGAAACTCGGTTTCACTTGTCGGTCCAACTTTTGAAACAATCTCAAAATAAATTTATTTCAAGATATTCGGTGCTTTATAATAACGTAATGGACTCGGTACAGCCAGATCAATATCATGAAATCCATTAGATGAAACGAAAGTTAGTTTCGAATTTGCACGACATCTCCGTTGAGCTTCGTCGTATGACTTCCAAGTTCCAAACTACGCCTCCCGACGTGTATTGTTAATGGTTGAGCTTGCTTGTGAGGCTTAGACTTTGCTGCATCACAACAGGAAGAAAACACAAAGAAAACTTTTTTGTTTTTGTCATTACTTAAAACTTAAGCACTCGTTAATGTTGAAGCTTCCGTCACGGGACGGGTTTTCTGCTTCAATTGTTGGTTTCGTTCGCGCGAGTCCGTGTTCTATTGTGTTGCTCGCTCACAAAGGGGGCTCAGTACCTCCCATTTAACTCTAGAAACGACACTGAAACACTTGCTAACGTTTTTGTTCAGGCAGCTTTAAGATGTCATGTTGGCAAACCGATATATTTGTTAAAACATTACACAATGTTAATGATTAAATAAAAACATTTTTACAAACTCAAAAAGTAAGTCCTATTTAATGTGTAGTGGATAAGGGAAAATAAGACTACTTTGTTAAATAAATTAAATATACAACTCGACACTTCCTAGCAAGACTCAAATTCGGGTGTAGTTTTCAATTTATTTCATTGCAAATATGTATTTACACTACATCTTATCGATATTCCGACAATCGGAAAACCTATGTCCAAGTTTTCGTAGAATTTATACATGAAAAAAAACATTCCTTTCTAACTTAACAACTAACTATAATATAATACTTAGTAAGTCTCCTGAAATAGAATAATTTGTCCCTGGCACATAGGTCCCAAAGAAGCTATTGTTTCAGAATAACTAGAAGAAAAAATTAAAGATTGTTTCTAAAGGTGTTTTGCGGATGTTACACTACGTAGTATAACCTGTGATGTTACTTTCACCAGTGAATTAGAAGACATTCCATTAGTGAACAACGAACAACTTATTATTAGAGTTACGTGTTGTGTTTTTCAAAACAAGCCCTATGTACAATTATTTCAAATCTCTAAGTAAACTTGACTGAGAAGTTAAAAATAAGAAGAAATTTAAATAAATTGATGTAAAAATTGGTTTGCTTATAAATATGTAAGTCTCATCTAAAATAAAAAAACATTTATTTTTCCCAAAAATAAGATCTTGTCTATCGGTAATTTGAATTTATGGAAGGCCTAGAATTTTTTAGTGAAAAACGTGAACGTAAAAATTATAATAAAATGCCTCAAGCTTAATACTTGAACGTCGGGGCCTACAGGGTTGGCTTGGTCGCTTTGATTTACTGTCCCCTACTGAAAATCAGTTATACAACTGAGTGGGTAGACTTTAAATACAATTTATTTATTTTATTTGGGGATTGAATCTAGTAATATTATACTTTCCTAAAAACGCATTATTAAGTGATAGAAAATAATTTTTAGAGAACCTTGTACATACAGTCTTCATTCTGACGTATCCTCATTGCAACTACAAGGAAGCAAAATCATGTTCATTTAATAGAATTCAGTATTCCCTTCTCGTGTATCCGATTTGAATGTCGGCAGGAGTATAACTAATTCATAATTCATAACGTTCATAATGTAATTATGATGTGTGAACTGTAGGGAATAACTAGGCCAGTACTGCACTACTTAATTAGCATCTGTGATTAAATTAATAATTATAGTGTGTTTATTTTCGATGTAAAACAGGTAAATATATTTAACCACACCAATGTGTATGTTTTGCGCCAAATGTTAATATTACATTAATTAATGATGAACTTTGACTAATATTTCCTTCAACGCAATTCTCTTTGGATAAACATAAAAATTAATACTTTCTGTTTGTTGGATTTTTAAAGGCGATGTTATGTTCAAAACAAACATAATTTCGCATTTAAAAAAATTAAAACAAAATGTTTGTAATTAATTATTTATACCCTTGTTTTCGTTGCTATAGCAATATAGAAACCCTTATTCACGTTATTGGCTTCTTTAAACATGGATAATGAAAAAAAATCGCAGTTACAAAGTATGTTTTCTTATCTCCAACCAAGTTCGACAACTGGAATGCGAAGTACCCGATAAAGTGGACAGTTTATCTGCTCTTGTAAGTAGGTCTTTTCGGTGCTTCGACATCGAATCAGTAAATAAAACTTCTCGAGACGGCTAACTAACGCTACGCCATGAGCTCAGCGTAGCTAGTGAGACTCCGTTTCAAGAGGGCGCGCGCTCGAACCCGGACACCGACAATCCTGATCTATTTTTCAAACAATCTCTTCTTAAGTTATACTGTTATAAAATAATATGTATCATTATCATTAGAAACTGGCTTATTTTCTCATTCCATTTTTACATGATTAGCATTTATATTTTACATCATTATCATGTGAATCATGTTCATGTACGTAGTAGTTATTAAGGATTATTCATTCCCTCTCTTCCAAGATGGGTATAATCTGTAACCATGTATCGATCGATTGAATAAATTGAAACTTTGAACTTGAAACTGACTAGAAATCTATGTCCAGAAGTCTTCGGTGGAAGAATCACTTATGGTCAAAACATGTTAATTATAAATTTCGCGTATTTGTATTTATTGGATGAGCGTAGCGAGCGAAGCGAGCGAAGCGAAGATTCCATTTCACTACACTAGAGAAAAAAATCCGGAATGTTTTTTTTTTCTTTCTGTATTTTTGTCTGTCTGTTAACACGATTCCGGCTAAACCGATACTCCAATTGCCATGAAATTTTATGGAGACCTTCGAAATCTCTGAACTTAGAACTGCCACGTTTTTGAGCGCAATCGAAAAATTATTTCTCATGAAAATCGCAATTTTACGATTTTTTTCGATTTTTAAAAGATTTCTTCGACTTATAACACCTACATGCTTTATCCGATTTCAGTTATTTTTTCACAGAACCTTAATTTTATGAATTTATATATTCGTGTCAAATTTGAGCGCAATCGAATAATTATTTCTTTAAAAAATCGCAATTTTTCGATTTTTTTCTTTTTTAAAAATTATGATTACGTAATTAAAAGAAAATTAAATTTAAGTTTATTTTTTATTTAATTTAATTTAATTTAATTTAAAAAAAAAAGAACTTTGTAATAATTTTTTTACAGAACAACAAAAAAATCCGCATAATACATGGCAGCTCAATGCACCAATTACGCTCATCCAACAACGCGGCGGACTTAAGCGTTTTCCTAGTTTTAAACCACATTGTTTTCCTTACAAACTTTGAATTATATTTTTTCTGTGTCCATATAGCATATCTGTACAGCAGACTTTTGTTTTTTATTAACGTTTTCTCTCTTTTAATAAGCGAATTCAGTAGCAATATAATGTAACTCTGATTAATTAACGGATGGAGGGACAGAAAAGGGATCCATATAAGGGAGCTTTGCTCTCTATCAATTAGTAAGTATTTTAGAAAGGACGTTTTTAAACATTATAACAGCATCAATACAGGGAAGAGTTTATTATATGGCGCATTTTCCTACATCCTGCCTTCAGAAATGTAAGATATTATTTTCTTTATACAACACGGTTAATAATACCAATAACGGTAAGGTTTCTACCATTTTTAGGGTACCGAGCTTGTAATAAAATAATGTGAGTGAATAATTAATGGGGGAGTTGTTGAAAATTCCCATAGGTATACCCATGTTTATGATCAGCATTACACAAAATGTTAAAACTTGATTATAAACGTAAATACTATAGCGCGTGGTGTCTGCGCATTGCCCAATTTATGAACGCTAACTTGTATATGTATTTACGTATTTATTGAATGAATGAATGTCCATTCAATTCGGTAATTAAATTTAACCATATTAAGACGATATTCATGTCAAGGAAGTGCGCAAGGGTGTACCTTCCGGCAAGTTCGTAAACATTACTATGTTTCCTAGTGAGTGAAATCCAAGTTTAATGCTGCTACAGGACCTATTTTCCCTGAACATGTCGGTTAAAAGTAGACCTATCGAGTTCCTACTCAGAATTAACATGGAACTTAATTCTATATAGTGACAAAACTATCAGCTTTTAAACAGTTTACGAAAATATGAATTAAAAAGTGTAATGTAACAAGGAAATACGAAAATAAACCATGATCGGACCCGGCACCTCCACCATTTACTTTAAACAACATAAGACAATAGCACAAATGTGAACAACTTGGCACTGATTGAATGTATGTCAATGAATTGTATCATTCTATAAAATGTTAAGTTTTCTTTAATTGCATGAATTGCACTCTTTCTTTGTTTTAATAGACAAATATGTGAATGTGCAATTATAATATATCTTTTAAATAATATGCATTTTGTTATTGATCAATACCTATTTGTTTTCATTCTTAGAAGAGTCACTAAGGAATAATAACTCGTGATAACGTAATAAATGTAATGAAAATTGCAGTATTGCATGAGTATGAGTAGTTTCCCTTGCGTGTTGTGTTTTAAATTTAAATACCAAACATTATGATTTGTTGTCTGCGCTTTTCCATTGGCATCTACTTTTTTTTAAATGTGTGTTTAAATCGATTGAAATACAAATACTGTATTACACAAGACTACAAAGAATTATTGGAAATTACTAGTGTAGGCCCTATATGAAATTATAAAACGCAAATTTTGTAATTATTAATTTATGTCTGGGAATAAAGCCGTTACTTAAAATCATAATCATAATTACTATCATAATTTATAAGGCTGTAGTCGTATGCTATGCATCAAAACTAATATAACGAAAGTCATTGATGCTTATTTTTATGTTGGAGACGAGTTAGAACTCGTCAGTAATTGATAACATGTTAATGAAATGCAAAATATATTAAGTGGTATATTTTAACTCGTGGCATTTTTGATAGAAAGTCGTTCAATAAACACGGCAAAAATATAACATGGTGACACACTTTTATTTTATTTTTATTATGAAACGCACTATTTTATATATATTTACGCACAGTTCACTATAATGGATAGCTTCTAGACACGCAACCCCACAATTCAAATTTCAAGTCTCCAAGTCATTAATTATGACACGAACAACTTTTGTATTTTCCACGACCAGTAGTCAACTAAGACATTTTAAACTATTTGTGACCCCGAAAGTTTCATAATTATAAATCGCTGTTAATCTGATCCAAGAAACAAAGAAATCAGTCGTATTCCCTGAATGAACATAATTCCAAAAATGTACCATTAACTAATTAACGCTTAATTTAAAGTACTCATAAAAAACATAAATACAGATTTATATATACAAGTGTCACTGCAAACTGAAAGCTATTTCATTCTATACCGTTATAATTATGGTAAATTATCATTATTACTGTACTTGATGCGAGAGTATAATCCCGTACGCGTGAGTGCTTTTATTGACTGTATTTAACGAGTATTATAAATATTAAACACAATGTAATTTTAACCGATATCACCACATTCAGCAAGTTTAATGAACTAATGTGGATTGATATACTTCAGGTAATTGAAACCGTAATAACTTTAATGATGATAGTGACAATCGTTTGAATAACGTTTCGTTTAGATTGTAAATACATACTTTATTTAGAACATTAAAAATACAAATTGCAAAATGAACATTATTAACTTATAAAAAATAAAACAATATAATTAATAAATGTTTAGTTACACTTCATAGTATTTGTGTTTCATCATCGCGATGAAAAGTGGAAAAAGTAACAGAAGCTTTCGAATAAATACGGCAACGACGACTTGGTAAGTATAAAGCACATCACAATTGTTACTGATGTAACTGTTTTTGCTGGGAAATGTTTTATCTTACAACATTTTTTGACAAATACTTGACTAAAAGTTTTCTTATAATAAATAAGAAACTAGTGCCTCACTATACACGCAAACACTCAAATAAATTTAAAATTAAAATTAAGCTTCAAGTTAATCAGATGATACAATAATATGAACATTATAACCATTATTTATTTCTGAAGTTGCACTGTGCATTACAGACTAACAGTCAGATCTAAAACTCAATAGAAAGTTAGAAAGGTCCATTATCCAAATGTATTCTAGACCATTCTCTCTAAAATCCTGCACTTTCACTTTATAAAACTGTGCATGTGTTATAACATGCTGGCATGATAAGTTGAATAACATGCGATTTAAATATTTAACCAAAAAATTATGCTTGACGACAGGCGAGATTTCTTTTCACTAATATCATTTTATATAAAAATGCAAAACAAGGAACAGCAGCCTACCTTTTTTTATTTCAACGTCCTATGGAAACAAATATTCTAGTTCTATTGACGGTCGACCTTGTCGGAATTAATCTGATTTTCAAACGGGCTGAGTTTTTGATTGGCTACATGCTCGTGCACGCTTCGGTCGCTCGGTCGCTGCGAGATGTGACGCACTTCCATGATTCCACGTATATCGTTGTGATAACAGTCTAATTCGACTATAATGGAAACGTATTCGTACCGAAGGAATAGCGAGGAAACGTATTCGTACCGGAAGTGATAGCGAGATCAACGCAGCTTGATAATAACGTCCTTGCTGTACAGACACGTTATCGCACTAAGTGTGTACGACAGTTATATACGCAACTAATGCTTACAGACACGTTATATACGCACTATTTCTACAGAACGTATACGCACTAAGTCTTACAGACACGTTATATAGCACTAATGCTCGTGTACAGACACGTATAGGTCTATACAACTATGTGCTTACAGACACGTTATATACGCACTATGTGCTATACAGACACGTTAATCGCAACTAAGTGCTATACAGACACGTTATATACGCAACTAATGAATCTATCCTTCCAACATCAAAAGTCAAAACATATTGACGCACAGTTTTAAAAAATGGAGACTATCAATAAAGTTGAATGTTTTTACGTGTGTATAAATAAATAATATTAAATAAATTGTATTTAGAGTCTACCCACTCAGTTATATAACTGATTTTCAGTGGGGGACTTTAAATCAAAGCGACTAAGCCAACCCTGTAGGCCCCGACGCATTCGGCGAGTGAGCGATAACCAACCAAAGATCGTTATTTTTAATAGGAAATATATATAAATATGGTATGGACAGTGCGAACACCCGCGAATCAACGCCAGAATCAACAAGGCCGATTCAGCACAACTCTGAATTTATTATGTGCTTTGTTGCTAGGACGGCTCCAAAGTCATGCTTTGTGTTATTTTATGTTATGTATGTATAGCACTTTTAGCAGAATACAATCTGAATGAATGTTTTTTGTTTTGTTTGTTGTTTTCTTAGCGCAACGATAATATCACTGATTTATACGAAAATATCGACTTTATATAGCTGCTGGTTGGATGTCACATATAAGTAAAATGTCAGGTTGTCCAATTAGTAGATAAAGTAGGTCACTACAGAGTAAACTTAGAGATTTAATTATAGTACACACTCTTTATGAAATTGTGGTCTTTCACGACCCGTAAATGGATTCAGAATGATCCTTGGACTGTTGCGTTGAGTTTATGATGAGGCATGCTCGACGTTTCGCCACCTATGTTGACGGCTTCTTCAAGACTGATCAGTCGACACGACGCAACGACCCAAAGATCATCCAGGACACACACACATTATATTCTTAAGTTATCATCTTCCAAAGCGATGAGTACGTAATGTTGTTAATTCTTAACTGCATTCCAATTAATTTAAATATATTAAATTTAAATTGATATAAAAATAAGAAAAACGTTAATAACCCATATTCATCTACATGAAGAGTTATTTTATTCAATAAACGAAGTGTCCGCCATCTTAAAAGTTCACTTTAGAACACGGTACAGTGATCTACAGGGATTCGTTCTTCGTCCACGGGACACCAATGGACATCGACGATCAAGACGCAACCACCAATTCGAGTAGCAACAGTACGCTTGCTTCGTTATCTACAATGCCTCTCAAATCAATTTGATTCTTCCCTATGATACGGATGTTATGATGTTGATATGTCTGAACCTTTACAATTAGGTCTAATTCAGACTTCTAACGAAGTAATGATCCTTCTTGACCAGCTTTATGATTTATACTGTTTTGTAGATTTAAATTGAAAATTTCGTTATTTCTATTTATGCATAACTGTTTTTATTTATATTTTGTTGGAACTATTGAAACTCTTTTTTTCCATTACTGTTCGAATAAATCAAAATCAAAATCTTAAAAAAAGTTAAAATAGACTTTAATTAATAATGTTCACCCTACAACGAGCAATTCTATGGAAATATTATCACGTTCAAGCACAGCCTGGATTGCGCAAGGAAAGTCTGAGTCGAATGACCTTCAGAGTCAATGACTGCATAAAAAAAGTTTATTGTTGTAACACTGAATGACGTTGTTGAACTCTAGATCCGCTGTAAAAACATTCAGTGCCATTCCAAGAATGTTTTCTATTATATTGCGACGTAATTTATAAATTAATTAAACCTAAAAGGGGCATTCGTACAGGAAGTTTACAGACGGGTTTACGTGGATAAAATAACGAAAACATACATAACATAACATACAAATGATTTAATGTACTGGAGAAATTTTGAATCTCAAGAATCAAAAATGTTATTTAAAAAAATATGCTTATTAGCCAAATTTACATAGCAATCACATTATTAAGTAAGTAAGTAAGTAAGTAAGTAAGTAAGTAAGTAAGTAAGTAAGTAAGTAAGTAAGTAAGTAAGTAAGTAAGTAAGTAAGTAAGTAAGTACTTTATTCATTGGACCAATATATGGTATCAGTATAACACAGTTCTTTGTCAAGAGGGATAGTGCAATGAATAATACTAATTTAAATTCTAATATCTAATAATATTAATATCTAGGATGGTTGTGCCGTCTGGTGTGTAAAGATGTCAGCACCGGAGGAGATCACCCAAACCTTTGCCACTTTGCTACCTTTTGCTCAATGCGCTTATAGCATTCACATTCTTTATCCCTCACTTCGTGGTTTTCATTTAATTGGAAATCATATCTGATATTTGCTTGTATGCAGTTAATGCAGCTAGCAGAGTCTGCTGTACAGTCTGGGGATTTATGGTTCCCACCGCAGTAGCCGCACGCAAGCTATTTTTACAGTTCGTCACTGTGTGGCCATATCGGCAGCATGTAAAACACCTTATCACATGTACATATTCGACCACCCTACATACCTATTTTAATTCTATCACTGATTTCTTCTTTAGTTTCCTTGTCCATTTCAAATATTATATTAACTGTTATTTTGTTGAAGTTTTTCTTGATATGTACAATTTTCATGCAGAAGTTTTCTCGGTTGTTACTTATTAATTAATCTAAATGCCCTCCTGCTCAAAGTACGAAAGTGCAAATCCGCTTTAAATCGAGCAATGAACTTTATAGTTCCATTGTTGCCTACCGACTAATTACAACTAAGGAGCTTCGAATATTAAATGGTGGACAAATCAGTTTTTAAAAAAAGCTATCAGCAATTGACAAACTACAGGTTTTACACTGAAACATAAAACATTCTACGTGACAACCTTACTTAAAACACACACGCACAAACATTAAGTGTAACAAAAGGCTGCAAAATATTGGTTCTAGTAAGATATTTAATTTATGTTTTAATTAACATGCTGTCACTTTTGATTCAAAATTAAAATGATTATAGAATAAAGTTACATTGATGGCGATCAAAAACTGTATTCTTGATCGGGAATCAAAGCCACTTCCAATAGTCAAACTTAGCTCACTATACGAGTTAGTTCGTGTAATATGTGTTCATTTGACTATGAATATTGCAGGTAACCACAGTGTTATGACCTAAACACAAACGATACAGAATGTACCCTCTGTGTTTTAGTTACTTCTGAACGAGTTCCATTTCCACAAACAAACTTAAATTACACATTCGCTGTTTATTTATTGTATAATTTTGTACATATTTTGATTTTTGTTTGTATTATTCAATTTTTTAATATTCTCATCATTGATGCTAGGATCTTATTTGTTTAAATGTGTCTGTGGTTGCGTTATAAGTTATCTAGTTCCAACCAAAGTTGATTTATTCTTATAATTTTGGATTTATTCAGTTTTCTATTTCTTAAAAATACAAAAGAATATTTCGCATTGTCTATGGCGTAACTTCTAGGAAGAGAATACTCTTCCCAGCAAACAGAACAGTGCGGGCAACTTGCGGGGCCCATACGGGCAATGTGGGCAGTGCGGGCTATTTGCGGATTACGGGCATCTTGGTAATTGCCCTCATGTTGCCGTTAGGGCGGTATATGGGCACGTTGAAATTTGCCCGTAAAATTTAATATCCATCTTACCCGTATCTCGCCCTAAGGGCGAGATACGGGCAAGATGCGGGCATCATGGTTGCGGGTGGATTACGGGCAAGTCTCCATCTCGCCCTAATGGCAAGATGAGGAAAGATGCGGGCATCATGGTTGCGGGTGGATTACGGGCAAGTCTCCATCTCGCCCTAATGGCAAGATGAGGAAAGATGCGGGCATCATGGTTGCGTATGGAATCTACTCCAAGAACACTGCAAAGTGGACTCAAAAGAATTGGAGTATGATGAATTTACACCGGTTTTACATCTTGTTTGTTTGTTTGTTTGTCCGGTCCCATACGGCCCTACGACCAAATAGTTTGAGCTTAAATTTTAAACAGACATCCGTGACCACTGACCAGGTAACTGAGAACTGCTAACAAAATGAGAAAAATCCGTTACCATTTCAACCTACAAGAAATTAATAATAAATTGAAAAATATAATGGAAATTTGTAGTTTTTATTTTAATTTAATGACAATGGTTTTGTTTTGAAGAAGTCATTTTTATCGAATCATTTTTGTCAGGCCGTGATTGTATTCAGTGACCAAAATGTATCGAATCTTGCACGCACAAGGTTCCCCTAAATTCCTCTGAGAGATTAAGTAAACCTTGCAATCTTTGGTCGTATTTCGTACTGCCCATGTTTTCGTAGTAAATTATGCATTTCAAAACATGTTTTATAATTTTTTAAATACGATCCAGAAATTAGAAAATCTTTCCCGACGGAGGGTTTGAACCTAGGTCTTCCACATTTCGGGTATAAAGGGCACCTTCGCCAACTAGACTAGGAAAACGCCAAAATCGTTGTTAGACGAGTGAGCGAGTCATGTGTTGATGAGTACCCGGGACATTTGCATTTAAGTTTGATAATAATTATAAAGCTATAATTAATAGGGTTTTGAGGGTCAACTGTAAGGCCATAATGCGCCACTCTATAGCCTATGATAGGCTGGAGAGGCCCTCCTTGGTAGGGGAAGAAAGGGAATGTTACCGGGTACTCAACACATGGCTCACTCACTCGTCTAACAACGAGTTAGTCGTTTTCCTAGTAAGTTAATAATATTGAAATAATAATTTTAATATGAGCAGATTGTAAGCTTATTCACACAAGGTATAGTAATCTTATATATATACTGATTTAAGTCTATTATGAATGATTTATGACACTTCCATTATATTACACAATATTATGTATTAGCACTACATTATGTACAATTACATTCATATTATAATTATTTCTTAGCAAATCCTCACGCATTCTCTCCGAAATTGTATACACATTTTTTTTAAGTTTCACATTAAGTTAATTAAGTCTCACCTACTATACAAAATTAATTTTGGTCAGTGCTTGTTTGGTTAATTGTACAATCCAATAAGGCTATTTTTGTTCTTGTTAAATGTTCATGTAGACTTTTAAGTCTATTTTAAAAAAACATTTTATCTGCTGAATAACATGTCTTCACTTATTTTAAATTTAAGAACTAATATAATCAAGTTTATTCTCTACATTACGATTAGTATTTGAGTATGTTTCATTTCAGTTTATTTGTTGAAGCCTATCATGAAACAAGTAATGAAAGTATCTAAGTTTAAATATTAATTTTTAGTTAAAAAATCGTGAACCATAAGTTAAAGAAACAAAATAAAACAAAACACATTACAAATTATACCGAAAACGCAAGTAGCGTCTGCAGTGCTACGTTCCGCAATACACGCACATGGGCTAAGACGCTCGTAAGCCAGCTAACGCGCCCAGTTACTCACAGGTGCAGTGTCCGAGTGGGTAACGCGTCCGGAAGTGGAGGAAGGTGTCTCGTGTTCGAGTCCGGGTCTTGGCGATAAAATTTATACTTCTGATGTTCTGTCTATATAATTGTACTTGTTCTCTCCTAATCGATCTCTAATATGAAATTATAAATACCCCTTAAAAGTAATTTATTTTTTTTTTTTTATTCTCATTTTTGGTTCGTGGGTTACTTGCGTGTATACTAGATGGCGTAGCGTACGTGGACTTGCATGTACGGGCAGGATGAGCCACAATGCGGGCTTGCCAGTATGGGCAGGATGAGCTACAATGCGGGCTTGCCAGTATGGGCAGGATGAGCCACAATGCGGGCTTGCCCGTATGGGCAGGATGAGCACAATGGGGGCTTGCCCGTACGGGCAGGTGGCGGGCGGGGGTGACATATTTTTAAGGGTGCCCTCATGGCATGCCCGTACGGGGCCCGTACGGGCAACTTGAGGGCAGGGATGCGGGCATTATGCGGGCAATATGATTTCTGTTTGCTGGGTTATTATGATATGTTTCTGTCCTTGGTTCTGAATACCGACGTCAGCCCTAGGCTCGTGGCAGGAAGGGGTTCTGCGCTCCTTGCACACGGCCATGACACCGGACCGGACCAGTGTGCGACGTGCTACCTAGCACGTTACCTGACTCTCATTTGAACGCACCGTCAATAAAATATGATACAATGATAAGCTTCCTGGTTGATTTCAATCGTTTATGGAGAAGTACATGAGAAATAACCGCTTCAGTTCGTTTTCATACTGTCTAGCCATAAAAATTTCACTATTTTTTTTAGATTTTTTAACAATATTGTTGTATTCAAATTGAACGTATGATACAGATCATACATGACACTCGTCGTAACTATGGGAAAATAAATTTTTTATACACCTCACCCATCCTGTTGAACCGCTGTGAAAAAGCCTTGAAAGTCACGAGTTTGACAGGTATATAAACCCCTCGATACGCGGCCAAAGTTTATCTTCACTCTCAGTTGCTTTATACAACCAAGAAAATGTGCGGAAAACTCATCTGTTTAGCAATGGCCGTTCTAGCCGTGGTAAGTTGAAAATAAATAGTTCTTTTAATTTAGGATAATTCTGAATGGCATTCATTAAAATTGATTTTATTCTCAAATTTGAATTGTGTATACACACTTATTAACGAGTGAATCTACTTAAAATATTTTTTATATGTAGACCTTTATAATAATGTATTTAAATACCAACATTTTCAATTATATATTATATCTAATAATTCAATTGTCTACTTGGAATACACAAAAAAAATGTTCTCCTGCCCTACCACTATTCAATAGTGAATATGTCCATGTTGTTCTAGGCTGCTGTTGTCCAGGCCAGAGGAGATGCCGGAGGAAATGACAGATTCAAGGATTTCAGAAGGCTTGTTGGGGGCAAAGGAGGCAACCATACATGCCAGGGATTCAATGTAAGTATAATTGTGATATCACTACTATAAATTGGGGTTTTAGTAATGGCATCCCGATTGTTAACATGGTATAGTCGGGTATGGTATTTTTGTTGACTATCTCTTGAACAAATATAAAGTATATTTCAATGAAAAGATTTTGTTTTGAGTCGTCCTAACCGAACTATTTAAACTTCTTATGACTACATTTATATAACATTCATTACTTTTTACAATGTTTTTTTGAATTATTAATATTTTACTTAAAGTAAGTAGACTGAACCAGTCATTTAACTAAATCTCATCTACCATTTTAGTTACCCACGGCGGATAATAGAACTACTTTGATTTGAATGTAGTCGAGTTGCTTCTGGCTACTGGAAATATTATCTGATTTTTCATGGGTAGATCTACCTGCAACATTATATAAATTCTTGCATTGTGGATCTCTCAAAATTCCATGAATGTCTTCTGAAGAGATGGCACTAACTAGACGTGATTTTCACTGAATAATAATTATTCTTCTGATATACATTACTTATATTAAAGAGAAAAAAGAAGGTAGGTAAATTATGATGTGTTCCTAAGTGTATTTTCTTACATTAGTTCACCGCGATGAGGGAGTGCTGCCCCGGCCTTCCCGACTTCATCAAGGAGAAGTCCTGGACAGACTGCAAAGCCGCCCTGAAACCCGCACAATCCAATGATTCTTCCCCACCGTTCTTCAAGGACGGGAGGATGGGCAAGAACCGCAGCGTAAGCATTCTAAACATGTTACTACAATCCGCATTTTTCATGCCCCAAGACAAATTTATTTCCATGATATTATATTGTTTGTGTTTCAATCTCTACCTCACTGTTAAAGACGAAGAAATCTGATAAACATGCCTAGATTGACGCAGTGTATATTAATTGTATAGCACATTAAACTGCTCATTATCAATATGATATTGTTGTTATTTTTTCTTTGTTCAACCTTCAGTTTGAAAAAAGATTTTTGAATAAAAGTCGAAATATCACAAATAAAATATTGATAAATAGCAATGTTATGTCCAATAAACACTCATTTAAAGAATAAATACCTCTTCTTCTACTTAATTTTATCCAATTGTATTGCAGTTATGCATAATGTTCATAGTTTGAATCAGTTTGGTTATGACATTTTTAGGTAAATATATTATACCTTAATAAATAATAAAATAAATTTGTATTTAGAGTCTACCCACTCAGTCACATAACTGTTTAGTAATTAGATTCCAAATATATTCATATCTTTTATAATAAATTGGCATAATATGGTGTAGACAAAATCGCATTGAGGCCTATACGAAAATTCTCATGTCATATAAACCTTAAAGGGACTATTAAGTAAATAAATTATTTTTTACCACATGATCTATAGCACAATACTACACTAAAATGACAGTTTAAAAAATTATATCTTGTGACTGTTATTTAACACGAATTTTTCAATTTTTTTGATCAAGAAATTTGCGAAAATTTGTGTTTTGGGAAATTTCTTTAACCTGCTTCTTTTTTGGTCCACAGAGATACTAGAGCACAGTAAAAATCTAAAATGCTCATTTTTTACATCGTGTCTTGAAACTGTGCCCAAATATACCCTCAAACACGCAAAAATATGCATTCCAAAAGCACACCCCATCTTGGTAATCAGCATATTTTGACCGAACTACTTGCCAAAATTACAAAACAAAACATAGAGAATTTACAGAAAAAGCTGTAGAGTACGTCAATAATGGCCAATATTTTTTTGGAGCAAAATCCTCTAAGGTCACGGGGCATAAAGATCGTCCCCATGTTATTTCTTATGGGAGATTTTTGCCGATGGGACCTAGCTCGAAAAATGTCATGTTTGACAATTTTTTGGGAGGTCATGGTGGCCCCAATAATTTTTCTGTTAATTGCTAAATTCATTACTAGTTAGCCTGAATGAAATATATTTTTTGAGTTTAGCGGCTAAATACCCCTTTAAACAAGTATTTTTCAGAGTTACAAAATGTAAATTGTCCAGCATCAAATTATATTTTATTTTCTTATAATCTAAAAAATATTTATTGCATCTTGGCCATGGCAATGAGAGGACTATATTTCCAAACAAAATATATTGTTTGAAAAAACCCTATCTTAACCGATTACAGCTATTTAAGACTAAACTATACCACTTTCAGTCTGCTCGTCATGCAAACTTAGACTATGTTGTGTTTCACATTTTTTCGATATACTGAGCCATCCGATACATTTGAAATAGCAGTGGACGTCGTTATGTCAATTTAATTATATATCTTAGTTAAAATCCGTTAATTCATATGTAGGAGGTGTGAATTGTAGGTTTTTGTATAAATAATTTATTTATTCAAAAAAAGTAGCTATATACCACTTAAACAAAAATAAAATAAATAATAAATAAATTGTATTTAGAGTCTACCCACTCAGTTATATAACTGATTTTCAGTGGGGGACAGTAAATCAAAGTGACTAAGCCAACCCTGTAGGCCCCGACGCAATCGACGAGTGAGCGATAACCAACCAAAGATCGATATTTTTAATAGGAAATATAGTAATCAGTGGTATGGACAGTGCGAACACCCGCGGATCAACGCCAGAATCAACAAGGCCGATTCAGAACAACTCTGAATTTATTATGTGCTTCGTTGCTAGGACGGCTCCAAAGTCACCGTTTACAAATTCCTAAGACACGAACTGATGGACTTAAGTCCAAATCAGACGTTGAAAAACTTCTGACTTTGGCGGGAATCGAACCCTGGACCTTCTGCATTGCAAGCAGATACGCTAACAACAAGACCCACGAGCCACACACTTGAATTTATAGTCAAGATAAAAATTTAAAAACTGGAACATTCACTTACATTGTTTCTTTTAAGACAGCGAAAAGAACTTCGCAGAAAAGGTAATAAACTTCGCAAATCTCCTTTGGAGCACAATGAGTCACGATCTCTTATCAATAATACGACTCGTCTTTCTTGTTACTCGATCACTGCCACCTTACAAATCGTAGTTTCTGTTACAAACTTTATAATCATATCGGTTACTCTTCTCTCTACCTAAATTTCAAATCACATGATTCACAGAAGATTTTCAATTTATTGTCTATCTGCACCAGTTTGTGACCAAGTATAGTGCGAGAAGCGTGAGGGAAGGCAAGTTCTCGTTCATAACTAGCATTAGAATGAAAAATAACGGCACAACTCAACTGGGAATTGCTTTTAGAATAACACTTCCTTTTATTGATTGCATTATTTTCAGCACATAGTAATCGTATCTGGTCTATTTGGTGTTCATACTACACAATTCTCACTTCTTTGTTATTTATGTTTGGCATTTGCATACTGAGATTGGCTGTTTGCCTTCAAACAAGGTTGGAATCACCTTAGTTTCCAGGTCCTTCTTATTTTTCGCATCACTTTAATTTATTTTCAGTGTTTTAAACAAAATTTCATAAAATATATTCATATAACTATGGTGGTAGAAAATGTAAAAATATATTGAAGTGATTTCATTACATAATGTTCGTATATATCAACGGATTGCATTTTTGTTCGTTCTGGAATCAATTTAATTTAATTTTGAGAAATTTCCTTAACAAATCTAGGCCTACTTATCAATGACATAATAATTATTATTGACTAATTGAATCCTAATTTTCCGATACAATCGAGTATGGTAGGTGATACATTATTTGTAGATGTTTTCTTGCATGATGTGAAATAATGTGAAAATGAAAAGTGGGTAGACTCTAAATGCAATTTATTTATTTATTTAATTTAACTATAATATATTAATTGTATTAATAATTTATTTTATTTTTAAATCATTTATGTAAACATCATTTGCAAATCAATAAAATAATTAAAGTACATAAAGATAATAACAAAATAAGACAAACACACGGCCGTACCTACGTAGTTAAAACGTACAACTTAAACTTGACACCTAGCCTAAATGTGTAGTCTGCAAAACTAAGCAGCAAAAACATTCGTTGAGTTGTTTTACCTTTAAATTATGTATTGCTTTCATATTGTTCTCAGTCTCAAGCAACCACTTGAAACATAACTAATTATGCTAGTAAGATGTTTTTATTGTTCTTTTCTTTATAAACATCTTTGTGTATTTCAATGGGAATACGTTTAATTGTGTTAAATTTAAACTTTAAATTTTAAAATTAAAACATTTGCCATAAACACCACATTATTAATCCTCTGAGTGAAAAAGATAAGATGACAACTATTAATGAACAATATTTTTTTCTTATTCATAATAGTAATATGTTTCTAATTTTGAACCGCACTATTTCGATTGCAGTGTATCATGGAGTGTGCCTTCAAAGCAGAAGGACTTATCATCACGGTAAGCTTGATCCTTCTTTATCTTGTGACACTATCCAATTAAATGGAGTTCCAAACACGCCAATATGATATAAATATTGTATCATCTCACAGGGAGCTGATGGCAAAAACACCGTTGATCTGGCTGCATTGAACACCCGCCTTACTACTTATGCCGTTGGAGCCTGGGAACCCGTGGTCAACGCTGCCAAGGCTAACTGTACCGCATCTCCCCGTAAGTAGAAACCAAAGTGATGAAAGAGGATATTTCGAATTTCTTGTTAGCTCAGAGTGTATAAAGTATGTTTGTCATAGCTCGTTTACAACTTCGCTTTGGTTGGAGTTTAGTTTAGTTCATTTCGTCAATTATATCCAAATCCAGTATATATTACAAAAATCAATAAAGAACTACCTTAGAAATTAACTTAATAAAATGCGTCTTGTCTACAAAAGAAAACAATTATCATAGACCTTCAAACGATAATAATTGAAACACAAAGACAATTGTTATAAATAGCAAGATTAATAATAAGAACTATAGCGCCTCATGATAATATGCAAATTGAGAACTTAATTTAAGTTTGAACTAAGGTAAGAAGGTAAAATAGTGTTTTACTGTTTTGTTTTTGTTTTAATTAAATATTCATTTTGTACACATTCATTTATAAACTGTATTGTGCATCTTACTTGATCTAGCATGGTGTAATTTGAGAATAATGTGTGTGTACATCCAACTAATAAAATTGCCCTGTAAAAACTTGTTATTTGGAAACTTACAAAACATGAAAATACATCATGCTTGCAATTATATTTTTATATTAAATATATTTATTTGTGTATTAATATACTTTACTCTGTTTGCAGCTAAAGTAGAGAGTGATCAAACTTGCACTTCGGGAGCCAAAGAAGTGGGCAAATGTTTGATTAAACAGTTCATGAAAGTACGTATTTGCAATCTCTTTCTAGCTTGAACGATAATCAACATCATAGCAATCTCTGACAACCTCAATCAAATCCAAATCGACAGCCACAGTAGTTGACTTGATCGCGTCTCTGTAACTTAAAAGAAGACTGAGATTGTTCCAAACACTCCTATCTTGTCACTTTCAAGTGTCGCAAATCTGTTTGTCCAACTCACTTTTCCCGATTATTTAAATTTCCTATAGGTTTAAACTCTCCTGCCTACCTTATACCTATCATTGCTAATAAGAACAAATTATTGCATTACTACCAAACTACTTTTAATCGCCGGATACAAACTACTTACAAAATTAATTTCAAAGTGAACATCACAATCAGTTTAGCCACACTTACCAAACAATGAATTCCTTTATTATTAATTTATAATTAATTCAATTATCAGCTTAATTGTGATTCAATGATTTCGTGTAATCATTAGAAATATCTCAACGAGCATTGCCTTAATTTAAAATTGTGTGAGATATCCCCAAAAAATAAAAAAATAAATATTGGTTTACATCAATTAGCAACATATAGCTTGCATTTATATACACGAAAAATATATTTACAAAAACTATATAAAATACAGCAAATAAATGTTATCAGGTTTATGGTGACAAATTAATATCCTGTGTTCGGTTTGGAAATTTTAATATTTATTCTGTAGAAAAATAGTGTATGTAAAATTTATTTTACACGCGACTATGGTTATATAATCTTGCTTTGTATTCTAGGGGTGCCCAGCTCCAACAAACTCCCAGGAGTGCAAGGAGCGAAAGGAGCGCATGGACAAGTGGGAGGGAAAGATGGACGAACTTAGGAAGAAGTTCGGAGGTTAAATTAGCGTCTGGCTAGATTCCAGTTCGAGGAAACAAGCATTTGCAAATGTTATGTACATGCAATCCTTAATTAAATGAATTTAAATAAACTTCAAGGCTTGTTCATGTGATGAAATGGTGTCTTTCATTCAGTAACTATGTCACTTCCCATCCGTACACACATTCACGGCGTAGGAAGATCCTGACTCAGATATAACATCTTTAACATCACGCGAACATTTATTTATCGTTTAAGATTACTAATACGTCCACTCAAATGTGTCAATGTTTAAATATTGGCACATAAAATAGTTTTAATTTCGTTATGTGTGGTATGATGGGAATGGGTAACAAGCACGGGGAGATCCCAAAATAGTAGAAGAAGATGAAATAATAATCTCCTTTTAATTGTTTTAAGCTCGTTGTTGGTGGAGGTGCCTGGTATTTTATTTAAAGGTAGGGTAAGGTTTGTAATGCTTCCTGTCCCCCAGGGTTACAAAAACCATTATTTATATATCAATTTGTGCTATTTTGGTCACCACTTATAAATTTAAAGTCTACGTTCTATTGGTGTGTTCGAGTTAATTTAGTATATCTCACTCGGAAGGTTTATAATAGAGTGAATTGTAGACAAATATATGATATCTACTCTGATGAACAGTGAATGAATGCAATGTTAAATTTCTATAATTGACGTTATAACACTACTTTTTGTACGTAATTATTTTGTTAATATTAGTTTACGCTTGTCAAGCTGTAAAATCGCAAAGTTAACAATAATATTTTTTAAATTAAAGTCTGATGTAATATATTGCATTAATGCTCAATTTAATTTTAATAGCAATGAAAAAAAAAACGTTTAGGCAAAATATTTTGAAAAACATTCGCGAATGAAACACGTGCTAAGTAAGATAACATAGTGACACCAGTATATTCTACTCTTACTATAAATCGCACTCTTTTGTAATATGTTTTACTTACAATTCACTATATGGATGGCTTATATGCACGCAATCACGCAATTCTAATTTCAAGTCTCTATTTAATCATCATTATGTCACGCTAACCCTTTGTGTTTTGCCACGAATGCAGTCAACGAGGACATTTTAACTTACATGTTAAATTGCACCTAAGGTTTCTTATTTATGCGACGTAACTAATCTTAACCCAAGATACAAAGAAACCAGTTGTATTTCCTGCACGAACATAATTCCAAAGAAATTCTATCATTACCAAACTAACACTTCGTGTAAAATACTCAAATAAACGATAATATAAAGATGTGTGTATGATCGGCGTCAGAAGTAAATCAAGGGGTCTCGTTATATCAGCAATACCCCCCCTTGATTTACTTCTGACGTCGGGTGTAAAAGTATCTCCCCAAACTAAAAGGTATCTCATTATAAACCCTTTTAGTATAAAATATAATAATTTGTACTTGTTGCAAGATTATAGACACTACACTTGCTAAATTTTATTGCCTCTGTTAAACAAGTATTACAAATAGTTATTTTTACTAACATCAAGGCATTCAGAAAGTGTAATGAACTACTCTGGATTGATGTGCTTCAGGTACATTGAAATCGTTTTTGCGATTTAAAAGATAATGGCAATCGTTTGAATAACATATTTCACGACTAGTCCATCACTTGAAGAGAAAGCAATTGACTTAACCACGACGTTCCTGATTAACGTTATTTCATTATTAATAGCCAGAAATTCTACGCAAGCGTCTAGGGTGACTAATAAACTTGAATCCTAGCCACGAGTGTGATTTTTAACCGATTGATATAACTTCGCGGCATTGATTTATAAATAAATATATAAATAAATAAATAAATAAATTTTATTTAGAGTCTACCCACTCAGTTATATAACTGATTTTCAGTGGGGGACAGTAAATCAAAGCGACTTAGCCAGCCCTGTAGGCCCCGACGAGTGAGCGATAACCAACCAAAGATCGATATTTTATAATCGGAAATATAACAATCAGTGGTATGGACAGTGCGAACACCCGCGGATCAACGCCAGAATCAACAAGGCCGATTCAGAACAACACTGAATTTATTATGTGCTTCGTTGCTAGGACGGCTCCAAAGTCACCGTTTACAAACTCCTTAAGACAAGAACTGATGGAAGTCCAAATCAGAAGTGAAAAACTTCTAACTTTGGCGGGAATCGAACCCTGGACCTTGTGCATTAGAAGCAGAGACGCTAACCACAAGACCAACGAGCCATATTCGCAGCTGCCGTTTAACCATATCTAACGACTTTGCAAAATGTAGTAAAATCTACTTTAACAAGCTAGATGAGGCAGATGTTACATTTAAAATGTGGATTTACCACGCTGTATGTATTCAATCCACGTTGCTTGGCGCCCCAACTGGATGAGCCACCGTGGACGGCGCAGTCCATTCGATAGTCAAATACATTTGAAACGCAACTGTCAATCATTTCATATTGGTATTGATTTATGGGGTGAAGTTTTATAAAATGGCAACCTTGGGTATGTAATTCATACAGTGTGAATGCGGGTATAGAGATGAACATGGAATATGCATTATTAACAAATAAACATCATGTGGAACTACAAAGGTGTAATTTTAAGAGCCACTACTGTAAATTGTATAGAACCATCAAGTCAGCAATTGATGTCGATACCCTACAAAAGGACCTAAAACGATAGTGCTATGGTGGGATTTAAACCATTTGCTATATGCTATGAAGTGAACTGGCATTTTATGTAAACAAAATAAATAAATAAATTTGTATCATGAGTGAAATCCACTCAAATACAAAACTGATTTTCAGTGAGTATTCAAATTAAAGCACACCAATACAACCAAATGTTTAGATGTGATTCACCCTCAGGCAACGTCAAAATCAATCGATCTAACCAAACTAATAACACTATAACCGTTCCTTTGCTTTTTCCTACAGTAAACAAATATCAAAATATTTAGCACATGTTTTCAGGACAGAGAAATGTAATAAATACTTTCTTGTGAATGTGAAAAACAAAATGTGTGCAATACTCTTATTTGCTTTTCAAACATGTAATACATATTGTCCCTAGGTGTTTGAGTGCACCTTGCAAACAGGGATTGGGTATGTTGAGATATTTTAGAGTAGGCTGTCGTAGTGGATCTACAGAATAGTAAAATATGTATGATGCAAGAAGTTACCAAAAAAATGCACAAATAACTCTTTATACGTGTAAGTGGGAGTAATTGTATAATACAAGTGAATGTATTCAGAGAAGTAAATATTGATTTAATTCGAAAAGACATGTGCTCATTGCACATTGTAAATATATGGCTAGATTTTTAATTAAAACTATTATTTTTCTACATTACAAAGCAACGGGATGTTTTACTGTTTATCCCCTAAAAATATGTTAGTGGCAACATCGATTTATCTACGTGTTTTTGAAAAATCAGAATCACGCCAACTATTTTTATCTAAAAAGCTCGGTCATCATAATATTCTAGTCGCTGCGTGTAACGAGGAGGGCATAAAGGCTCTTCGTTCGCAGCTGCAGTTCACGACCCCAAACTGCTAACTTAGGACGGAAGAGGGTTAAAAACTCAAATTTATTAAAATTAGCGGAAGGAGGCTCCACTCGGAAGTGGGGCCGTAGTTCTCGTGTAAACCACGTGACAAAATCCTGTTACACGTGAGAGAGTTCGCTTTATAAAATAAACTGGCGTCCACACTAAAAATTTCTCTCAACAATACATAAGTTTTGACAAAATCTGTCTGGGTGCAAAAAAATGTTTGACTACTGATAATGTAGCTTTAATATATTTGTAATAGATTTAATATGTTTGTAATCATAGCCCTGTAGACAAAACACACATTTGGACCATAAACAAGTAAATATGAATGTCGTTTAGTCCATGACATCGTGGACCAGAACTCTTTCTGGCTCGTATCACTTCTAGATTCTTGTATGATTCATTCCAGTAGGATATCTTAAAATAATAACATATAATGATGTTTGTTTGACTAAATCCAATTTAACATCAATAACTAAATAGAATTTATCCACTCTATACTCCACGTTGTCTGTAAGAAGAATGTTTGTAAATATATTGGACTCGGGAAACATATTTGTTTTTCGGTGTCAGTGTACAAACATGAGTTATCAGTATTTTAGATCGAATCGAATAAGTTAACAAATCCCTTACTATAAAATAAGTTGGAGACAAAGAATAAACAAACCAAAATGAAATGTATTACATTCATAAACCTCAATCTCTTATAAATAATAATATGCAACTGACAAAAAATTGATAAAAACTAGAAAACGATTGCCAAATATTAAAATGCTTGTCCGTTTTGTCATTGCACCAAGGTAATTGGTACAAGAGTGAAGTGTCAAGGTCTGCCTGGCTCAGGGATACGTGTATTATATAAACTAGGGAAACGCCAAAGTCGTTAAACGAGTGAGTGAGCCATGTGTTAAGTACCCTATAACGTTCCCTTTCCTCCTCCTGTCTAAGGCCTCCCTAGCCTAACATAAGCTAGAGTGGTGCATTGTGGCCTTACAGTTGACGCGCCCTTATTCCAACTAAACTCAGAACCCTATTAATTATACCTTAGTATATAATTATTATCATCAAACTTAAATGCAAATGTTCCCGGGTACTCAACACATGGCTCACTCATTCGTCTATCAACGACTTTGGCGTTTCCCTAGTATGATCATTGCGCAAACATTTGTGGTCAAAGACCCTTGTTCAACAGATACACCCCAGGCTAAATGGAACGGCCAGCTAGTGTACGACTCCAAGACTTAGTATAGATACTGCCTCTAGCGTCAATGTAGGCTTTTGAAAAATTGAAGACAATTTTAGGCCTAGAGGCGAACAGAGAAAATGGTTTTTAGTTTATTTGGTTTCAGGGCACGTCAGCCGTTCGGTTATAATGCGCAACTCTAGCCTTTAAGAGATATAGGGAGGGAAAATCCTATGCTGGTCAGAACCAGCCACGCGTAGGTGAAAGAAAAGGGGGGTTTTCACGTCGTGGTCATCATCGTCTTTAGCATCGTTCGTATTATCATGGTCGTCGTCGTCAAGGAGGTCGTCAGGGAAGGGGTAGAGGTCCCCGACGACGACTGCCAGAGGTCGCATCTTTTCGGGGAGTAATTAAACGAGGGAGCGAGCGACCGAGTGTCTCCATTCAACTTGAACGGTTCTCATTCTGTGATTCTGTCTGTATATGTGTCTGTCTGTCTGTACGTCTAAAATCAGCCGAACCGCTGAACAGATTGGCTGAAATTTTAAACAGACATCCGGTACGAAATTATTGAGAACTGCTAACAAAATCAACTAGATCCATTGCGATTTAATCCTACAATAAATAAAAATGTGATTTTTAAAATATCGATAGCATTTGTTTAGTAGCAGCTATCGGGACCACATCTACGTGGCTTGCATGGCCTATTGGTAAGCATTTAGCCTACCACACGGAGGGTTGAGGTTCGATACCCGTTAGCTCAAACTTTTTTTATATTTTTACACCCACATATTATTTTTGAGGGGTGTTAAATGGGAAATAAAACTTAGGTGATTTTGTTTTATCTTGGAAATTTGTTAATGTTTCACGCTCATACGTTTTGAACACGATTCGCATTTCAAATGTCCAATTTAAATATCTAGGGAAACGCCAAAGTCGTTGTTAAACGAGTGAGTGAGCCATGTGTTGAGTACCCGGTATCATTCCTCATACTGGGCTAGATCCTTAGGTATAGGGGAGAAAAGGGGATGTTCCCGGGTACTCAACACTTGGCTCACTCACTCACTCGTTTAACAACGACTTTGGCGTTTCCCTAGTATAGGGCTATATTCCTCTTTTTAACGAGGGAGCGGAGCGACTGAGTGTCTCCATTCAACTCAAACGGCTCTATTCTGTGATTCTGTCTGTCTGTCTGTCTGTCTGTACGTCGAAAATCAGCCGAACCGCTGAACAGATTGCGCTGAAATTTTAAACAGACATCCGGTACGAGTTTACTGAGAACTGTTAACAAAATCAGCTAGATTCATTGCGATTTAGTCCTACAATAAATTAAAATGTGATTTTTAAAATATCTATAGCATTTGAGATGTTGTAGGCTTTCACGACCCGTAGATGTCTTCTGTATGATCCCTGGGCTGTTTCGTCGTGTCGATGATGAGGCACTGCTCGACGTTTCGCCACCCATGTTGGTGGCTTCTTCAAGAATGATGGGATGAATGATGAAGCAGGCTGTATATATACCTCCTGCTGGTAGATGAATCAACAGGTGGGGGACAGGGCCCTAACCAATGGGAACGCTCCTTGTCTCTCATTGGCTAGGCTCAGGTCCTACTCAGTCTTGTCAATAACTAACCCTATGGCTAGGCCAACATGCTATTTTTTTTTTTTTTTTTTTTTTTTCCCCGTTTGCACGGTTATCAAGGCTTCTTTCTAGTTCTTAGGCGTCCAGTCCACTCAGATAGTATCTCTTGATTTCTTGTAGTAACTGTTTCCATTTGTGATGTTGCTATTGCAGTTGCTGTGTTTACAATTGTTGTTGTTGTTGTTGTTGTTGTTGTTGTTGTTGTTGTTGTTGTTGTTGTTAAACATGGTGATTCATCTGGTATATTATTATTGATTGCCACCTCTGTGTCTATCCTTTCTTCATCCTCAGTGCTACTTTCTATACACCCCACCCACTTCAACACTGGGTCCCATGCACGGCTAAGTGGAAAACTCCCTATCTCTATTAAATTATTCTTGTGTTTACGAATTTCAATCGCTTCCCCGGAACAAACGATTCCAACCAGTTTATCTGCTTGACTAGGACCTTTGTTTTATCAAACTGTATCTGGTGGTCATTTCCAAAGGCATGGCCCTGCTACTGCCGAGAGTCGTTTGATGCCGTTTTACTTTCGAGATCCCCTCTATCATCTGGTATACCCTTTGCCGCGTAACCCAGTCGCACATGGCTCTCGTGTTCTTGATCCTTGTAGAATCTTGCGACCTGTCTCACCTATATAGACCTCTCCACAGTCACACGAAATTCTATATATCCCAAAACTGAATCTAAAGGGTCGGATCCTTTCACCGATCTTATGAGAGAGTTTATCTTCTTATCAGTATTAAAATAGGTCTTATGGAGTGTCTTTTTAAAACTCTACTTATTTCATCATTTGTTTTATGGACATAGGGGAGTCCGCTGTAGCAATCACTTCTTGGTTTACTTGTGAGTGGGTCTATCTTTGTTGGTCACCCTGTTGAAAGCTTGCCGTATATCTCTTTCTTTATACCCATTCTTTTTGAAGGCCTTCCTCAGTTCATCAAACTCACTTTCTATGTGGTCAGCATCTGCTAGGCGTTTTCGCCCTCGTTGTCAAACAATTTAACACCGACGCTTTCTGCTTAGGTGGTGATGAGACCTCTGCTGTAGGGTATCTGTTGGTGTGCGTGGGTTTCCGGTATAACTGTGTTCCTAGGGAACCATCTGTTTTTCCTCTTGATAAATACATCCAGGAAAGGAAATTTGGGTTTGTTAGATTCTAACTCCATGGTGAATTTATAGTTGCGGTGTTGATCTTTTGACGAACAAAAAGAAAATCGTCTAAAAGGGGTTTCCCATGGGGCCAAACGAACCAAATATCATCTATATATCGAAGCCAACAGGTTGGTTTGTGTGGTGCAGACTCTAATAACTTGGTTTCAAAACATCCATGAAAATATTGGCCACTACAAGGGATAGCGGAGATCCCATCCCCAAAACCCTCAGTTTGTTGATAAAATTCGCCCTCAAATTTAAATAACTACAGTTCAAACAACCCTTAATGAGGTCTGGGATGGTGGTAGGCAGGAGATACTTCTTAGCTCGTAGGTGAAGAATCTCCTTTCACCTCATCGACTGGCACATTTGTAAACAATGACACTACGTCGAGGCTGACAAGCAAATCTGATTTTTTTAAAATTAAGGGTTTTTACGGGTCTAAAAAATGGCTTGAGTTTTTAATATACGATTTCGCATTTTCTACCTGGGGTTGAAGGAGTTGAGCCATACAACGTGCAATCTGGTGACAAGGTCATTAATGGCGCTCACAATTGGTCTCAAAGGAGCTCCGAGTTTATGGATCTTAGGCAATCCATATAACCTAGGTGCTACAGATTCATGTGGTGTCAGTTCGGCTACCAACTTCGGATCCATGGGAGCTTCCCTAAGTAAATTAGTGATGTTATTCTCGAAACGTTTTGTTGGATCCTTTTTGAGTAACTTATAAGAGTTAGTATTAAGCAAGTCTTTGAGCTTTAGGCTGTAGTCACTGGCGTCCATCACAACTGTGGCATTTCCTTTTATCTGCTTTTAGTATAACTATGTCTTTATTGTCAACGTATGTTCTCATGCCTGACGTTTCAACCTTTAGTATGTTGTTGATTGGTGGCTTGTTTTTACTAGCTCGTAGAATCCGGGCAGTATCTTGTCTCACTTCCTCTTTTTTATCGTTCGGTAAACGGCGAATGGCTGCCTCTATTCCAACAATGATATTTTCCAAAGGTGTTGACGTAGGTGTTAAGGCAAAATTAAAGCCTTTCGAAAGAGCGGATTTTTGCTGCCCACCCAAGTTCAATTTCCGTAAAATTAAAACTACTGTGTTGTTATATTGTAGTTTACTTTCTCCTTGTGTGTGTTCTGGAGACTCGTGGCACCTCGGGTCCACAACAATCAAGTCCCCTCGACGGGTCGAAACTTGTTGCTGCTTATCCGAGGTGCACTCTGGATGTTGTTGTTTGTAAAGGTTATTGAACTTCTTCGTGTGTCTGCAGGTTATGACTTGATGTTCCCATTGTGCTCTTTCTGCTGCCAAAGAGTGGATCTTGTCCCACAATTCACGGGATAAGACGCGGCCAAGATGAAGATGATGTTTATAGAGTTGGCAGGCGTTTCTGTCTAGCTCCGTCCTAGTCTCTTGTATTTGGCTCTCAGCAGGGAAACTACTGGCACGGCGAAAGATGTTTTCAGTTCGCCGTCCTCGAAGGTGATGATTGATCTTGATCCATGATGGGACCGTGTCCGGGGTCTCTACAGCGCAACAGGAAAGCTAGCTGGCATATCAGCTTGGTCTTCTTCTGATGTAGTTGATGATAATGGCGTGAGATGTTAAATACTTTCCCCCACCATAAGAGTGATGATGAGATGTTGTAGCTTTCACGACCCGTAGATGTCTTCTGTATGATCCCTGGGCTGTTTCCGTCGTGTCGATGATGAGGCACTGCTCGACGTTTCGCCACCCATGTTGGTGGCTTCTTCAAGAATGATGGGATGAATGATGAAGCAGGCTGTATATATACCTCCTCTGGTAGATGAATCACAGGTGGGGGACAGGGCCCTAACCAATGGGAACGCTCCTTGTCTCTCATTGCTAGGCTCAGGTCCTACTCAGTCTTGTCATAACTAACCTATGGCTAGGCCAACATGCTATTTTTTTTTTATTTTTTTTTATTTTTTCCCCGTTTGCACGGTTATCAAGGCTTCTTTCTAGTTCTTAGGCTTCCAGTCACTCAGATAGTATCTCTTGATTTCTTGTAGTAACTGTTTCTATTTGTGATGTTGCTATTGCAGTTGCTGTGTTTACAATTGTTGTTGTTGTGTGTTGTTGTTGTTGTGTTAAACATGGTGATTCATCTGTATATTTATTATTGTTGCCACTTCTGTGTCTATCCTTTCTTCATCCTCAGTGCTACTTTCTATACACCCACCCACTTCAACACTGGGTCCCATGCACGGCTAAGTGGAAAACTGCTATCTCTATTGAAGTTATTCTTGTGTTTACGAATTTCAATCGCTTCCCGGAACAAACGATTCCCAAACCCTTATCTGCTTGACTAGGACCTTTGTTATAACATCACTAATTTACTTAGGGAAGCTCCCATGGATCCGAAGTTGTAGCCGAACTGACACCACATGAATCTGTAGCACCTAGGTATATGGATTGCCTAAGATCCATAACTCGGAGCTCCTTTGAGACCAATTGTGAGCGCCATTAATGGACCTTGTCACAGATTGCACGTTGTATGGCTCAACTCCTTCAACCCCAGGTAGAAGATGCGAATCGTATATTAAAAACTCAAGCTCATTTTTTAGACACCGTAAAAACCCTTAATTTAAAGAATCAGATTTGCTTGTCAGCCTCGACGTAGGTGTCATTGTTTACAAATGTGCCAGTCGATGAGGTGATGGAGATTCTTCACCTACGAGCTAGAAGTATGTCCTGCTACCACCATCCAGACCTCATTAAGGGTTGTTTGAACTGTAGTTATTTTAAATTTGAGGGCGAATTTTTCAACAACTGAGGGTTTGGCGATGGGATCTCCGCTATCACCTGTAGTGTGCCAATATTTTCATGGATGATTTTTGAAACCAAGTTATTAGAGTCTGCACCACACAAACCAACCTGTTTGGCTTCGATATATGATATTTGGTTCGTTTGGCCCCATGGTAAACCCCTTTTAGAACGATTTCTGTTGTTCGTCAATGATCAACACGCACTATAAAATTCACCATGGAGTTAGAATCTAACAAACAATTGCCTTTCCTGGATGTATTGATCAAGAGGAAACCAGATGGTTCATAGGACACCAGTATACCGGAAACCACGCACACAACAGATACCTACATGCAGAGTCTCATCACCACCTAAGCAGAAAGCGTCGGTGTTAAATGTTGACAACGGGGCGAAACGCCTAGCAGATGCTGACCACATAGAAAGTGAGTTAGATGAACTGAGGAAGGCCTTCAAACAGAATGGGTATAAAGAAAGAGATTACGGCAAGCTTCAACAGGGTGACCAACAAGATAGAACCCACTCAACAAGTAAACCAAAAAGTGATTGCTACAGCGTACTCCCCTATGTCCATAAAACAACTGATGAAATAAGTAGAGTTTTAAAGAACTCCATCAAGACCTATTTTAATACTGATAAGAAGATAACTCTCTCATAAGATCGGTGAAAGGATCCGACCCTTTAGAATTCATGTGGTTGGATGAGCGAGCGAGCTAGCGAGCGGAAGCGAAGACTTCAATTTCACTGACCCCCCAAAAATTAGCCGGTGTTTTTTTTTTTGTTTGTTTTTTTTTTTTTTTGTTTTTCGTCTGTTTGTTTCGCTCGATTCCGGGCAAACGGCATACGCGATCTTGATGAAAATTTGACGGACCTTCGTTTTCTCTGAACTTAGAGGTGTATTGTTTTTGGGTACAATCGAAGAAATATTCTCATAAATATCGTACTTTTACGATTTTTTTCGATTTTTAGTGCGATATTTTCGTGACATTTGGCCGATTCTGACCAAACGGGTGGGGCTAGAACGTTCATATTTCACATGGACATTAAGATTATGGTGATGTAGTACCTTTTGAAAGAAAAGTTGAAAAAGTTAGCTAGAATCCATAGAAATAAAGGTTTATATTAGTTTTTCAATTTTTAGTGCGATATTTTCGTCACATTGGGCCGATTCTGACCAAACGGGTAGGCTACAACGTTCCAGATTTCACATGGACCTTTAGGTTATGGTGATGTAGTACCTTTTGAAAGAAAAGTGAAAAAATTAGTCAGAATCTACAGAAATAAAGGTTTTTAATATGAGTTTTTTTGAAGTTTATAATACCAATTAACAATAGAAAACTTGACAACAATCACCTCCACAATGCATTCAAAAAGCACTTGCCAAGGAAAAGTGCAAACAAACGCACAAAACGCAAAAAAAAACTTACAAAAAAAACGCTCATCCATCAACGCGGCGGGACTTTAGCGTTTTCCTAGTATATATAGATTACGTGTGACTGTGAGAGGTCTATATAGATGAGACAGGTCGCAAGATTTCTACAAGGATCAAAGAACACGAGAGCCATGTGCGACTGGTTACGCGGCAAAGGCTATACCAGATATAGAGGGATCTCGATTAAAACGGCATCAACGACTACTGCAGTAGCAGACCATGCCTTAGGAAATGACCACCAATACAGTTTGATAAACAAAGGTCCTAGTCAAGCAGTAACTGGTTGGAATCGTTTGTTCCGGGAAGCGATTGAAATTCGTAAACAACAAGAATAACTTCAATAGAGATAGCATTTTTTCCCCTTAGCCGTCATGGGACCCAGTGTTGAAGTGGGTGGGGTGTATAGAAAGTAGCACTGAGGATGAAGAAAGGATAGACACAGAGGTGGCAATCAATAATAGTATACCAGATGAATCACCATGTTTAACAACAACAACAACAACAACAACAACAACAACAACAACAATTGTAAACACAGCAACTGCAATAGCAACATCACAAATGGAAACAGTTACTACAAGAAATCAAGAGATACTATCTGAGTGGACTGGACGCCTAAGAACTAGAAAGAAGCCTTGATAACCGTGCAAACGGGGAAAAAAAAAAAAAAAAAAAAAAAAAAAAAAAAAAATAGCATGTTGGCCTAGCCATAGGGTTAGTTATTGACAAGACTGAGTAGGACCTGAGCCTAGCAATGAGAGACAAGGAGCGTTCCCATTGGTTAGGCCCTGTCCCCACCTGTTGATTCATCTACCAGCAGGAGGTTATATATACAGCCTGCTTCATCATTCATCCCATCATTCTTGAGAAGCCACCAACATGGGTGGCGAAACGCGGAGCATGCCTCATCATCGCACGACGAAACAGCCCAGGGATCATACAGAAGACATCCATAGCATTTGTTTAGTAGCAGCTAGCGGGAACAAATATACGTGACTGGCATGGGTAGTGGTAACGTTTAGCCACCGCACGGAGGAATTGGGTTCGATGCCCAGTAGTTACAAACTTTCTTTATATTTTACACCCACATATTATTTTTGAGGGTGTTAAATGGGAATAAAAATTAGGTGATTTTGTTTTATCTTTGAAATTTGTTAATGTTTCACGCTTATACGTTTCGAACACGATTCGCATTTTGAATGTTCAATTTAAATAACCAGGGAAACGGCAAAGTCGTTGTTAAACGAGTGAGTGAGCCAATTGTTGAGTACCCGGGAATATCCCATTTCCTCAATATACCCAATGCTGGATCTAGCCCAATATGGGGAATGATACCAAATACTATACACATGGCTCACTCACTCGTTTAAATACGACTTTGGCGTTTCCCTAGTTAGATAAGAGGTATGTGTGAAACTTATTAAACGAGGGAGCGGAGCGACCGAGTGTCTCCATTCAACTCGAACGGCTCTCATTCTGTGATTCTGTCTGTCTGTCTGTCTGTCTGTCTGTCTGTCTGTCTGTCTGTCTGTCTGTCTGTACGTCGAAAATCAGCCGAACCGCTGAACAGATTGGGCTGAAATTTTAAACAGACATCCAGTACGAGTTTACTGAGAACTGCTAACAAAATCAGCTAGATCCATTGCGATTTAATCCTACAATAAATAAAAATGTGATTTTTAAAATATCGATAGCATTTGTTTAGTAGCAGCTAGCGGGACGATATCTATGTGGCTTGCATGGCCTATTGGTAAGCATTTAGTCTACCGCACGGAGGGTTGGGGTTCGATACTCGTTACCTCGAACTTTTTTTATATTTTTACACCCACATTATATTTTGGAGGGGTGGTAAATGGGAAATAAAACTTAGGTGATTTTGTTTTATCTTGGATATTTGTTAATGTTTCACGCTAATACGTTTTGAATACGATTCGCATTTCAAATGTTCATTTTATATAACTAGGGAAACGCCTAAGTCGTTGTTATTCGAGTGAGTGAGCCATGTGTTGAGTACCCGGTATCATTCCTCATACTGGGCTAGATCCTTAGGTATAGGGGAGGAAAGGGGATGTTCCCGGGTACTCAACACTTGTCTCACTCATTCTGGCGTTTAACAACGACTTTGGCGTTTCCCTAGTATACTTACCAACTGATGTTTGCGAGTCTCTTTCCTCGTCTTTTACGATTAGCAGAGCCATGCTCTGTGCCAAATACACGACCTACGTAAAGCGTACACATATCTAGAATTCATGGCGTAGTTAGAATAAAGTAGGTGGTCTAGTCTACGATTTTAATTATAACTTTTTACGGCGTAATACTGCGGTATTGCACTGTTTCTTGTGGATGGTCATCATTATTAATTAGTTAATAAATCTAAACAAGAATAATGACATCAGCTTTAGAGAATGATATATTAAGAACAAAACCATAATGCAATCTAAAATCTTGAAAAGACACCGACTTTGTTATAACGACTATCAGAATTGTTTTTATATCGCAGGCTGTGGCCTATTTTACAAATGGTAAATCTAAACAAATGCTATCGATATTTTTTTAAATCACATTTTTATTTATTGTAGATTGAAATTGAAATGTATCTATAGCTAATTTTGTAAACAGTTCTCAGTTAATTCGTACTGGATGTCTATTTAAAATTTCAGCGCAATCTGTTCAGCAATTCGGCAGATTTTCGACGTACACATACATACAAACACGTACAGAAAAACAGAATGAGCGCCGTTTGAGTTGAATGTAGCCACTCAGTCGCTACGCTCCCTCGTTTAATAATCGTTTGTTGTAAACCTTTACCATCAATTTGGTTCTTCTTTCGTAGGGTCCAGCTCCATGGCATGGCAATTGTTACAGAAACTGTAACAACATTGCGCCATGGAAGACGTAGGCCTAACGAATTTATTGTTATTACACCACTACACCACAAGTCCAACCGTAAGGTAAGCTACTACCAATATATCTAAAAATTTGGACGAGATACTTTATTGCGGCCGGCCGCTGGTAAGATACCCGCCACTAGCAATCCAGATTAAAGTTTTTCAAGGGCATATGCGGATAAAAGCTAAATACTTGGAAATTAGGTCATATAACAAATCATTTTTACATTTCCTTTCGACTATGCTCGGCCAAGTTGTGTTGAGTATGCATACATACGAACAGGTAATTATATTTTTATTTTACGTGCAAACTCTCAGAACTTTTGGAATTACATTAAATGGTTTTGAACGTTTGGAAATTGACACTTTTGGTCAATTGCGTTTCGAGGATTTGTAATTCGACAATCTACTCTCTTTGGGTTCTGCGCCATATGGACTTTGTACTTATACCATTATAATCTGTGTTTGCTAAGCTGTGTCCAGTCAGCCAACTAGAGCTTATGCTTAGAGGAGGATGGTTAATTGCGATTGAAGGGATAGACTAGTACTTCCTCTACAACCTGCTTATTTCACTTCCAAACTCTGAACTCTGGAAAACTATGAACAGCTTGGTGGATTCCTTATACAGCTAAAAGGACTTGCTAAAGCTAGCAATAGTAACGTACATGGATCAGAATTATGGTTATTGTACCTGAAAGGTTGCTAATACCGTATTCATATTTTACAGAAACGTAAGTAAAGTTAATTATATACATACATGGTTGCAAAGAATACATCTAAAACAATACTAACAAAACAAGCCCAAAAGACTAAAAAATGGCAATAACAAACCAAATGGGTTTCAGTATAAGCTCTTTTGATTCCGAAAATATTAATCTTGGAGTGTATACCTGTATTTATTTAAACGATGGAATTCAGTACGAAAATTTGCTTTATAGAAAATGCGGTCTTTAGAATATAATTTTCAAAGTTCACAAAAATGTAATTAATACGAAAGTTTCACATTTTTTAAAATTGATTAATTAATTTTGATTGATTGATTTTTGTTCCTTATCGTCTATGTATCCAATAATGTAGTCTAATCCTTGTTTGCTACTCAAGACAATGAGGGATTATTAATAAGGGCGAAGGACGATTGCAAAAAAAACTTGCTTTATGCTAGATTTGAACCCACTTCCTCGTAGCGTCATACGAGAACCAGCGTCCGAGTCATACGAGAACCAGCGTCCGAGTCATACGAGAACCAGCGTCCGAGTCATACGAGAACCAGCGTCCGAGTCATACGCGAACCAGCGTCCGAGTCATACGAGACACCGCGGACGGCAATTAATTTAGAAATTATAAATGTGTGTGGTACATCCCATTCAGATTCTATATTCATATCTTTATTTAAGAACGTTGACTTAAAATGTTGTGTATAGGAAATGTACTCTTTCCCCTAAATAAAGATGAGCGCTAAATCCAAGACCAACGTCTCCAAGACTAGGGTAGGATATTACATGAGAAAACCTCCCCCCGTTCAACCCGCTAGCCAAAGCTCGTCTGCTCACTGCTCGGCATGGAGTAAGCTATGACCAGCCAAGCAGGTGAGGTGGTTGCTTCTTCAAGACGCTGTGCTTCCACTTGTTGGTCTTGGAGCTTCCAAGAGATCTACTTGAACGAGCAAACAAACTACAAAGCCGAGTAGTACCCTCTGGCTAAACTGTTGGCTCTGTCAAGAGGTCGGTGAAACGGTCGCACTGAGGCTCAAGAAATAGCGGCGTCCTACGGTGAATGTTCTTATCGGTCCAAACGTCAATACACCTTGGAGATGAAAAGTTTACGATGGATGTTATGCTAGCTATGATTGTTTACCTCGAAAAATCTTCAATCAGGATTTACGGTCTCGACGAGATTCGAACCCGGGACCTTCAGAATTAGAGTTTCGATTTGTACGCTTGAGCCAACACTGTCGGTAGGATCATGTATAGTCATAGAACATCCCACAAACGTGGTGTAGTTTTACGAACTTTTTTTTTTACATATAAAGGTAAACACTATTACTTGTTTATTTTGATTCATCCTAGCATAGATCTTTAGAAATGAAACGAGTGATTTTGAATCGTTATTGATTATACGGAGGACGTTTCAAAATTGTTATTTTAACTCGACCATTTTACGAAAACGTTGCGTTCTATAGTTACTTGTTGAGAATATTGAAGGAATAATTATTTGACAGTCTGTAGGCAAACAATTAGGTGCGATTTTTTTACTTTATTGTTATATAAGTGGGCAAAATGTTAATAATTTAAGCAAATTATGTGAAAGTTTTGCCATTATGGAAATATTAACATAACCATTTTTATAAAATCTGAGATTATCAGAACAGTTACCTAGGTTTCATAAAGGTTATTATTATTAGGCCTTTAGAATGCACTAATTATATTTATTAAATGCCATAAAGAACAAGTTAAAGTCTAAATATGTTATTTCAATATGACCATTTTTATCGTATTATTGATGCCAACGATAACTTTAAATAAGTTGAATAGATTTAAATAACTATTTTAAAATAATTGAAAAATATATTTTGAAAAGACAGACTCAAATTGGACAGTAATATCTTCAAAGGCCTAAGTTGCTAGTAGCCAAGTGAGGACAATGAAAATGAGATTTTAATGTGCGTTCGTGGTTGCTTAATTCTCGACTGTGTTAGCCAAAGTGTTGTTCCTAAAACATAGAGCGGTGGTTTCTCTCTAAAGGCCAGTTATCTTCCTAACATGTAGAGAGTAAACGCTGCAAACGGTTCCTTCCAGCAAAACGCAGTGCCACGCTACGTCTCGGACTTCAGCCACGACTCCACAAATTGCCTGTTAGACCGGGGTTACCCGTTCTACAAATTTAGTCACGTTTTGCTGTTTGGACAGAAAAAATGTAATCATGCAACGTATCATCCATTTGCAAACCAACTTGTCAACTGTACCTACGTCCAAGTTGTACATTTTACGTGTGTTTTTTTAGCCAGTTTTGTTTCATGTAGTAGGGTTGAAGTTTCTTGGATGCGTTGGTTCAGATAACGTAATTGAGAAATTGCGACACTAACTAACCCTTTCGCAACATTTAGTGTAACATCTTAGTAATGGGCACACATGACCCTGACGGACAGTTCTAGTGAATTATGTATTGGTTATGTTTCGGGATATATGTCAGATGTTTTTAGGTGGTGTTTGGTGTCAGTTTGACTTAAACGACAAAAATGGTAACTGTGATGAAACTAGGATACTTAAGTCCTCCGCTTTCATGGATGAACGTAATTTTTTTTCAACGAACAAAGCGTAAAATTTGCGAATTTTTAATAGATAATTTTATGATTACGCTCAAATTTCACACGATATACTTATTCATAAATTAATAGTTCTTTTGAAAAATCATTTACAAAGGATAAGCATGTAGGTGTTTAATCGATGATGTTTTCAAAATTTTAAAATCGTAAATTGCATTTCATGAGAATAATTTTTCAATCGATTTTACCCCGTGCAGTTCTCGTTCACAAGATTTCATGATCCTCCTATAATTATCGCAATTGAGTATTGTGTTTAGCAATCGGTTCACACAACACAAAAATACAAAATATAGATAAGACAAAAAAATTCCGATTTTTTCTCCAGTGTAGATGAAATGGAATCTTCCTTACGCTCGTTTACGGATCATCCAATTAACTGGTGCAAATGCATAAGAACAGCTGTCGTTCCATAAAAAAAGCTTTAATTTACTTAGCTGTTTTCACACGCTGAAATTGGGGAAGCAATCACAATGCAATTTACTTTTTTCAATACCAAGTATTAGAATGAACTGCTTCACATTACTGCATGATGAACTTGCAATCAATCAACAAAAACAAACAAGCATAATATGGTTTGGTAGGTTCTATATGTATCTCACAGTTGTTTTAAATTAATATATAAATATAAATTAAACGCTTAAATAAACACCACAATCAAATTGCAATAAAAATTAATGACCAAAAGAAAACGACGTCTCAAGTCACAAAAGAAGTATTTTTCTTCATTAACGCTTTTAATAATCACCAATACAAAAATGCACACAAGGCATGACCGTTCACAGAACGTAGAAGCAGGTCACTCTTCCTGTCACTGAATAATACATTACTATCCGGAACAATTCTTTAATTAATTTTACTCGAGCGATCCTCATTTCGCAGAGCGGGAGTCGGAATCGAGGATTCCCCAGTTTTAGACGATCGAGCGAAGATAGTGGTTCTATCAACGGAACGCAAATGGGACTCGAACCGTTTTTATATGTGTGCGGGGGGGGAAGGGAATCGCGGAGGAAAGCTCTGGGAGTCGTCTCGGATCCCTCCCTCTCACCTCTGCAACTTCCCCGACGACGACGACGACGACGACGACGACGACGACGACTATGACAACACGAACGATGACAAAGATAATGACGACCACGACGACAGAACTTTCCCCATTCTTCCTTCTGCCCGTGGCTGGTTTTAACCAGCATATACTTTCCTACCGACATCCCCTAATCTAGAGTGTCGCATTATTTTCTAACAAATGACGCGCCTTTAAACCATATTTAAACAAACACAATCAAAATCAAATTAAAAAGACTAAAACAAATTCTACGAGGTCTTATGTCGATAAATGCAATTTAAACGAGAGGTAGCAGTGGATTAAATGTTACAAGTATTTTGCTGAAAAGTTGCAATAGCCTAGAACTCTCCAATGAAACGGCCTATATCCACCATAGCTCATTTTACACCATCAACATCCCACAAACCCATCAGTAAATACTGAAATGTACACTACACACGGACAACAGTTTGAACGTGAATCTGACTTTGCACTACCTAGATTTGATTAATGTGTGCCGATTAAGTTGAGAATAGGTCCAGAGCTATCATCAATCTGAACATCAATCATCATTCTGCCCATTCATTAGAAGTGACGCGTTACGATGAATGATTTCCTAACCATGATTTGTCATATAGCCACACCATTTACTGTGGAACCAAAAATAAATACTGATATTACCAGGTCGTGATAATGATAATTTTGCTTGAAAAGGGTTTTATGTACAATTCTCTGCTGAATATTAATAACAACCCTAATATAAAAGAAAACATATCACACTTCTGCCAAAGCATTTACCTAAACAGGTTTGACGTTGACATTATAACAACAATCACTGGTAAGAAAGTAACTACAATAGCAAAGTAACACAGGTAAGAGTAGGAACTAACATCATGAAAGTGGTTTTGAGTATGTTTCAAACAATTGTTTCACTCAGAGGAAATGTTCGTACCCAAACCAAATTTAAAATGTTGTATAAAACTCCCCCGATAATGACGATTTTAAAATTAATTTCAAGTTTCATGTTGGCTGGGTGACACCTCTAAAACGGACTAACTCTGCTAGCTGTAGGCTTAAGGTGTCCGAGTGTAGTAGTACGCCACGGCTTGGCTGCGGTGCCCAAATGGGATATATTTTGCCTACCATTCGAAAGGATTGAGTTTTACTTTTTGCGCAAGCTTTAAGTATACCTAACTGTTTTGTTTGTTCTTTAAATTAGCAATTAATATGCGTTCACAAATAATACAGTTGCATAATTTTTTATTAACGAGTTTATTATATTTTATGACTGCCAATCACTAATGAAGATCGTATTCAACAAGTAGTATAACCTTAAGCTGTGTACCAATAAAAACATTTGATGTCACAAAACAATTTAACCATACACCCACCAACTTTGCTAACCTCTTCGAGCTTGAAAATATGTATTATTTTCAAATTGGAGAAGACGAAACAAGAACGCGTAGAAGAATATGCAATTTCTAAGGATTCTCATTTTGAACGGTTGTGAACTGAAAGTTGACATGTGAAATCTCCAGGGACGGCTGTTCTGTGCTGCATCTGACAGGAGAATTGACGAGTTATACCACGCTTAATCTTTTGGGATTTACTGTTAACCGAGGGACTTTTTTTACTATTCACACTGAATAAAGGCTTCGCCACCTTGACAGAAGAACTTGCATAAAATTGTTGATTTTAACGGAAGTAAAACCATCGCTAGCTTGCAATTAGTATAGGTTTGTTAATTTTTTGTCCCTTTGGAACTGTCTGAACTTATATCTACGTGAAATTTGGAAAAATAAAAATGTAAAATTTGAATTATAATAATAATAATCCACTATGACCAACTTTTTAACAATTAGAAAGTTCTTTTGCAGAACGAAAAATCTCCATTAAACATTATTAATTAACTATGTATTATGTTTTTTTATGTGTTTGAACTTCAGTTATGATTTTAAACTTTATCTATTCCTTTAAAAATCATGAGTTGAAAATGTAATGATAAAAAACAGCAAATACTACAAATAGGTTTAATAAATACTCACCGTGGTAGATTTCTAATTTATTTCGTCATCTTAAATATCTGGGCACGAGAAACACTGAAAGTGTCTTCTTATCCGTCGGAACACGTTTAGTCCGGGGTCTATCCAAGTTGACCTAGGACAAATTGCAACAGAAGCAAATTTGGTATGATGAATGATATCAAATTTGCTTTTGTTGCTATTTGTCCTAGGTTCGGCCTCAAATTCGCGTATAGACCCCGGACTAGTTATGCTTCAAACACCTTTGCTCATTCACATACTTAGAAAATAAACTTTCACGTATCAGTCCTACATACAAATTATTGACAAAACCATGAGTTTTAAGAACAAACGAGTTCGTTTTAGGGAAGTTATGTAGAAACGCGATCCTCTTCCATCATCAGATATATGTAGCTTAAACATTTCGTTTATTGTGGGAACTAGGAACGAATTTAAAGTTTCCTGAATTTCCTAACTCGACTGTTGAAATCACGCAGAGTTCAGGAGTAAATATTATATTATATTACGAACTCCATTGCACTTACAATATCAATACAATTTAATACAATATTGTAATAAGCATGGCACTTGGGGTTCCTGTTCTTCCGAAAACGGACGAGATGATTTTTTGGGGTAAATTTCTGCGATTTTTTTTAGATGAGTAACTTTTAAATAGTTAAGTTACTTTCGGTAACTTCTCATTTCCCAAAGAACCTTTAACTTTTGAGTTCCTTATTCTGGGGAAATGGCCAATACTGATCAGTCACAACCGTGTACCGCAGTTAAAGGGCGTGTCTTTTCAATTACCGGTAACGTATAACATTTATTTAAATGTATGTTTAAAATCTGTATTTAATTAATCAGTAAAAGTTAAAATATTTAACGTTTTTTAAATATAGGACGTTCGAAGCTACGATGAACTAGTTAGATACCTTACCCGTACGAATTTTTTAGGGCTAACCAAACAAATGCATTTCAATGTTGTTGGATGAGCGAAGCGAGCGAAGTGAAGATTCCATTATACTACACTGGAGAAAAAAATCCGGAATGTTTTTTTTTCTTTTTCTTTTTTTTGTATTTTTGTCTGTTTGTCCACACGATTCCGGCTAAACCGATACTCTGATTGCAATGAAATTTTATGGAGACCTTTGAAATCTCTGAACTTAGAACTGCCACGTTTTTGAGCGCAATCGGAAAAAGTTTTCTTATGAAAATCGCAATTTTAACGATTTTTTTCGATTTTTAAAACATTTTTTCGACTTATAACACCTACATGCTTTATCCGATTTTAATGATTTTTGCACAGAACCTTTATTTTATGAATTAAGATATTCTTGTGAAATTTGAGCGCAATTGAAAAAATATTTATCATAAAAATCGATATTTTACGTTTTTTTTTCTTTTTTAAACAATTCTTTGACTTATCCTACATGCTTTATCCGATTGTAATGATTTTTTCGCAGAACCTTAATTTTATGAATTAATATATTCGTGTTAAATTTGAGCGCAATCAAAAAATTATTTCTTATAAAAATCGCAATTTTACGATTTTTTTTAACAATTACGATTAATTAAAACAAATTAAAAAAATAAGTTAATTTTTTATTTAATTAAATTAAATTTTAAAAACATTTCAACTTAATAATGATTTTTCCACAGAACAACAGAAAATTCGCATAACACATGGCAGCTCAATGCACCAATTACGCTCATCCAACAACGCGGCGGGACTTAAGCGTTTTCCTAGTAATATAATCAAGTAGACATTGGTCTGCAATATAAACTAAGCACACGAAACAGAAAAGGGACCAAGATGTGCTGGTATTAAACTTTACAACAAATTACCATGTTATATTAGTCTATTGAAAACAATTAATAGAGCTTTTGATAGAGAAGTGAAACTCTGTTTACGTAAGCACTGTTTTTTTTCATTTGAGTATGCAGTTTTAGCCACTTTCATTGTTTTTAGACTGTCCATAAACATTGATGTATCGATTGTATAATCACTATCTCTGTAATATGGAAACAATTAAATGAAAGTTTGAAAATTCATGCAACGAACCTGTTTTTAGTGCTAAGCCTACCCGGCGCCACCACCAAATTATCAACCCACCGTGAATTATTTTATTTTTGTATTTTTCTTCGACGATATCTGTTGATTGAATAACTTTGCTCAATCTTTTAATACTCGCGTATCCGTGATTGCATTTTGTCTCGTGTCAATAAAAATTGTGAAGTCAGGAGAAGTTTTTGAAAACTATAGTCATTGTTGCCCAGCACTTCGTTGTGTTTTACTATACGGGAATCCACTCCGAACAACTAAACCTTACAAACTCTGAATACTTTATATTTCAGAACCCTGGCTATAACTTTTTAAAGAGATATTGAAAACGCCTTTATGATACCGAGTAAAACTTTCACTGCACGTACAAAAGAAAGTTTTTAAGAATTCGATTATAAAAGTGGTTTCGGTTCTAAAATTGTGCAAAATAATTCTCGCGAATTTAAATGAGCCATACAAGTCAAAGTTGTTTCCACTCCGTGTGATTATTCCCGACCATGAACGAAAGTAACGGGGGCTAGAGTTCATTATTTTAATGTATAGAAGCAAAGATCGTAAAATAAGTCTTCCTCCAGTTGTATTTCAGCTCCATTCTGATATTATCTTTTATCAACCACTCTCTTCTCTTTATTTTTCTTGCCGGTGCTTGCAATTGGTCGTTCTGTATATAAGAGGTAAATTATTCCCGTTGTGGTGTTCTTACTTCGCCTTGGCGCCCAACTTGTAGATTACAGTTCTCACCATCATCATGCTCTAATTAATGAACAAAGAACTTGGCCTGAGTGCAATTATGATATTTATCCAAGAACAATATATAATCAAATTGCTTCGCAGTGGAAGATATTTAATTATGAAATTTATCTAATTTCGTCAATATTCTCCTTGTTATAACATATTCACAAAAAACAATTCCAAGAAATATTGCCAAGATACTTTGCAGGAATATTAAATATGTGAACATTAATCAGAAAAAAGTTTAGTGTGTAATGTGGGCTTGCAACAGTTTTGTAAGTAATCATACAAAAATACACCCTAGTAAAAGATGCTACAAAAATCTAAATGAAATTTTATTTTAACATCGCATTTGTTTAAATTTCTCGAAGTCCACAAATAAAGTGACAAGCGTAACTATATTTCAAGGCAGCTGAATAATACGTTTCCTTTGCTAGATTTGAAATGTCTCAACCTTTATTTTATGCTCACAACATTATTTTATCTTAATATTTAAGACTGTCTGAACAACTAAATTAAATAAGGGATAAGGTACCTTACACAAATGTAATTTAGATTAACTCTGTGATGTACAAGAAATTCTTTAAGTACAAAACACTTAAGAAATTGGACGATGGTTTATTTTATAAGCTGCTGCAAAGGGCGGTCAACGTTTTAAATTTTAAATTTTAAGCATTTTGCTTTCTTGAAAACAGAATTTTATTATTCCGAAATAATTACTGCATTTTTAATGAAAACTCTGGAATTGAACAGAAAAAATAAGACAAACAAACATTTTGTATTTCAATGCAAAAAGTATCAAAATTATTATTGTTTCAGCCAAACTATAATTGCGTTCATTATCATAACAATATAAACATATTACGATCAATATCTAACCTATTTCCAACTTTGAACCACATTCTTGGCCCCATGGGCTTATCGTCTCCATACATGACGCTACTACATCGTATTTTACTTCCTCTGTATTATCTACTTCACTTCCTTCAACTTCATTTTCTTCTTCCTCGGATACCTCTTCCAGTTTTTGACACATATTTCTTTCTTTCCAGTTCACCCTTTTGCAATCAGTGTTTCTTTTCTTCATATCCATTACTTAAACCTCTTCCCACAGTCTGGGCCGCCATCTTGGTTTTCTTCCGATATTAATTATATTAATTTTAAAGCAGATCACACTTTTCTACTAAGTTAATGCATCAAAAGTTCGTAATACATTAATTATATTAAAAGTTAATAAAATTACAATGAACGACGTGCTTATGTTGATGTGCTTCATTATGTGTCTAAAAGGATTTCAAAACTATGTGATGGACAATGGAAAAACAGATTTTAAACAAGTATATGAGTAAGCGTCAGTTGAGCCAATAATCATACAAATAAATTTGTACTTGTCTTAACCAAAGAGAATTAGTTAAAAACGATACCGAGTGTCAATGTGTAACAATTAGTTATTTTTCGTTTTTAAATTTAACGAACACGTGTGTGCTGCGTTATGAGTAAAACATTCCCTGGCCTGATAGATTTTAGTCAATTGTTCATTTAAAGATAGCAAAATTTAAGTTTTTTCTTCAGAATTTCCACATTGTTAAATATATAAACTTTATTCGTGGACGATTGCGATTAGCCTGAACCATCCAACCAAATAAGTTATCAAATTCAAACTAACACATTAAAAATATTAAAAAATACACACTCAGAAAATGTGTTGTTTACTCAGTTTTTATATTCATCTTGACATCTTCATTTTATTTACTTTCAATAATAACGAAATTAAATGTATCTATTTTCATTGAATAACATTTTTAAATTCCCATCATATTTTGCTGCGTCAGAATTTGCATTTATAAAATAATTCCACGTGTATCACTGTGTGATGCTAGATTCTCTAACTTCTTTGGAGAGGTTATTGGCAAAGCAAACAACAAAGAGAGAGGGTCCATCCGAAGCCAACGCCTCTTCTGTGTGTGCGTCTGTTTACTTATCATATAGATTATAGCCCCGCGGCTGCGGCTGAAACTTTGTAAGTGTTCTGAAGGCGATAAGGAACAAACTGGCCTTTCAAAGATTCGGCATCACTCCGTCAAGAACAAAATGTGTCTATACAGTTCTGCTTTGACCGTAAAAAGAAAACCATTGGAAGAATATTATGGCATTCTTAAACGAGTCAATTAGTAATATTATTATTCAAATGAAGGAAGATACCATTTCTATGTATTAAAATAATTGATATTTTCGGTAACTAAGTACTTCTCGTATTGATAAGACCACAGAAGGAAAGGGTATCAAAAAATTGTAATTTATGGATTAAAAGAAAATAGAAATGAATAGTACAGCTGGACACATTATCACAAATGAATAACCATTTATAAATGTTTTTTCGAAAGCAATACACAACATGTTATTATAAATCGAAATAAGTTAAAAGAAAATAAATCAAAGTAAGTGTATACCACGTAAGAAGCCTTATATTTTATTGAAACTATAAATGAAGTTATGTCCTGCAATGTAATTATATCCAGCGATCCTTTAGATTTGTTGTAACACGACAAATTAAAGATCAATTCAGAGACGAAATTGACCTCGTTTGGGATGAAAGAGTCATAACATTTTAATGAAACTAAGTATTGTATTTAGTATCGTCATCATGGACACTGCTACCAGCACAATTTCAAGTAACGGCCAATAAAATGAGCATCAACTCTCCAAATGGTCTTTTAACTATACGTTCTTTAGGAAATGAGATCCTAGTGCCTACAAGGGGCTATCTGGCTAACTGTTACGTGTTGACCTCGTATGTGGCTCCACGCCATTATCCGCACTTCTTGGAAGTTATGTGGAGAACATCTCGAACAAGTCTGGAAAGAGATTTTCGTCCACAGAATCGAACTAATGCGTTTTATATGTCATTCTGTTCAATACCTATTTTGAAGGGAAAATAAAAGAAAGTTTTATTTATTTATCTAACCTTCATCCTGTTAAGTTACATAAACTGATTAACAAAGGAGTATAATATAGATTAACTAATAGCGAAAGTGTCGCAGTGAGCTTCACCATGTGTATTGTGAAACAAGTTATATTATCAAATATTCAAGTTACGTACAATATTTTATAATATTTTGTTTCAAATAAAGATAAAATTCTATTAGTTGCATCGTTTCTTTATTTCTCAGATACATCGTGTATTTATTTGTTATGGAAATTCTTATGAAACTAAATTATTGCTAGGTTCTTAATTCAGATTACAAACCTGGAGTAGCATACCTTCTGCATAGGAATCAGGGAAATACCAATCAAGTAGAACGAAACGTGTGATAGCCAGCTCTTGTGTATGGCGGGTTGATGATCATATTAATATCTATATCATTAGCTCTCTTGTCATCTCTAGTGCGGCTTGCTTGGAGTGTTGGTCGGTGCTGGATGTTCCGTTAAATCCAATGAAAAGCGTCCACAGAAATAGGTCATCGACTGGTTCCCAGTATTAACCACTGAATGGCCGTCGAATCTGTCGGTCAGTAAGTGTCCTCTACAGCATTTAGCGCGCGTTATTTATCTGACAACGTTGGGATATTCATCGTTGCCAAACATTATTATAGTATTTAATACTTACGACATAGTGTCACCATTGGCACTGTTTCAAGTAAAACTGCATGGCTGACGATAAATTCTGTACTAAAACCAGGAGCATTTTAACAATTGATCTCAAATGAACAATCTACGGGTATTTGTCTCGAATAGAACTGTGTTTAACTAAACACCATTTCCAAATAAATGTCGAAACTAAAAAGGTGAATTTTCTATTACGTTAGTTACTTATTAATATAATGTGATTTACGAGTTACGAAAACCAAGGTCGTCTTTCAGTAACTGGTTACTTTACTGTCACATTATTCTTTTTTTACAACTCGGTAGGAATCATTAATTTGTAGATGCATTACAACATTCAACAGCCACATATGATAACAAGATGTTAGAGTAAAGGTTGAGATTTTCGTACGAACTGTGATTAACTTTTATACCCGAGAGTACAACCACAGTATGCACAGTATACAGTAAAAGTGAAACAAAATAAACACCAACTATGTAAAATAGTTTTGTCATTTGCAAACCCCACTATGCTCGTAACACATTTTATTCTAGTTGAAAACAGGGAATGTACAATGTACATAGTTTCATTCACAAAGTAGCAACAGATTGACAAGTCTTAACAATGAAGCAAAACATGAAAGTAGCGGAAAGAGTGAATGATTGTTGTATAGGTAGGTAAAGTTGATAATGGTTAGGCAGTAAATGCTATTCACAAAATCATTCGATATGACTATTTTTATTAAACTTCATAAATAGACCACGATAATATTTCATATTTATTGTGCATATACACATTGTTTGAATATCTTGTTATTAATAACATATGCAATAAAAATAATTGGATGAGTTTGGCGAGGAGTGTGGTTGGTCGGAGGACAGGGGTGTCTGGAGGGGAGTGATAAGTGTTGTTAATATGCATTGTTTAACAAGATAAAATCATAAAGGTAATCACGTTGCCAAACCGGATTTTTTCGACACAAAATGAGTTTTAAATGTAAAACTGGAACATCTTTTTGTGAAAATTTTATTCAAAATAAAATTTGGAACTCATAAAACGCCCCTACATGTTTTTACTACCCAATCTATTTCGCCGCGGTATTTAAATTCCCATTACGCGTGTTCTACTTGCGGTGAAATTGAGTTTGCAGCGTGCGTCATATCTGCAGGCAGTGAATGCGGCATGTGCAGTGGGCAGTTGAACCAGACAAAGAGCCCGTCTGGCAAAGTGACAGCGGGGCCAGCCTCAGACAAGTTCATTAGCAGAGGGAAATGTGACACGGCACAAGCTCCGGGCAGCGATCGAAACCATGCACACTACCGGGAATCCGTGTTTAATGGGCGCTATTCTTCGTAATGTGGCAATTTATACATTTCACGCGGGGGACACAGAAGGGCCGGGAATCATGTGAGTGGTTAAAAGGTAGTTGTTTAACGAGCCTTGGGCCAGACCGTTGATGGAAACAAGCATTAGTGGAAATATCCCGATTAATTGATGTGGGAAACTACCGGTAAGCGTACAAATAATTGGGTTGTTGAATGGTGTACGCCAAGTGTGTGTATTGGATGTTTTTTTAAAGGGTTGTGTTTAGTGGTGTAATCAAAGCAAAACAACCTACACGTCTCAATGGCTATAAAAAGCAGGCCGGACGAAGATGAGGGGACCCTCGTCGTGAGTGACTTTGTTGAGTGAGTTTAAAGAAACACTCATAAGTATTATATTGTCGGGTCAAATAATAAACGAACTAATAACATTTAATTAAATGATAATGTGGAAAGCAATATCACATAACTAAAAGAAACGGGAGGAAAACAAAAATCAAAAGTTCACAATGGTACATTTTCACCCGGCACCTCCACCAAAAACGAAATTTAAAAAATGTAACCCTTTGATTTAGAATTTTTAGTTTTCGCTTTATGAACGTGTACCCGTAGAAACTAGTTAATATATTTCAGCACGTATGTTTTCATATAATTGCCCGCAGAGGTATTGAAATATCGTCATTTACAAAACATACCATTGTTTATTTAAAATATTAAAAATGTTTTATTGGGTCCATGTTGTGATTTGCATTAGTACGTGATCTTTGAAGTTTAATTTAAAATTAAATGTATATATCTATTCCGCATCATATGTCATGCTTATTGGCATTCGTGTAATTTCAGTATCAATACAGGATATTAATTAATTCAAAAATGTTTTAAATTATGCAACTCACAATCGTAGTTCAAAGGAGACGAACTCTACTTTTTCAATAACATTGTGTACGACTGAGCAAAATTCTAAATCACAGTCAAATTAGCACTGGAACGCCACGATTCTAGCCGTAAATGTGCGTTCATACTTTCCGAACAACGTCCACATCCTTAAACCAATCAAAGTAATCAAAATGTAGTGCCCATCAAGATTATCCTTGTCTTCGTACATAGCTTGTTTTCCTAAATGCGGTCCCGTCTGAAAGAAAGAATATTCACAAACCTTGATCAGAAGTGAACATTTGGTTGGACTTTGCAAAAATGGCAATGTACAAGAAATGGGAATTTAGTTAACTAACAGACAAAAATCAGAACCAAAAAAAGTTGATTTTCCTGCGAGTAATCAGAAAAGTGCAGTCGAAACTCAGCGTCGTGTTTGGGCGCGCCCAAGCCTCTTACCCGGCACCTCCACCAAACACAGAATTCCCACGAGTCTGAAGAATCTCTCCCCGGATTCCTCGTCAGTCACACGCCGAGGATTTACTTCAAAGTGCGAGTTGATGAAATCAAGTGGCACATTCGAGATACCTCCTTCCACGTTCCACTGCAAGCAATTTGAGCCGAACTGCGCGGGGTCAAGCAATGAGAAACACTGTCATCAAAGCTAAAAGCTTTGAAGTTTCCAACTGGATTCCGTTACCGAAATGCAATATACCAATATATATGTAAAAACCTCAACTCTAAATGGCTTAAAGGTTAATTAACGTCTTAATGGTGTTATTAGTTATCTACGTATTGTGCACCGAAGTTGTCATGGATTTTATTTAAAATTAACATTATAATATTTAAATTTGTAATAAACAAAATAAACAACGATAAAAATCAAGCACATAAAATAGATAAATGTGTATTTAGATTCTCCTGACTTGGTTACAGAACTGACTTTCAGTGGATGATAAAATTAAGGCACCTCCGAGCTAACCCTGTCGAATATTATATAGGAAAACTCGTGTTAAACGTAAATAAGTTGAAATGATGAACGAGTAAAACGCGTAAAATAAACCATCAATAAGCATCGTATTCATATGGAAATTATTAATGATATTGAACAGGACCACAATATTATCAAAAGTGATTTAGATTTTGGTTTACTACTATACGACGGCTTTGCAATAATTTGTCTATATGTACTCGGAAGTTGGTCATCTGAAAATATTCTAGCTTGGCTTTAAGTATTTTTGTATTGTATTTATACATGCTTTTTGTAAATTTTTTATATGGCTATGTATGGTTATGCTAATTATGTGGAAGATTGATAAATAATTTGACAGTACGTCGACATTTTTGGTGTTTTGTTTTTTCATCATTATATTGTGTAACAATTGTGTTATTTTTATCAAAGAAAAATACACATCCATCCATCTGTTGTAACGAAAAGATGAAGAACGCACTTTAAAAAACATTTCCCTTGCTTAATGTATAACTTTCTATGTGGTTGCGAGAAATTAAATTATTTTCGTCCTCGTTTTTCCTCCTCACTTTTAGAAAGCGTTCGAATCAAAAGTCGCGTAAGGCATGGTAGGGAAGCCCATCTAAAAATCCACTTCTCTTCATCTTGCGACTCGAGTTTTTTTCTTTCACTCGAACCGAAACGGGATAATGCATTCGAAAAGGAAACGATTGAAAGGAATTTCACGCCAGATTGAGCCGTTAATGGCTCCCCATGAAAACTTTTTCGTGCCTGTCTTTCGAATCGTTTGGATATTCAAATCATTCAAAAGCTCACCATCACTTGTTCAAATAGAAACGATTAAGTGACGATAGTAGTGATACAACTTCGTAATTTAATCACATAAGACACTATGTCATATGTTTCGAAATGACAGCACAGCAAACCTTTTAATTTTTACTATTTAAAAACCACATTCAAATTATCTGGGAATATTTATTATAGATGTACTTCGTCTTGACGTCAACATTTAATTTAAATGACAACCAAATTTAGCACAACTAACAAAACATCAACTAAATAAGGTACGGTATAAGATATGAATCGTTTATTTACAAGCTGTTTGAAGTAATATACCCAGGCAATTCCTTGTGGGATTCTTTCAAATATGGCTACTGATTTTAATTTACACGGATGAGTATAATTTAAAAACATTTTTTTATGAACTAGTTCCCGACACATATAAAAGAGTGTGTTATTTGTATACAAAACGAAGAAAATTTTTGTGAACTAAATGGGGTATTTATTATTCATGTATATTCAGTCTTCTCATCAGAACTTTTATGGAAACATAGATGAATCACCCCATGTAGCTTTTAATGTCAATTGCAGGTACTTTAGAGTAATTATAAAACGACACACAGAATTTAAAATGTATATTAAGCCATTTTAACTTCTGAGTACTAACCCCCGAGAAGGCTTCAGATAGTAAGTGGAAGATGTGTATTTTTTTACCTTTTTCACTTTCCTGTTAGTAGTTAAAATAATTGTATGTGTGTATGGTGTGAGTCGTTAATCAGGATCTTTACGAAATGTGGGCTACATTTACAATGTACATGTTTAGATAATGACAGACACTCTATACTAAGCTTTGATCTTAGTGAAAACCGTTTCATTCTTACTTGATAGCGAGTTTTCACTCAAGCATTAGTTCATCATTTCGGTAAAAATGTGTGTATGTAAAAGTAAAATGAAACGCAGAATTAGTGTTATGACCTAGGCTAATATCCATTGAATGTGTATTAATTTGATATACTTAGTAGATATCCAATATGATTTAAATGATACATTTTTTCACGGAACTTACTAGGCCTAATTACGAAATAGATTTACGCAACCAGACAATAGTCTAAGAGATAAAAGCATGATAAATGGCACTTATTCATGAAAATGATTTCAAGTAGTTATTAGTGTAAGTTTATTATTGGCTGTGCATTGCAAGTTATAACAGGTAGTGAACAGTGTTTTAGTTGCCGACTTCCAAAATGTTGCTCAGGCAACGGGAGAAATAATTACCGAATCCACGCAGCAAAGTGTTCCTCAAATTGACCGTTATACGACCAAATAATTTAAGTTCGTTTGAGTGAACTAATTTTCTATCAAGCAACTTCAAGATTGTTAGGAAACCTCAATCGTTTGTAAACGAGATTATGGTAAATTGCCTTGAGTTTCATGCTTATTACACTCTTACCAAGAAGGAGGGTAGGCGGTGATGTAAAATCTGATAATTACATCAATCCTCTAATCAACATCCACGTTGACGGTATAATCATGCCGCCCACGGGAATCAAACTTGTAAGAGTGTACTCGTTTATAATACTATAATTTATGATGTAACATACAGATAAAAAAAAATGGTAGCCATAGCTCACAATCAATTAGTAAAATATTGTAGCGACAAAACAACCAAAAATATGCATTTTTTAACAGAATTCGCTTCATTGATACTAATTGTCATTTAACGCGTAGATCATAGACTTCGTATATATTGACTTGGACTATTTTCTCGCCTTTAGCCAGCGGTTTAGCCGAAGTAGTTTAACCGGTTCCCACTAGAAACACCGAAGTTAAGCAGACTCGGGCGTGGTCAGGGGTAGGGTGGATGACCGCTCTGCCCTGAAACTCGCGTATATCGCTGGTTAGAGCAGATGAGGGTTCGACAGCTAGTGTAACGGCTTCGTTCTCCTCAACGTCTGCTCGGCAGTCCGGGTTAATGGAGGAACCTATATGACTGTCAAGGTTACACCGTCCTTTCGGATGGGACGTTAAGCCGTTGGTCCCCTTGGTACTTTTCGAAAGGAGTAGGCTACGTGCCGGTACCGGGTTTCCCCTCCTCCCTTCTGTCAAACTTCATCTTTATCTATCACCACTTATCGTCTCGAATAGCCAAAGTGCATTAATATGAGACGTTAAGCAATATCCAATCAATCAATCAATCAACCAATCAATTTTCTCGCCTTAATCATCCATGCGAGATAATGATGACGACATGTTACTGTGATAGCACATGACTGTTTCTGGAGGTCACCGGATCGATACCAGCAATCGACAGATATGACTGAAAGGTATTTCCTAAAGTTTTCCTCTGTCAATAACGACGAATATTGGGAATGAGTCCTACTAATAACCCTTGGGCATTATTTCGTTACTACACGAACTCTCTAATTATATAGTTGAATCACAATTATATCTAGATTTTATTCATAACACATGTAAAACTGATCTGGACCACAGCGATCATTCATAAATAAATATTTTAAGAAACCTAGCCTGTCCTGTACCACATGGCTAGATGGATACACAAGGAATGCCATAAATATGTACACAAGGAATGCCATAAATATGTTAGTGTGGTAAGAAAGATGAAATGTTGGTTTATAATTCCCAAACGAATTTTTTAAATCAAATTTTTAATGCAAGTTAAATCGATATCGCTTTGGCTCTAGAATGCGTGTCACAGTAACATATTTTAAGTTATTATAATAAGTGAATCAACATTTTTTGTATCCGTGTGGCATAGGTATTGGGTGCGCTCAACAGAAGTAGAGTACGTTATCCTGAATCTATTAACGTCTCCTATTCTCATAAATATTTAAATGCGTCACCATATGACCTTCATTTCCTTCCGATTATAACCTAAGGCTTTAGAGTATGAGAAAGCTCGCCTGTAAAGCCCTGATGGCGCGTGAAGTTCATGTATGGCCATGCACGTAGTGACATTATGTCAACGCAGACAAATCGGAAAATACTTTAAGCCCCAAATCCTTGAAACGTGAGCGCTTGTGGGTACAACTGACGATCGTGACCGTTTCATTATTTGCGCGCCGTTAAAGATGAGTGATTAAACTGGGAATGGAATGAGGTTTGCGATTAATGAAGTAGGAAAATATACCACTGTTTGGTAACCAGATAATGGAGTAGCAAAGGTCACGTTGGAATTAGTTTCTCTTTTTTATATTCACGTGTCCATATTTTCTTGTCTGAAATTCATTGTGTTTGCAATTAAGAGTTTTCGCCACTAGAGTATTAGAAGAGAGGTCGTAAAGTTATTCATGTTAACACTGCATACTTACATTTAATTAAGCTATGAAAACAATTAAGCATGAAAGTAAAAATTGTACACCCATCAAAAACATTACAGCTTGAATGGCACACCCCCACTGAGAATCAGTTATATAACTGAGTGGGTAGACTCTAAATACAATTTATTTATTTATTTATTTATTTACGGAATAATGCTCATTATATTCTTGGCTTATTTCAAGTTAAAGAAACGTATTCATTATCGTCGGAGTGTTTTGTGTTTTGGGACACAACTCAATACAAAAACATAGTATTTTTGACATTCAAAATTTCTAAATCGGTGTTTTTATTCAACACAAAGTGGAACCAACAGACTGCGTTAAAACGTAAAAATCTTGTACTATAAAGTACATAAGAGTATCCCCCCTGGCCTTGTTAGTTCAAGTGTCGAGATAGGTCAAGAGTAGCGCCGGGTGCACAGGTAGAGCTTAGCTTTATTATAATTGACATCACCTCGCCATCTCATAAAGCTGTATTAAGCTTAATACCTCTGGAAACATAACACGTAATAGGTTTGCATTGTAGTGAATGTGTCTGTAAATGAAGGTCACGACTTAACCTATATTCTCTGTTTGAGAAGATAAGAAGTGCTGAAGATTAGTTTTATCATTATTCTTACTTTCCTTCGTTTAAAAGACACCTACGTCATAAGGCAAGCTTGTGGATGTTCTTAGAACTTAGAATAGAAATATGAAGGCATTTTGTTTAATAGTTTGAATTTCGACACTAATTGAGTCGATATGTAGGTACTTTAGTTGTGTTTCGTAAAGAACCATACATAAGCAACTTGCTCTTCTTCAAGTAACCAGGTAAATAGCGTGAGGACAGTTTGAAGGGAATCGCTAGGTGCTGTTTTGTAGTCACTCTTAGCATTTTCCAGTGGTTTAGCCACGGTCGCTTAGCCGGTTCCCACTCCAACACCAAAGTTAAGCAGCCTCGAGAGTGGTCAGGGGGAGAGTGGTTGAACGCTCTGCCCTAAATCACAAGTATTGGAGAGCAGATGGAGGGTTCGAGAGCTAGTGTAACGGCTTCGTTCTACTCGACGTCTGCTCGGCAGTCCGGGTTAATGGAGGAACCTATATGACTGACAAGGTTACACCGTTCTTTCGGATAAGACTTGAAGCCGTTGGTCCCCTTGGTACTTTTCGAAAGGAGTAGGCTACGTGCCGGTACCGGGTTTCCCCTCCTCCCTTCTATTCATCCTTCATCCCCATCTATCACCACTCATCGTCTCGAATAGCTTTAGTGCATAACTATGAGACGTTAAGCAATATCAAATCTCTCAGCATTTTCTCTTGATTTCGAAAATCCTCGGAAGAAACATTCTCACGCTTTCTGGTGACGAGCAACGAACTGCTCACCTTCTGTGTTGGAGTCTCGCGTGTAACGCACGAGCTACTTCTATCGGTCATCAGTAACATGAAGGTGTTACGTGAAGATTGAACAAGCAGTAATTAGAACTTACGTCACAACAAACGCTTAATCAACATCGGTCAATACGCTCAGAGAAGCAGAGCAAGCCAGGTTTCAACTCGGGCCAAACTCACCTAAGCAAAGCGAATCTAAATTTATTCTAATTCACACGAAGTAATATAACACAAGCGCGGGTACGGGCGTGACAAAACTCTGGAGTAAAGCTTTATTTCATCAAAATATTGTCTAAGAAGTATACGCAAACAAACTCTCTATTTTGATGGCGGTTCAGAGTTAGAAAATACACCCTGTTTTAACTAGAAAAGTTACAGCATACCGACGCAAAGTTCACCAAAACATTCTGTATCATCCTTGTTCACAATGAGCAAATAAAAATGAATAATTTAAGGAGCCAATGTTTAAATATTTTTTATCTGCACTACTAGTGCATTAGTAAGACCATAAATAACAACCCTACTATGGTAAGATATGTTCTTTAAAAACAAAAAATTGACGACTTAATTGTTTATTTCTAGTTTTTTCCGTGTGTAGCGCCTTATTAATTTAAAACAATTTCTTATTTGATTTCGCCCCTGGTTTCATTACACGTTCGGATTCAGACTTTTTATTCTTCAAATATTATCTTGGTTTGCATAGAGACCATATTATTTCAACTAGCGCCAAAATATCATAGAGCTTGATTACTAACTGTGGGTCATTGGATGTTTTTTCTGTAATTCGTCAGAAATTTTAAATGCGTCCATGTGAAACAAATCTCCTGGACAAAAACACTGAATGTAACCTGATCCCAATTGTTTCGGCCATGAGTATACACAAACGTTGACCCAACATTTTCCAGATTTCAATCGGTCGGATTGAGCTGCCTCTTTGTAACAACTTGATTATTCCCCAAACACGTCCGGTAGCCGGTAGGGGGAACTATTCGGGATTACAGGGATAGGCGGCCTGTAGCAAAACATCAATTTCCCACAAGCGTGTCGACACACAGTAATTCCCTTCCGAGTGCTGCGACCTAGCTATAACTCACCCCACCACCGCCGCTCGTAGTACACGAAAATCATCATCGAGGGACTGTGCGTAATGGATTTTAATTAGTCCTATCTTTACTTTCTTGCACACAATTTTATACGCTATGCGTTGTGATATTACTGCAATTATAATTGTGTACCAATAAGCATTGAATAAAAATACATACATTTATAAATTTGATGCTTTTGTACTGACTTATCTTACATTCCATTCCAAATAGTATGTGATGCCAAATCAAAACAGAACAATAAACACTATAATGTAGCAAAATAAGTGTACGAAAAAAATTATTACGGAAAGAAATTTATATGTGTCAAACATTATGTTAAAGAAAACCTTTTAAATGGTTGGATAAAAATACAAGTATTGCAGAACGAATTTATAATATATTAGTGAGGCAGCTTAGCATGAAAACATTTACACGCCGGACAAAAGCACCAAATTTTTACCACGTGCTACTTAGGCCCATAGCTTTTAATTTTTGATAGGAACCAGCTTTTCCGGCGGCCATCTTGAATTTTACAGCGGCTATCTTAAAATATAAGCATTTTACCAATATCTCGGCTTCCAAACGACTTAGGATCACAATATTGGTGTGTAAGTATATATTTTCGGGGTCAAGGAATACAAATTAAAATTAAATGCATAAGACGATTTATTCATTCACAACAACACATACATTCAAAATTAATACAAAATTACACACACTTTTAAACCTTTTGTTAATATGTTACAATGAGTATTATATGACAGATAACTTGATGATTCCACTAATAAAAGATACCATTGCTCACGCCGTATTTAAACATTGACATCCGCACAGTTCCGTACAATTTCAGCCTGCCTTTTTGCATGCACATCTTACATTTCACCAATTCACTACATGCCTTTAATGCAACAGGTAACATGTTCCATACAGGAACCCACGATACACTGTTTCTATTCAGTGTCCAGCCCTAACCTTCTCGATCAGGAGCATTCTGTATACACTGTGCTCACTGGTGCACCATTACTCCTGCCTGGAATGCAGCCCGCTTTGAGTGCTGCAGTAGTGCGTTCCTATTTGGGGGAAGTTTCTCCACTGTCTTACTCTTCTGGCAAAACATCTCCTTCCTGGCTTCATGCATATGTTCTACGTCACTGGTCTTATCATACAAGATAATGGTGAAGTGTTCTAGGAGTTTGAAATTTTCATCATCAATCTCAAGTGTTGTGTAAGGGTGAAGTGCTATGTATGTAAAGGCATGTGTCACATAGCAATTCCATGCATCCCAGGCAGACTTCTTGCCTCGTTCGAAAAATGCAGATGTAGTATCACATCCCGTGAAACTGTGGAAGACAGGAAGGGCCAGGGATTTCTCTCTACCCAGCTTCTCGTAGATAGCATTAATGGAATGACAAGTGAAAGTTTTGCCTGTACCAAAAACAACCCAAATCTTTACATCTGGACACAAAGTCAACAGGTGATGAAATTTGTCAAGGAGGATCACCACTACATCTGTGTTAACAGTACGCACCATGCAGTTAGTACATTCATTCTGAAGTGCAGTGATGAGCAGCCGGGTGTCTGCTTCCTCGTGATCACATGTCGGCATGCATCTATTAGTACCCCGGAGAATAACCGAGGCACCAGAGGTCACAATAATTTCCTTGTTATTATCGCATTCAACCCTTGCTAACTTTTCAGAAATGAAAGCAAAAAGTACCTGTTTGTTGGTGGGGTCTCGTAACAAGTCAGGCCAATTGAGTGGCAGCTTGTTCTTTCGCTCAACCTTTCTCCGAACACCATTTCCTCGCTTTTCTCTTGTGAATTCTTTTAGGCTGTTCCCAAATGTATTTGTCACGCACTGAAGCAACTCTGTTGCAGTTTATGGTTGTTTAATGATGTGTGGAATGAATACCTGATTATCATATTCATCAAACGTCACAGTGTTGGTAGTTGGAGGAGATGCACAACAGCGGCTCCATCGAGAAGCTTTACATCAATGGCATCAGGAGGATCGTTTTAGGGAATCCTTGTCCAGAATGTTTATAAGATGGGATTTCTTTCCTTGTCGCAGTTTTCCATCGTCAGATAGTGAAGGGGAAAATGGATGGTTCTCATGGCTGAAGAATGTGGTCATGTCGCTCGCTCTATGCTGCATCACTATGTATAGGCGAGAGAACAGAGACCTCGCTCTTGAGTAAGGGTCTTACCCTTTTGTTTTGTCTTAATCTTTTGTGCAGCATTGCTGAACAGAGGAAGAGAATTCTTATTGATTGGTTCATGAATGGATCGAGTACAATCAGTTATCACTGATATGCAGAAATTGGCGTACTGATCCTGTCCCAGACTCAGCACTGTTCGCACCATATTCACTACAATGCCGTCCAAAACTACTCTTGTGTCAAGAGCATGTAACTCATCACTGTCCAAGGTTCCATTGATATAAACCCAATGACTGTTCCTTAAATGTTTGTATTCTTTTTTTTATTTGTATTCCTTGACCCCGAAAATATATACTTGCACAACAAGTTTGTGATCCTAAGTGGTTTAGATGCCGAGATATTGGTAAAATGCTTAAATTTCAAGATGGCCGCTGTAAAATTCAAGATGGCCGCCGGAAAAGCTGGTTCCTATCAAAAATTAAATGCTATGGGCCTAAGTAGCACGTGGTAAAAATTTGGGTGCTTTTGTCCGGCGTGTAAACATTCACCTCAAATTTGACGTTAAGCTGCCCCACTATATATATTTATACATATTTATATAAAATTATGATAAAAAAAAATGAAGCGTAAATGAGGTGAATAAATTGAAATGTTTTCGTATTTAATTATTTTTTCATACAACAAAGCGTAACATTCATTTGACAATAAAAATATTTTAAAAAAGTTTTAAATAATACAAAATGTTTCATGTGGCCAATAAAAATGCTTCAATAGTCATCTAACAACGAAACTAACAAAATGGTACAAAAGAGACACAATTACATCAAAGCAAATTTGAAAAAATAGAATGTACTGTCAGTGAAAAACAGAGCTTTACAAAATTATTATTTTGTGAACGCGTTGAAAATACTAAGAAGCTTAGCAAACGCTTTTTTAGTCCCGTTGATGGATGAGCTTTTTTGTTAGTTTTTAGTTTGCTTGGGATTTCTTTACTTATCAAGTGCTTTTTGAACGCATTGTAGGTGATTGTTGTCAAGTTTCTATTGTTACTTGTTAATTGTTATTATAAACCTCAAAAAACCTTTATTAAAACCTTTATTTATATAGATTCTGGCTAATTTTTTTCAACTTTTTCTTTCAAAAGGTACTACATCACCATAATCTTAATGTCCATGTGAAATATGAACGTTGTAGCCCCACCCGTTTGGTCAGAATCGGCCCAAATGTCACGAAAATAGCGCACTAAAAATCGAAAAAAAATCGTAAAAGTACGATATTCATGAGAAAGATTTCTTCGATTGTACCCAAAAACGTAGCACGTAAGTTCAGAGATTTCGAAAGTCCCCTCCAATTTTCATCAAGATCGCATATGCCGTTTGCCCGGTAGAGAGCGAACAGACAGAAAAAAAGGGGGAAAAAACATTGGAGCTAAATTTTTTGAGGGGTCAGTGAAATTGAAGTCTTCGCTTCGCTCATCCAAAAACCCGTGGGTTAACGTTGAAAGTAATATTAAAACGGCAACCGGGCTAGTGTTAAAACACATAATTACGTTGCATTACGTCACATCTAACTAGTTCAGTTGTATCAACTGCTATTCTTGTAGCGGTGAAAGTTTCATCGTTATAGGGCTTAACTCAAATCATCATGTCTCGCTTGATACTGTTTAAGTTAGAGAAAACAGTTCTTAACTTCTTAGTTTTTAAGTAGATATAGTTGGAACCACGTGTTTTGAACAAAGAAATATCCGAAGAGTTTGCACTAGTTTCGCAACAACTCAACTTTTACAAAATTATTTAATTATGTTTTTTACTGTCATACAAATAACTATTATATTGTTTACAAAAATGTGTGTTAAAACACATCAATCGAAAATTAATCCAATGTAATGCCCTGGAGACTTAGTCACTTGATCTCTGTTCACGTCAGTGCAGTTTGGCACCTTTGAATACCTAATCGTGTAACAAGCACAACTAGTTTTGTAATTAGGTAATTCATAATTAGCGTTAATTGAATTTGTAAGTCTCAATGTCAAGATAAACGGTAAATACGAGGAAGATTTATGTGAAAGATTAAGCAGCTAATACAATTTGAGTTAACGACGCGTAAAATCAGAAGATGACAAAGAGGCTTGGAAACCACAAGGCGTTACCCACCCAACCCACGCTTGACGCGCACGTTACTTTACGACAGAGGTAAGCCGTACCTACCCGTATCACAGCTACCCTCATCTCTTCATTATTCGTAAAATCCAGCTTATCGTCATGGTACGGCTACGTTGGGAATTTGTTCACGTGATTTAGACAAGGGAAACGGTGATAAAGTCTGATGCACCTCGGTATAAAACTTTGACCATGGCCAAAGTTCGTACTTTCCAAAGCCAGAAGCAAATCTTATCGGATCTTATTTTATGGATTTTGGTAGAAAAACAAAATAATTTACGGAAACTCTTTTATTTCCATCTAGATCTACTTTAAGAGCCCTCAAAAGTTATTTAAAAGCAAACATATCGTTCCACGTGTTTATAAATACATCATATTCGGCGACAAAAAAAGAGTTTTCAATCTTTGATCATACGTTAAAATTTTAACTTAAAATATTTCTCCGAAGTATAGGACAACATTCGAATAACTCGCAAATAAGTATTATGACATAATAAAGTATGTATGATGATGCACGAATTAAAATATAATTATTTGATAATTATTATTGCACTCGAATACACGCAGGCATTTTCTAGATTAGTTTAAAAAAAATCCGTATGCATTGGAAAGCATGCAAATACTAAAGTTTAACCTAAAACGTCAAAGTGTAGCATTTCACAATACAATTGAAAAAAATCGGTAAACATTAACTATTTTGCGAACATTGTTTGCACATAAAACTATAAAGTGGCACTTTCTTTGTTATGAGGCTTAAGGTTGGTTGCGATATTGGACTCGTGGGCTCGTAATGTCCTAACAGAGAGAGAAGATGTCCACTCCCAATTTGAGGGATTTGAAATTTAAGTGTTCGATTTATGTGCCAACCACCGTAATAACTCGCCTGAGGGACAACCCGGAGAGAGTGGGTGGGTGGGTGGGTGGTAACCATAACGACAGAGCATAAAACACTGCCGCCTTGTCTTCGTTTAGCATCCACTACTTGAGACACGTGTCTCTCTCTGTTCGGGTAGGTTGAACACCAGGGCGAGGTTGAAGAAGGAATAATAACCGCCACTCGCAACATAACACATTAACGTTACGACTGTTTCCGACCAATGTAGTCACTTTTGTACACTTGTATCCTCAAACATATACAGAGGTTTCTCCTCCATTATTCTTATAAGTTCTCAGTATTACAATACGTCTCAAGAACAATTCCGTCGGCTTTTACTTTGGGTTAACATTTGAAAACACCAATCAAAACCTCTTAAATTATCCAAATATATTTTACTACTTGTTTATAATAAATTGATTGTAATACTGTCACCAAAATGTAATTATTATTGACTTAATAAATCAATGTCTCCACTTGTGGTTTACCTTAGCCGTTACAATACTTTATTTTTTAACAACTTAACCCTACACTTCCATTTATTATGTGTATCATTTCTAGGATGCATTCAAAGTCACCATTTTTAGATAATATACCGAGAACTTTAGCCTACAGCGGGATTAGAACTCTGTACACTATGGAATACATTGAATGACCCACAATAATTATGAGGGATGAAGCTATACATAATTTCGAAACGAAATCGTGGAGAAAATTCATGAGTATTTCATGATATTTATATGGACAATATACCGTGGACAGTTTAAAACTGTGACGTCAACGGTACTTGCATTATATTTATATTATGTGCGTGGTTAGTAGTCTACATGAATCGTTGGCGGTTACAGCGTTTCAGTGTAAAAAGCGAAAATAATCTCCGATGTTGTAGCGCTCGATGTGATTTTTCCCAAAATTCTAGTGTTCCATTATTTTGTACTTGGTATTCTCCCGGATTTTTACACGTTTAAATGTATATTGTGGGAAAAATAGAGTTGTCTATGTCTATGAGGCTTTAAAAATCAGCAATGTACAAAAGGCAACATTTGTAAGTCATGTAGAGGGGGGGGGGGGGGCAATAAAATTGTGCTCTTGTTTTGCGCTTTAAATTGTGTTTTTTTTTTTTTTTTGCAGAAGGGAACACAGGGTCTCGTTCGTGCACTTCAAGGTCTCATGGCCAACACAATACGACGGACCTGATCAAAAGAACTTGCCTACTCCTCGCATGTGAGTGTGAAAAATTGTTTACATAAAACTAGCAAAAATTGTTCAGCTCGTGGTACTTATTGTTCTTAACGTTAACGAATGCCCTTATTCATATCAAAGGACAAAAATTAAAATAAGATTTACTTTGTCTTGTTAGCTTTGCAAATATTTGTTTTCACTCTCGATGAGACAGACTTTGACAATGAAGTATCATTATTTGGCACGAAGAGGAATTCACATGATTATAGTTATTCACCTGAATAACCTTTACACAAAGAGTAATGCTGAGTTTAAACGAACCCTGTACGTTTTGTTCAAACTAACTCAAAGCAAATTGTCGCTGTTCTCAATCAACCATTACCTTATAAATCTCGCCCGTGTGATGTTCCTCACCTGCTTTACTTCGTAACAGGGGCTTGGATCTAATTGCCTTTGATCATTCAGATTGAAACCGGTTTAACTGTCGCACTAACAACATGGAAGTCAGTCACTTTACAGTTTCTATTTTTTGAGTTCGGTATCTCATCCAAAAGGGCACTAATACGTATCCTTGAAACATGTTGCGAGTACATCTATGTACTTTCACAAATTGTAAGTAGGTAATTACCATGATTTTGTACGAATGGAAAACGAGCGGTATACTCTCCAGTATTTCGAAGGTAAGTAAAGACTTAACGAGCAATTACTCGACTCAGAAGCGGGAAACACAGTTACAGTCACAATAAGATGCAGTAGAGAATAGTTCAGAAACTAAGCAGGTGCTGCTTGATATAGAGAAGCGACCCGGACAGAAAATGTATTTACTTGTATCCCGCTAAGCTTATTATTACAACCTGCTTCCACATACAAACAGGGCCATTCTCGTGAACGGTATTGCTGGTTTTGTCACAGTAAATGTAACCAATAAACTGTGAGTGTAACACAAGTTTATGGTACAGTTGCAAACAAAGCTTTCTAAAGGTAGATTTTAAGAACAATGTTGCCAATAAAACCTCGATACAATATGCACATGTACATGCGACAGACAAAAGTAGATTCTGTGAACGGGGTTTAAGGTTCAAAGTTGAATGGGGGTTAGAAAAGGTGGATGGGTCACACAAATAAAATCACGCCTCTTGTATTATTATTGTATGTATGTATTGGTTATGATGCGTGTCAACATTGTTTAAAAATTGTTTGCTGTAAATTAATTCGTTTCCAAATTATGTTGTTTTGATATTTCAAGAAGTTTTGAAATGTAATGGTTGTTTAGAGGCTATTGCGTGGCTTTCACCAAAGATAATTATTACCAACACACATACTAAACACTAGCAACTAGCAAACTTGCATTGTAAGTTCGAAACAACGGTACGGAAAGTTCATTTAAAACAGCTAAAAATTATGTATTTAAACGTAACACCAATTAGTTCCTTTTTATTTTGAAGAAACTAAATACAATTTAAAACTTAAATACAGGTTACTTTGTAAATAATTAAAAGCAAATCCTACTCAATAAAGTTCATACGTACATTTGACACATAGAAAAACCTTTGGTGTATTATCTTTCATGGTTTGTATTACAGTTATGCCATATAAAATTGAAATTCATAAAAAAAAAACAGTGCAATTTAGATTGATGTTTTCACTTAATGATGCAGCCCCACCAACCAACTTCTGGGTGAGGAGGGGGGATGGGGGGGGGTAAGTCTCGAAACAGAGACAATGCTCCTAAATGAGCGCGCTCCACAGTCGCAGTCGCTGACTCGCTTCAACTTCCTCTGGAGTCAGGACAGGATATGGTGGAATCAGCTCTACCTACCTGAGGCAAGACAGTCCCCGTAGAGCACTGATAACCCCTGCCTCGCCGTGAGGAAGTTGGAAGTTGGGCAAGATAGGGAGCTATCACACAGAGGCGAGACGCCAGATGAGGCGACAGAAATTAGGTCGGGAATGTTGCTTAAATTAATGTGTGTACCGATCATAAATGATTACTATCAAGTACATTGCACTCGAAAGCCCAAATTAATTGTCGTGCATACATAGTTCATATTAGTCTGGCATGATTAAAACCAATTGTATCTGGATAATAACAATGAAATAAATAACAATTTCCCCGACATATCGACGATGTTCACTAAACTAACATTACAAACATCAATTTGATATAATTTGAATCGAGAATTGAATACACGAAACTTTATTAACACTATGTACTTTTTCACCAATCATTGTAAATAATTTGCTTTGCCAATTTCCATTTACGAGTAAAATGGTCAACAGAGAGCATTAATGTGATGCAACAACGTAATGTCAATACCAAATTGCAGCTTATGTAAAATGACGTTATATATAATATAATATTATTAATTACTCAACCGCGAAGTTGAAACATCGGTAATGCTCGATGTAGCGTCCTTCATGTATTTGTATTTGAATTGTATTTGTACATATTATTATGTAATGTATTTATTTTGTTGGTACCAGAACACTTGGTTTAATTTTTTTAGTCCAAAAACATTTCGTATAATTATTAGGCATTTCGTCTACAGACATTTCGTCTAACCACCTCTTGGTCTAATCCATTTCGACTAAAACGGCATTTTAGTCTAAGAAATTTTTGTCAAGACATTGTATTGGGTCTTTTAATTATGTTACCACTTCCCTATTTCAAACGTCAGCGGTTTTGCTCAGTATTATTATCAAATGATTCATAATATTACCAATTTGAAATTTCATAGAACATCTCACGAAAGATCAGAGGGAAACACAAGTCAAAATGACACAGCTTGCAGGTGGACATAACACAGTTAGGCGACCAATTTACAAGCGCTATCTAGCCAACCAGCAACAACTTGAAAATATTGTACTTAATTATGAAAATTACAAGAATAACGACATTACACAATTTTTAAAAGCTGTAAGTTACAAAGTAACCTCATTTAGTGACGATGTAGTGCCCGACGAGCAAGAAAATTAAATAATTGTACTACATTAATTTTAGATTGATTAATTGATTGATTTGATATCAATTTAATGTAAAAAATTATGTTTTTTGCTGATGGATAAAAATAAAAAGACGTCTCATTTTGTGTCAAACATATTTTAATGATGTATTTACCAATTCTAAAATTATGTTACGTAAACATTTTGGTTTTGTATATAACATACATACAAAACATAAAATAAGATATGTTTCATAAAGTGCATGCAGCTTTTATTTTCATTAAATGTTCTAAAATTAGGCATTTATGAAGATTTTTTAGACTTGAGATTAGGCCTAGACCAAATGTTTTCTTAGACCACAATATATACTTGACGAAAGAACTGTATACAAAAATACTAGACTAAATGTTTAGTTATACGATTTGTCGCATTAGACGAAAAAGTGGTTAGGCCAACGGACTGATTATACCAAATGTCCGTATAGACAAAGATTTTGCTCACCATTGTATTAAGGCTATTCCACCGCGTTTTTTCTATTTTCCAAAATATGCTACTAAGTCAAAATATAATGAATGGCTTTGAAACATGGCTATTTTAGAAAATCAAAAATATTTTTTTCCAAATTTTTCTGATCCGGTACACGGCCAATATAGCCACCTCAAAATAATTTCAAACTTCAATTCGCCAGGGCACACCATTCAACGTAGGGTGTTGTGCTTTTATGACATTAATTTTCAACTGTTTTTCTTTGGACTGACTGAGAGAAAACAGATTTATTTTAACAATTGTCTTTCCTGCGAATTTTTTCGTTTGGCGGTACAAATCGGTAAAAAATACCGCCAAACGAAAAAATTCGCTGGAAAGACAATTGTTAAATAATCTGTTTTCCCTCAGTCAGTCCATAGAAAACATTTAAAATTAATGTCACAAAAGCACAACACCGTACGTTGATGGTGTGCCCTGGCGAATTGAAGTTTGAAATTATTTTGAGGTGGCTATATTGGCCGTGTACCGGATCAGAAAAATTTGGATAAATATTTTTGATTTTCTAAAATAGCCATGTTTCAAAGCCATTCACTATATTTTAACTTAGTAGCATATTTTGGAAAATAGAAAAACGCGGTGAATAGCCTTAATTAAATGGATTAATGCCCTCTATACGTACACCTTCTACCATAAGTAAATCAAGGGATCTAGTTATATCTACTTGTCTCCGCCCTTGATTTACATCTGGTCGAGCGTGCTTGTGCATTAAGCGCCTCTCAAGTAACAGCCAAGTACAAATACAAAGTATCACAATAGCATGCGACATAACTATATCTACAAGCAGCAGCATATCAATAGAAAGTTCAATAAAACCATTAACTTAGATAAATATAAATATTGTAAACAAAAAATATATAAAATAAACAATTTAAAGGGGAAATTGTTTCATTTTCTAACACCCACTTTGTACTAATAATGATTTAAAGCCATTGAATAATCAATATATTTTATTTAGTATGGTTGTGAAAAGAACAGTTACACGTTATTTATTTAGAGGTGCTTAATTTTATTAGACTAGACTGATTTTATAAATCTAAATTTCCAAAACAAGTTCGTCTGTAGGAAAGAGTTGTTTTAACTGAATTCACATGAAATAAAAATATATTTTTTTTTTGCTTTGTTAATAACTGGTTCAATAAAACTGAATATAAAATAACCCATAACGCTCAGTATGAGGTTTAATGAAACTATAAGAACAGTGTGTTTCAGCGTGGAACAAAGACACTAACTTGTTGAAGAACTTTGAACTTACAAAACTACAAAGACCTGTTAAAATACAAATCATAGGACATTTCTCTGTAAAAACGTACTTTAATGTCATATGATTTGTGATTTTTGGATTAAGACCTGATAATAAGCTGTTCAATAGTTTCATTCTTTCGAAATGGAACACAATTTTTAGCTTTATTAAAGGTTTATTAATTGTAGTTTTTGTCGTTTTTTTATATTAACTTATTTGGATTTCCGATTTTTAAATAAGTGCTGATGTATTAAATAATTATGATTAAGTGACTTTTTTTACGTTTCAAAATATTAGATTGGAATCTATTGAATTTATTTTATCATAAAAAGCGACAATTCATTATAAAACGTGTGGATAAGTTGTAGCCTGCGAAGCACAGTTTTCAACCCGGCACCTCCACCAAAATCGTAAATTTCCTCGCGTAGGTCATAGCTTTTATGTACCTATTAGAATTAAATTATTTTATGTGATTAATATATGAGAGAACATTAAATTTTAATCGTTAACATCATTGTGTGCGACTGGAGAAGGTTGGAAACCTCAATCAAATTAACATAGGAACGCTATGATTCGAACCTACATTCGAGCCTACATTTTTCTATCGACCTAGATTATTATTTTCTCAGAAAGATAATACCGATCCTCGTAAATGGCTTGTTTCCCATTTTGACCCCGTTTGGTCACACAATTTTTAGATCTTTTTTTGTTGGTTTTGAGGACTCGTCCAAAAATATTTGTTCCGTCAATGGAAACAATGGATACGTACGAAAAATAAGTAAAAACAGTGTACTGAAAACATAACCAGAAAATGTGAATTCTCCTTCATGTAATCCGAAAAGTTCGAAAGTACTGCACTACACAGTGAACACGCAGAGCGTCCGCACCCAACCTTGGCCTTAAATAGTTTCTTATTCGTTTCAAAGACCTGAACAATTTAGTGATCCAATCTGAATAGAACATATTTTTAAACTTAAAAACGCACTGTTTTGTTTGCATTTAAAGTTATAATATATATAAATTCTAATTTTTATCGTGTGTTTTTTTTCATATTAACGTAATTGGGGGACTTTCGATTTTAAAATGAGTGTTAATGTACTGAATAATTGAAACACGGGTTACTTTTCTTATAAAACAAAACATGAGTTTTGAATCTATTACATTTCTTTTATTATGAAAAGCGACAATTCGCGGTAGAATAACTAATAAATTGTATGATTGTTCCGAATAAGCCTGGTAGATTCCGGCGCTTTTCGCGGGTGGAATCGTCCAGCTTGATTGATCAGTGTATACTACTTCGGTATGCCGGTCTCTAGTTTATCATTATTCGCTCGTCGATGGTGTCGGTGCCTACAGGGTTGGATTGGTCGGCTTTGAATTTAATGTCCCCCACTGAAAATCAGTTCTGTTAACGAGTGGGTAGATTCTAAATGCGAATTTATTTATTTATGCGTATGTGATGTTGTAGCCTGCAGGGCAAAGTTTAAAACCCGGCACCTCCACCAAATTTATTAGTTTATTTATTTCTTATTATCTTATCAATTCGTAATAATATTGCAATTCAAATTTTGAAAAGAGTGCGAATGTATTAGACTAATATTATTTCAAACAATCCATCACTCAACCAACTTTTTTTTTATATTGCATTGGCTGAGCAAACTAAGTAACAATATTAAATCTTCCACAACGTTTCTAACATCCATCTATAAGTGTGAACAAACTTTTACAAATGCACACAGCATTTCGTTCATAATTTTAGTAATCTCATATTACGGCACCCATCGGAATAATGCCCCTATAAATAATATTTCTCTAATCAATATGTATACAAGAATGTTCACTGTATTGGTTATGTACGCCAAATAGAACGTATATATGCTCAACACGTATTCTCCAAGCATTGTATAGAGAACGTGAACCCTTACTTGTATTAAACTCGAGTACGACATCCGGTGTAGAAAACATTCAGTGCAGCATTGCTCCTTACAATGGCCGAGTTGTTGTTCAATGTGGCTTATCGTCTCGGAGATTAGAAAAACAAGATGAAACAATAGCAAGTAGCACGAGACCTAGATAGAATACCTCGTCGATACGGTCGGGTGGGCACAAGGTAGCACTGCAGGCTATCACGGCCAATTATTGTATCGGATAGGGAAGGAATTTAGCCCCAATAGGGAAGAAGGAAGGATCAAGCTATTTTCCTGGGATGACTTTAGAAGGTAATCTTTTTTAATTGGTTCGTTCAAGCATTTAAGTCTAATTTCAATAGTTTAATTATATGCCACATTGAACATCTAGATAATGTGACATATTTGTACTTTTGTGACAATTTAAACAAAAATCTTCTCTCTCTTTATTCTTCATAAGAAACTAAAAGAACAAGTACTTTATCTATTTATTTAGTGTATTTCTTTATATTAACGCCTGAATTCAACATTGCTGCCACTTTACATCAAGGTAGTAATAATAATAATTTACACGTTTTTTTTTTTTTTTTTTACATTAACGCTGTTCTTGTAACTTACCTATTTATATCTGATATAGTGGAAAATAAAATAAGAGTTTGGGTGTGTTTAAAAAATGCAATCAGTTTCGGAGACCTAAACAATTTCATATGCGGAATAAATGGAAACTGGAATTACTCCTGGATGAAAACCACCGTTTTGTCTGTAATGTATTATTACTTTCCGTAACTATAAAAATAACACGTTTTTGTCTCAATGTGATAATATCTCCACAGGAAGCTGTGCAAGAGAACGGAAACGGAAGTATTGTTTCATACAAGAGTTCTTACCTGATTCCTCCCACGTCTTGGATGACGTCATGGGGTAGAGTTTCATTAGTGTGTCGTCTCAAGCGTAACGATCTTCTTGAGGGGTGTAGCGGGGGGGGCGTTCTCCCAGAAGACATGCACTACACAGTTCTAATGAGGGCGGCATTTTAGATAAATCCCCCCAAGTGTCACTCAAGTTTAACAATCGGAGCCAGATTCTACCGTAGACTTGATCTAGTCACCGCTTCTAATAGCTCTGTGTGCATTGCATTATCCTTGTACATCTCATTATATATTCGCACGTCAGTTCCCTGTGCAAACTTCACCCCGTGTTGTGTGTCTGTTTGTTTTCTTCTCAAACGCGATCTTGGTTCGAGAGTTAAGCTAAGTTTGTTTTGTAGGTGATGCGCTTGAAGGCTAATCATACAACAAACAAATTATGTAAACAGCGAAAGTGGGGTAAACAGGGGCAAACTGGCAAACAGGCGATAAGCCGTCGCTGTTATCACCATTATTGACACATTTACCTCTCATTACAAACAATGTTGTTACCCCTTAAATAATTATATTATAATATAATAATATTATTCAATATCATTTTAAATTGTGATTTATCCAAATCAAAATAGGGTGATTGTTCAAATAAAAAAGTGTGACAAAATACGTAGATGAACTAAAATCTGTTTATTTACACATAAATGATGCTCTGGCTTCCAAATCGGTCAAAGTTGTAGAGAAAGTAAGTTATATGTTAGTGGTATATGTTTTTTTTATTTTTTATTTTTTTCCCCTTTTCTTTTCTTTTCTTTTCATTCTCCACCCTTTTTAATATTTGATTCATTCATTAAATGCATATAATATCATTTTTATTTGTTACCAAAATTGTTGTGTTAAATGCATTGTTGTTGTAATGCTACTATTTCAAATATTAACGAAAATGTAGTTTATTGTTGTTTCTGCATCTATGTAATTAGATTTATTTAGTTGTCCTCCTTGTAAATCAGTTTTTATAACTGAATAGGATAGACGTTAAATAAATAATAAATAATAAATAAATAATAAATAAATTAGGTCACAGGACTTTGTTACATGTATTGGAGCACAAGTAGCTCTGACATTCCAAGATGGAGAGTACATTCCAAGCAGTATAGCTTGAGGGACATTGCATAATCCCTCATTTGACTTGCTAACAAGAATGTGAAGTTCCGGTTCAATAGCCAGGACAGCGAAAGCTTAAAGGGCTCTTACCCCAAACCTTATTCTAAGACATATTCTATGGCATAACAACAAATTAAAATGATTCTCAAAATTATTATCTTAACCTAAGATTTAAGCGAATTTTAAGTATTCTGCTCGAGAATTTTGATAAAACTTTCGTTTTGTCAAATTTCTTAAATCGAGTTAAACCTACTTATTATTTATTTCACATTCTAAAGCATAGTTTCAACATAAAATTACAATTAAATAATAATCTGTCAAAAACTGCTCAAACAAGCTGAAGTATACATCCGAATTCCTACTACAATAGTTATTAGGGGTTAAAAATAATTTAAAAAAATGTATTTTTGCTCTTACTTGGCGAAACTTAAGGCCATAGGGCCTTCTTTCTGCTTGACCATTCGCACAAATAATAACAGTTTAGGAATAGGGCCTACACAGATTTAAATATCACAGAAAATTAATAAACTTCATACTTTGTCATACTTTGATTGAACCACGTGCACAAATTATACTTTAATAAATAAATAATAATAAATTTTATTTAGAGTCTACCCACTCAGTTATATAACTGATTTTCAGTGGGGGACTTTAAATCAAAGCGACCAAGCCAACCCTGCAGGCTCCGACTGCAATCGACGAGTGTTGACGATACCAACCAAAGATCGATATTTTTTAATTAGGAAAATTTAGCAATCAGTGGTATGGACAGTGCGAACACCCGCGAATCAACGCCAGAATCAACAAGGCCGATTCAGAACAACTTGAAATTTATTATGTGCTTCGTTGCTAGGAAGGCTCCAAAGTCACCGTTTACAAACTCCTAAGACAAGAACTGATGGACTTTAGTCCAAATCAGAAGTTAAAAAACTTCTGACTTTAGCGGGAATCGAACCCTGGACCTTCTGCATTGGAAGCAGATACGCTAACCACAAGACCATTGAGCCACACAAAAAAACATAGTCTGTCAACAATGGTCAATATTGTTTCCGATCAAAATCCTTCTTGGTATATGGGCAACACACATAACAAAAACTTGTAGAAATACAGCCAAACCTTACACACTCAAAAGAAATGAGATCCAAAAAAGGACCAAGCTCATCTCCCCTTCCACATCTGCGCGTTCTTAATTCATAAACGTACAGTGTCCCGTAACAGCATCCTTGAAAAGCTTGGCAAAATAAAATTCGCAATTATTAATTTAAACGTAATAGTTCATCCAAGTCCTTTTTTCTAATTAATTTTAACGTAATATCATGCAAATTCTATTTTAGTCGAGCTTTTCAAGGATGTCTGTTACGGGACACTGTACGTTTATGATTAAGAATGCGCAAATGTGGAAGGGTAACGAGCTTGGCCCTTTTTTAGATCTATTTCTTTGAGTGTGTAAGGTTTGGCTGTATTTCTACAAGTTTTAGTTATGTGTGTGATCTCATTACTTTTTCAAGTTCCATTGCAAAATTATTTGTTAAAATATAATAATTTTATCAAAGTTGATTTAATTTCTATGGTATTAGCAATAACAATAGGATGTAAAATATCTAGGCCCGGATTCATGTACATTTATCCTGGGTATAGTTGGTATAAACATGGTATAACAACGGTATAAGGACTGGTTAAGTCAAGGCAACTCACATCCAATCAAAACTTTCCCATGCAACAACAAACACAACTAATGTTATTTTCCACATAGATATTGAACTATAATTGGCTAGATCAGCAGTCATTGGCCCACTTCCGTGACAATTTGAAGCCATCTTGAATAAAGAAGTTTGCATGTAAATCAAATGGGAGCGATTTGTTGCCCAAATAGTTCTCAAGATTGCCGCCAGGTTGGCAGGTAAGCATACTAGACTTTAACACCAATTAATGATTACTAAATTCCCTTTTATGCAATAACTTCTTGTCTCTGTTTGTTCATTACCATGCTGCACAAGATAAAACCATATCAAACAATCCAGGAAATTCTTAAATGCATTAAATAAGCATAAATTAAAACGCTAAATCGCCATTTTGTTTATGGCAGATTGAGTCTTCAATTTGCTACGCTCGCGCCTGTGCGGAGGTATTGGAGACTGCGTATCTAGCCTACAATAGGTGTTTAATATCAATGATTTTCCACCTTTTCCACTGCATTCCACAGCCATGTAAATCAGCAGATTATCAAAAGAACACTGAAAATTCGCACCGTCTTTTGTTTTACATTTCTATTTAGTGACAGGAGAAGAATAGTATCAGAGTCGATAAAGAAGTTTCCCCGTTGGGGAGGTCCTCCAACTTCCTATACCGCCCTGGGTAGTCGGTTTTTGGCATTTGGAATCTAACGTTCCGCGCGACTCTGTGTGATGATTGATGGAACTACTTCAAAAAAAAATACGTCACTTTTCTACTAGGAGTTAACAGTCGTTGACGACAAATGGCGTGAAACGTCAAAATATTAAATACGATCGAATGTTGGCGAAGGTTTTCACATAAAGCAAACTCTCTTTATTGATGAGGATATTTCTGATGGAGTAGACCTGAGCTTAAGACCTAGGCCGACATTATGTATTATTCAAGATTTCGATTTGAGTGCCTAAGGCGTACTTACGTCTGAAAACTGTATTGTGGCCTTGGGCCTAGGCTACACTTACGTCCGTAAGGCTTAAACAAGGCACATCTCAATTTATTTCGCACGAAAATGTCAGTGACGCCTGCGCAACACTTTATAGTACAATAATAAATCAAAAGTAAATCGTTTTAGAAGACTAGGGACCAGGGCTAATATGATTGAAATAAAATTGAAGTTTGACGTTTCGTCTGTCATTTGTTGATTTCAGCGTCACTGCACATCGATAATCTACTGACCGTATTTAGCGTGCAGTGCTTTTATTAGTTTCACATTGGAGCCGCCCTCAGCGCGCAGGACGTTAGATTCCGTTTTGACTTGGGAGTTAGGGGACCTCCCCAACGGGGAAACTTCTTTATCGACTCTGATAGTATCCTTGGACAGGAGTTTTGCGTGAGATCATTAAAAGAAAAGAAAAGACGTATTATTTCCATACATTTTTGTATAGCCTAGGTGGACAATCATACTATTGTTTATCTGCATTAGGCTTTTAGTAAACAAAACTAGTTATTTGTGCGTTTAGTGTGTCCGAACAAGGTTGTGCAGGCCTAGGGTTGACTAGGAAAGGCCTAGGGCTTGTCAAACATGTAATGTTAGTATTAATTTTATCTAGTCCTATAGCCTAATGGAACTTTAGACCTACACTGTTGTATTATAAATAATTTTCTACATCTGGGCCTAGGCCAGGGACGGTTTCTGATTTGTTTTATGAGAGTAATGACAACTTTTCTCGTCTCACACATAGAAGCAAAATTTAAAATATCCGCCATTTGTTTACGTATTTTCTTATCCCCGAGGAAGGTGGAACCGCAATCCACCGCCTAACTCTGCTTATACCGTCGACAAGTGTCAAGTAACTATAGTTACTTGTTGATTGTATGCCTGTATAAGGCTTATTTTAAAACCTTTATTTGGAAGCCTTCCAGCAAACTTTTTCAACTTTTTCTTTCAAAGGACATGCACTATATCACTATAACCTTGATGTCCATGTAAAATATGGACGTTGTAGCCCCACCCGTTTGGTCAGAATCGCGGGCCGATTGAAACTGCGAATTAGACCGTAGTAGCAGTATTAGACCGTAGTAGCAGTAGCAGTACCAGTATTTTGAGCATGTTTCAAGCCATTTTTCACCAAGAAGGAATGCTCGTACCACAACCAAATTTGGAATGTGTTGTTAGGTACCTAAATCACCTCGATTTTGATAGTTTTCAAGTTCACATCACGTTTCATGACGGCTGGGTAACACCTCGAAATCACCCCAACTCTGCTTGCTGTATAAGGTGCTTGAGTGTGTAGCGCACCGCGGCTTGGCTGCGGCGCCCTAGCGGGCACCTAGATTAAGATCGTTGCACTGTTATTTATTGTGGGATAATTTTGCATTTTATTGTACCTAGCTCAAAAATTACCGAGTTTGATCTTTTTCTCCGGTAACCATTTTGTTTTTCATTTACTTTCTAAATTCATAACTAATTAGCCTGTATGAAATAACTTTCAGTTTCGGTTTAGCGGAAAAATACCCCTTAGAAACGTGCAAGCTAACTTTTGGTGGAGGTGCCGGGTACAGTAGGTGAGCGCAGGCGCTGACTTAAAGCGGTAATGATGACGATGACTGTGGCCAGTTGGATGTGTGCAATACGGATATTTAAATAAGATATAAATTTAATTTGTTTTGAATAATGACAAAGTTGGTGAATAATCTTTATTAAATATAACTTTACAGCGCAAAAATAAAATACCACTAGGTGTTCAACGTATTTACGACACATTTCTTGAAAACGTTATTGTTCCTAAACGCTCACAAATATGTTATTGAGTTCTATCATGTCTTCTTTATGACATTTAAAAAAAATTATTGTTATCTCAGAAGCACAACATTCCATTGCAATACCTTTTTGGTAACTACGGTCTAATTCTCCAACATTTTCAAATCGGTTAGCCAAAGACATTCTAAATAGTTTCACTGGAAAAATGGTTAACTGAAATTCCCCCTGACAACTCGCACACTCTTTGCATACTTACCAACGTACACGCGACTAACGTAAGGCGATAGTTTTTGTTTGACGAGTAAGCAAAGCATTGCCAGAGCGTCCGTAAACGAAACCCATTCTCCCAGTCGCAAATCTGAAGCAAGCCACGATAAATTCGATTTGACAAATTTCACAGCAGCTGCCTCCGGGCGTACGTTCAGACGATGAATCCCGGGACAAAAATAAAACACAGCACGAAGGCAAGATGGGTTGCCTACTAGGCGAGAAAAATTGACAATCTTCCAAATACATCTTCTGCCTTTATATTGTTTACCATCCCATTCACCTCCTGGCTAAGAGACGACAACATACAGACATGGTTGACACACCCGACAGTCCCGAGCATGTGTTGTTGTGTAGGTGAGTGACAGCTTATGAGTTAGAAGGAAACGACTCTCCTGCTGTTTTCCTACAACACTTTCTCTAAAGTCCTTTGTGTACACGCCGGAAATACGATGTCGAACATCTGAGCGAAACCGAAATAATGGTATTCAGTAAAATATTCGTGAGAGATTTTATAAATACAAAAGCATGCAAATTCTTACATCCCAAACTGTAAATACAAGAATTTAAATAAAAAAATATAATGTTTGCAATTCGAGTAAACTTATGAAGTCTGTATTTTATACAGGGATCAAAGACTACAATAATTTGAATATGGAGATTATAGAAATCAAATCATTGGACGTATTTAAAAGTGACCTTGAAAATTGATTAAGAATTTAAGGGTATAAACTATTGTTTCTTTAGATTATATTTTTTTCGTCGTTTGCAAAACTGAAGGGGAATTTATTGTATAAGCAACATGTAATTGTTTTTAAGAAATTGGAGAATGGTGTTATTATAATACCATAATTATTAATTAAAGGGGCTAAAAACCCCAAAAATTATTTTTTACCACGTGATCTATAGCACAATACTACACTAAAATGACCGTTTAAAAAATTATATCTTGTAACTGTGATTTAACACGAATTTTTGAATTTTTTTGATCCAGAAATTAGCGAAAATTGGTGTTTTGGGAAATTTCTTAAATCGGCTTTAACCTGCTTCTTTTTTGGTCCACATAGATACTAGAGTATAGTACCAATCTAAAATTTTCCCTTTATAACATCGTGTCTTGAAACTGTGCCCAAATATACCCTCAAACACGCAAAAATATGCATTCCAAAATCACACCCCAACTTGGTAATCAGCATATTTTGACCAAACTACTTGCCCAAATTACAAAACAAAATATAGAGAATTTACAGAAAAGGCTGTAGAGTACGTCAATAATGGCCAATATTTTTTAAAATCAAAATCCTCCAAGGTCACGGGGCATAAAGATCGTCCCCATGTTATTTCTTATGGGAGATTTTTGCCGATGGGACCTAGCTTTAAAAATGGCATGTTTTACCATTTTTTGGGAGGTCATGGTGGCCCCAATATTTTTTCTGTTAATTGCTAAATTTATTACTAGTTAGCCTGAATGAAATATATTTTTTGAGTTTAGCGGTTAAATACCCCTTTAAGCATATTAAAAAACATAACACGTAACATAATAACGTATTATATAATTGTTCATGAGTCGTGATGATAAACATTATTTGTATTAATTATGTTTTATATGAATCGAGGTTTTTGATATTAATGAGGTATTCTGTGTATGTATCATATTGTATTTTAAGTAATGTTAAAATTGGTAAAATAGCAAAAATTTTCTAAGTATGCATAACCTGAAGGTGTTATGGTCGCTGATATTTGATATTATGCGTTTTAAATGTAAGCACGGTTTTATCAATCTCATTCACCGTGTTACAACCGGTAGTTTCAAAGTTTTCACTAGATAGCTACAGAGTATACTCCGGAATATAAGTACAAGATTTGAATAGAAACTGTGGAAAAATTGATGACAAAAAAAGCAAATGTAGAACAGTCCTTGTATTCCACGCTATTGCAATATTCTTGAGTGTTGCAAGGTACAAAATGCAAGCCTCATTCGAAACCTCGTATAACACCTATGAAATGAGTTTCGTTCTTATTAATATATGATGGGCTTCACGACGGATAAAACATAGAACATAATATCTGTTTCAGACTATAAACAAAATTCATTATAAAAACTGATTTTTTAGTTCAATTCTATGTTTAACCAATCGCGAGATCATTTTTACCGAATATCAAAATATGTAGTATAAAAGTACATTTATAAAATAGAATTTTCTACCAAAAACCTTTTCAATACAAAAATAGTACATCACTATGAAACTTGTACTATGACTTGTATATTATTTAGCAGCAGTCATTATCGTCAATACTTGCGCAGAATTTGTGGATCCAGTGGTGCCAAAATTCCAACGTTGCACCCACATAAAAAGACAAACATAAAAGAAACACAAAATAGCCTTTAAAGTGTTGAATTGTACTTGTTAAGAACTCTGGAAATGAAGAAATGTTATAACTTTCGATCATACAAGGTCATAACATTTTACATTGTATGTCATTGTACACGGCAACTGTGTGTCTTTTCGTTTCATTGTTTTAATTTCTTATCGACAGTTGAGGCTCAAGCGTAAAGTGCGAGACACCGATTCGGGAGGTCCCACGAAAACCGCCCAAAGGTTATCCTGACGTGAAACTCTTTTTCGGGGTTTTCTTCAGTCGTTAATGTGAATACAGTGGGTGCTCTTAAAAAAGTCTCAAATATTCCCTTTACAACTGTCCTAGCTGTCCAGTTAAACTTGCATAAACTTGAGGTTATACAAAACCGTGCAACTAAAGTTATTCTTTTACATGTGTTTTATTCTGAAAGAGCCTCTCAGCGGTTGAACAAATGTGGTCTGCCAATTCAAAATTATTGTAAGCAAACTGATGTTAGATATTTAAGAAACTTAATTACCGGGGTAACAGACCTTGATCCGTTTAAAAGAATATCAATTTAGTACAGACAATTTAACCGAAATAATACTGGCCTTATTTTAAACCCTTCCCGTGCTAGAACATCTATATATCAAAATCATTTTTATAACCGTGCCGTTATTTTAATAGAACACTTTTCCTCGAGAAATCAAATATTCTACTAATTTCAATAAATAGTATAAAATAATATTTTAGTTTGTTATTTTAAATGTATATGGTACTATATTAGGCCTACCATATTCTGATACTACAACATTTTGTGCATTTAATGACTGTTTTTATCCTATGATTACAAAAAACTTCAAGTTATTTTCATTTAGTTTTAATGAAGGAAATCATGCATTTAATTCTTGCTATGGAGCTATGCCCTCTCTGTTTCTATTAAACATGTTAAGTGTACTTTGTATCTTGATTGTTAAAATAAATAATAAAAATAATAATAAAATCCAAAATCCTTAAATAGACACTTTGAATAGGAGCATGCATTTCACCCTGGGCAGATTTCTCACTAGAAATTTAAAATTTTAAAATTATTTTTTTAACTTTCTGAGATGTATTTCAACAAATCTTTTACAGTTGACATCTTTTTTCGAGTCCATTTAATGTTTTTTGTATAATTTTGTGTGCCACAGTCATTACAAAAAGTCTATTTCGAGGATTGTAAAAATTAAACAATTAACAACGTTTTTCTTCAATTATCATACTTTAATGAGGATAATAAAATATTGTAAATACGAGGGTTTAATAAAGCGAAAGGGACTTTTATCTCAATACAATAAGGATCGGTAGCTATTTCTAATTAATGGAAGATTAAACCCATTTCATTTCTTAATACTTGTTTATTAAAAACATATCCGTGCTTATATAAAATGCCCTTTCATTATGCAGACCGAATGTTTATTGTATTGCATAATCGAGATATAACAGTTAAAGGTTATAAGTATTTGGTAACAATCGATAGCTTAATTGTGTGATCACTAACCCTTAAAGGTATAGTGGATTTATTTCAGTTTATATTAATCCAGTCAAGAGCGAGAATGAGGGCGGATAGGAAAGCACAGTTTTGTGTGAATTACAATGTGCTACATTCATTTGAAAAATCAATTTTATCACATCATGGCTTAAGAGACATTACAAACAATTGATCTAGAGTAAACGAAAGAAAAAGTTTGTAACATATTTCGGTTTGCTTTAAATCGTAACTGACGTTTAGATAAAAATACCGAAGTAAACGGGATAGCTGTATCATAAAATATTAAGTACATAACCATTATTTTATCAACTTATACCACATATTTAAACTCAAAATTATGTAAACCAAAAGTTATAAAATAATATAACAAATATTCTCCTATTGGCAAAAAATATGCAGTCTAACAATGGGGTTTACCATCATGAACAATGCTTTGAGGATTGTATACGTTTCTCCGAGTTCTACAAAAAGTAGGGTTGGAAATAGCTTATAATATAGCAAGTAAACCTTCATTGTTCACGTTTCGTTCGGTTGTTTCGCCTAATGAGATCGGATGGGAAACAAATGGTATAAACTGTGTGCTTTTAGACAAACTTAAATCATTCATTAAATCATTAAATGGACGGTGCATAATGCAACTATTTTCAGAAATATAACTACGATACCTATGTTTTAGAAGAGTATTACAGGTTCTTAATCCAATTACACCATAATGATTATAATGAACGTTGACAGTTAAGAAATTAACTTGAACGCAAGGAATTTTGAAAATAAATACAAAATAGTAAACACCCCAGTTATTATCAATCTCTCTCTGAATGGCCCAAGCTACAACAAAGCACGACTTACAACTGTTGTGTACCTTAAAATAGTTTTGGCTTTAATTATCCCTTAGTAAACAATATTAAGCGGTGATGTTATTTATGCTTTAAATAAGTCCAGTTAGGAAAAAAGGTTTTTCCAAATACGAAAAATATTCTTTTTAAGATCAAGCAAAACAAACTGTGAACAGATCTTGTCATAACCACGAAAAACATTAGGTTTCAAACCTTCCAACCAAGTATTATATTTTCGTCTATTTATATTTTCACACCAAGTTGCTCCCTTTTCAATTAAGCCCCCTTATCCGAATCGATGGATCAAGCATAGCTCGTGCTTCTACAGTTAAGCTATTAGGTCTCACGCTTTCCGATTTATTAGAGTGGTCACCTCATACAGACAATGTAGCATCTAGAATCAAGAGTGGCTGTTTTGTTCTGAGAAGATTAAAGAAGATTGTCGGCCCTCTCTCCCTTAAGCTTTCTTACCATGCCCTGATTCATTTCCATATTTCGCACGGTATTTTGTTCTGGGGGGCCTCGACTAAGGCTAAACGAATTTTCATTCTGCAAAAGCGAGCCGTTCGTATCATTGCTGGGGCCTCTAGACTGAAGTCGTGAAGAAGTTTATTTCCTGCCCATAATATCTTTGCTCTTGTTTGCTCCCTTATTCATCAAGCAGCCATATTCGTAAACAATAAACCATCCCTCTTCCCCCAAAACTCTTCCAATCACTCCTACTCAACTCGGTTATCAGCCAAAATCCATGTTCCTTCTCACAATACGTCCCTGTATTCTAAAAGTCCTCACTATCTTTGTCTTACTATTTATAACAAAATTCCAACTCATATAAAAAATATCATCATCACCTACATACAAGGTGCGTGAACTTGGCACCCCCACTTTGCGCACAATATTCTGTCACTAGTCAGACTATTTAGTGCTCAATTAGTGCTTTCTAACGCACTCGCCCCAGAATTAGTGCACGGTTTAGTTTAGGAATGAATTACTAATAAGTGTTGGGGGTGCCAACTTCACGCTGCACCCCCACTTCGAGCACTAATTTCTAAACATGTTCCTCGAATTAGTGCTTAATTAGGCTTTCGATCCCTACCGAATCCATAATTAGTGCACTTCCGGTTTGGTCCTGCGACGCGGCGTCTGTTGGGGGTGCAACACCCCCACTTTGTTTTTTCAAAAATTTCTTTTAACAGATATTTAGTGCTTCATTAGTGCTTTCGATCCCAGGAATCCCATAATTAGTGCACTTCCGGTTTGGTCTCTGCGACGCGGCGTCTGTTGGGGGCACACCCTCACATTGTTTATTTTCAAATTTTCTTTTACATGTATTTAGTGCTTATTAGTGTTTCCATCTACCGAATCCCATAATTAATGCACTTGCATGCAATCGTCGACAATTAAAGCAATTATGTGAATAACTTTTTAAAAAAATACAAATTTTTGAAAAAAAAATTTACAAAAACTTTTTATTTTTAAATACTACATTGTGTAAAATTTTGAAGCTATTTGCTGTTAATTTCTAGGAGATAATATTTTTATAGAACCCTCCCTTAAAACTTAGCAATATTTGAGAAATATCGCATCATACACACGTTCTAACTTGACATTTTGGTGGACAATCGGTTTAAAAAACTATAATGAATAATTTGTGCATTTCAATACCAGAAAATTACTTGAAACCAGAGAGAAATATCGCAACGGAATGTCCTGACCCTCCTTAGACCCTTCAGCATTGGTTGCGCCAATCAACACTTCCCCCTCGCTTACAAAGGTCTGGATCCGCCCCTGACAGGCTGCTAGTACTGTGTTATATTTAAAATATGTATTTATTTATTAATTTATTTATTACAATGTCCAACTTTTTCAAGAACACATTATCTTATCTATGTGGATCTAGAATCAATTGTTATCGTAATGCATGCACACTCTTGTGCGCGAATGAAGATTGTACGTCGCTTAACTTCGAGGCGTCGAGACGCTATCAAAATTAAATTTGTTAACCAGTTTACATGCATATTTAGATTAACATTGAAGTATGAAATAGTACAACATAGACTATTAGATGTTTTATCTTAAATAATAATAAATGTAGCTTTAAGGATATTTCAATTACGACACTATTGTTAACCATGTTGTGGGAATGGTCTATTTTTTCATGAAACAGACTAACAATTAAATGTATTTAATAGCATTAGAGTGTATGTTAATTTGAACACAAACCTTTTCTTTAAATTTTCTCCTCTGTTCCCATCTCACAAAAATTCTAAATGGTTAAAACCTTTTCTCTGTTTCTGGTATATTTCAAATGCACGAATTTGGCATTTTGAGTTTTTTTTTTAAATATAGTATACCCAAGTCAGAAGTCACTAAGGGTTGATTAAGTTATTACGAATTGTGTTTCTTAAGGGAGGGGTGGGGGGGGGCGGGGAACACGGCAGTTTGTATCCTAAGCATGTTAATTATCCATTTAATACGGTACATTTTTTTTAAAATATCCTACATAGATCTCTATTATTTTCTAGCTGCAGAATTTAATCCTTTACACTTTCCCCTTTTCATTACACGAGTCTGTAGCTGGAAACTATATTTAATTGCGTTTAATTAAACGTGTGTTTACTGTATTTAAAAACAATTATAGTAACACTTGTTTGAATTTTATAGTTAGAAGTAATACAAAAACCGTATTATTGAAAGGGGCAAAATTTTGAGACTCAATATATCTAAATGACTTAATTTTCAAGACATTTGCATCTAGTTCCTAAGAAAATGTACCTTTGTATTAAAAATTAAGATTCTGAGAAAATCATGTCAAAGTTTTCAACTTACAGTTAGTGCATTCAAACTATCGTAATTTTAGTGTTGTTTCAAAAAATATGTTTTAATTAAAAAAATATATAAATAATAACATAATGAAATTACTTTAAAAGTTTTTTTTAAACTCGTGACGGCTATGTGGCCTTAAAGTAGTATTTAATTATATTTATTTAATGGCTTTTTACATACTCCATGTAGACACAAATACGTATGGTTTTTCTGGTTTTGATGCATTCAAAAAATTTGTATAGCACAAAATATAAAATTAATTCAAAAAACTCTCCATCTTCCATCAAATATGACAGCACATGAACAGTATTCGGTATTCAGTATTGATATTAAACATAGATCTTAGTTAATGCGTTTTTAAGTATCAATGTTGGTACATAAAATAGTTTGAAATGTTTTGCAATAGTAGTCAAAAGTAAATGTTTACATTTTGGTGCACACATAAGTCATGAGACTTGGGCTGTCATTGGGGATACAAAGCATCCATAAAAAAAGTAACCTGTTTGGGAGGAAAACAAACAGACGTCGATCCCTGTGACCAAACCGGAAGTGCACCAATTATGTGAAACAGTGAGATCAAGAGCACTAATTAAGCCTAATTCGAGGAACATGTTTAGAAATTAGTGCTCGAAGTGGGGATGCAGCGTGAAGTTGGCACCCCAAACACAATTAGTAATTCATTCCTAAACATAACCGTGCACTTATTCTGGGGCCGAGTGCGTTAGAAAGCACTAATTGAGCATAAATAGTCTGACTATGACAGAATTAGTGCGCAAAGTGGGGTGCCAAGTTCACGCACCTCTACATACATCTTTCAAAATCAAGCTCAAAGAATTCTTATTATCAAAATCTTATTACTCTATTAATGAATTCTCTGATGACTAGTTATAACATTGTTTTTCTTAACTTCAGATTTAGTATGTTCTTCTATTTTTGAAATGTTTTCCATTAATTTCATATTTAATCATGTTTGTATACCATAATTTATATCACTTATTTTAAGTATCATTGCCTACATATTTTGTACTATGTATAAATACAAAAGGTGTATGAAATAATAAGAATTAAATAATAAAGGAGTTCTAACCGTAATTAAAATGAACTCTTTGACTCCATCTCTAACGATACCCAGCAAACCATGACTATTCTAAACGTTTTGACATGACACGAGTAATATATTAAAGAGGCGTTTAAGTATTCACATCAGCAAAGCGGAATCCTTTCTCGTGTATTTGGTTCTCGCCGAGAAAAGTTTTCCCGCGGTAAATGAGACATGCGTCTCTACGTCGCGGACGAAGACATCCGTGCCAGGCAATGCGACGCGCCCCCGGAAGCTACGCCGCGCGCCGTGGTGGGGAATTTTAATAAAGCACATATTTCCCACCTAGAATTTAATTGAAGGTCCGCTAGTTCGACGCTAGGGAAACGCTACCACACTGCGAGAAAAATAACGTGTATTTTGTGTTATTCAAGAAATGAAACGAGCTGTCACAAGACTTGCAAATAATATCGTCTAGCATTTCGAAAAAAGGTCCAACAGAATATTCATCACACCGAGTGGTTATTTATTAGGCCTACTTTTCTTATTGTGGTGAAAGTAAGTGTCAAGGTGGCGTGATATACTCGTGAAATACGCACCGCTTCTCGCATGCACATAACGTATATGATTCTCGACACTCGTGTTTCACATAAATTCCTGGCACGGGAAGAGGCTCTAGTTCCAAATGGCAGGGGGAATTGATGTCACTTTATAGTTTGTCATATTCACGTAATGCGGGTGGGGATCCACAGATATATGAATGAAAGATCCTATACGTGCCTGGTGCATTCGGGAGGCACGGTGTCATTTTGCAGGGTTGGGGACTATCCGAAGATTTTATCGTACGTATATTTATGATGGATAGCTTCGGAAGAAGAATACAAATTTCATGGCTGGAATCGCATTTATGTCCTATGTTAACTTAGTGCACTATTTCTTCTGCGGAAATATATCGCAGTGAAAATTTAAACGTCAAGGAAATGTGGAGTGGTTACGTTTTTTTTTACATATCCATTCATATAAGATTAAATGAGCTCAGTCGGCGAAATACGACGATGCGAATGTTGACAGGGCAAAACTGAACCCCATTTATTTCCGAGATAATGCTGTCTATTCCTCGCGGGTTCTAGAAGGCTACGCTGACAGATCTGAAACACATTGTTATTATTATCCTAACGCATTTTTAATCTGACATGATATATCTCAAAGCTAGGAATGAAGTCTGATATTTTATCAATGTTCCCTTAATAATGTCATCTTATATCTTAACTTTTACATTGTCTTATGTTTACGTTCTGGATGGATATATAAACAATGTGAAACAATTTAAATCATGTTTTCAATTAGATTAATAAACTCGTATAAAGAACCTACCCACACCCGCCCCCCAACACTCATACCAGGGGCGGATTCAGGACCTTTGTAAGGGGGTGGCGATTGAGTTGGCGTAACGCAACGTCGGGGAAAGGGGTCTGGGGGACGCGGCCCGGCCCTCACCTCAGTCCCGAAGTGATTTTTTTAAAGATTCTTTGTCAAAAACGTGTTTAAATGGCTTTAGAAAGGGAATATTTAAATGTTTTATTAGATTTACCACACAGATTGATACGTTTTATAGAATAAAATGTAACTTTTTAAGAATAAAGGGGGATCAATCGCCCCTACCACCCCTCCACTGACCGCCACTGACTCACACTGCCACGCCATTGCTGTAATAGTAGTTCTACTTACTCTTTCATCATTTTATTAGAAAAAAGTAATACAATTATTGTTTTAATTGTATGGTTGCATAAAGTGAATTATTACATGGATGCAAGTGATTTAATGATTGTATTTGAGATTAATTAATAATACTTCTATCAAGATACTAATCGAGACGATGCGAAATTAAGTTTGATGAAGAATAATACTATATCGAATCTAAGACCAAAACGAATCCAGACTGAAACTAACCTTTAACCAATGAAATACATTTTACTTTCGTCAGCATCAACTTTCCCACTTGTCTTGATTGTTGTGGGGTTTTCAAGAATGTTTAAACTGGTTATGTTCGTGTGTAGAAGTCGTAGGAGCTTCCTTGAAAATAAATATATATTAAATGTAATAAGCGTGAGCCTGTGATGGAATTTATCCCAATTTCTCTTCAAAGTCAGTCCGCACTCTTCACTTCAAAATTACATTCTTTAATTATTGAGTTTTTAGAAGCAAAAGAATAATATTTCAATGAAAATTCCTACGATGCTACATTTCAGTTGACTGGTATGAGAAAGGCAACGTTTTGGCTTACAAATCAAGTTGAGTAAGTAATGTTTTACAAAAGAATGTAAATTATATTACAATTTCATTTCTTAATACGTTTAAAAATTAATTTCAGTTTTAGGAGGGTAATTGACTTTTGACTTCTTCTGACAGAAATGTAATTTCTGAGTAGCGGCTTAGCATTCTTCTGAAAGAAGCAAGGGAAGTATTTGTTTTCTCTTTCTTATCTTGGAATTTGTTTAGATTGCGTGCCATTTAAAACGAAGAAAGGAAACTTCTTAAAAATGTTTTCAACAGGAATATTTGCGGCATTTTCTGAAGTCCGAATGCTCAACTTAAGTAACATTTCTATCTAAGTTTTATTAACATTGGTATACCATAAGGGAACATTACATATTTTTTGGAGCTAAGCTCCCTTATATTTATATCCATTTAAGCATGCGTGTTTTTCATGTGTCACGTCTCGCGATAAAAACAAACATGATTTTAAACAGATTATTTTGCTGACAATAACGTTCAACAAGAAAGAAGACGAATTTTTTTTGGTGACGCAAGGGATCAGGGGGGCGAAGCTCACATCGTCAAAGGGTGAATTCCTACATACTTGGCACCTTCTCCGACGAGAACTGGACGTTTGAGGGAGACGATGTATAAATTTTAAATGTAAGCTTTGCTCCCCATTTTTTAGTTCTCCCATACCCGAATTTGTATTTTAAATGGAACCATTTTTAATATTCGTCTATGAATAAATAATGGATTGTTATTGTTGTCAACGATTCATCGAAAACTGGGATGTAAAGTTTGAGTTCTAAATCCTTCGAACACGAAGTTTTACGCACTCCTGAAGTTGAGCTAGGATTTAATGAGAAACGCATTTCAATTAGTTCTCAATAATGAACGTGCAAGCCCGGGATCTCGCTGTTTATCAAGAGAGGAAAAACTATCGCACGTGTTTGCAAAGTGTGTTCGTGACACGGTGTGTTTAGCTCTAATGACCGTGCTCCGAGGGTCGTTCAAGTTGTCACAGCTGTAACGAGACACACTCGACCTCTCGAGCACACTACGGCTACTCAAAGACGCAATTGTTTCGCCATTGTTGAGTAGCTTTTAGGCGGGGCTGTCTTTATTTTTAACAACGTTTCAAAGTTTTCTAGACGTGATGTTCTGTAATGCCCGCGAGAAGAAAGTCTAGGGTAGGGGGGAAGGGTGAAGGGCGAATCGTGCACGAGACGAACACGAACATTTTAAACGACTATAGAGTTAATATGGTGGTTTCATCGGACCCATTCAACGCGGTACTAAAACACGAGCGAAGATTTTTATTTTATTAAGAGAAGATTCTCTTTTTTCATTACCTAAACCCCAATTTAGATTTTCATTTCATACTTTTGATATTACGACCCACACATTTGATCGTACAATAAAATGAATATCTGCTATACTGTTTCTCTCTGTTGGGGCCTTGAGGGGAAGTACACCCAATTAAAATAGAAAATACACACACATATTGTGTCGTAACTAGTAACATATGAATTGAACTGTTATTTCCCACGCAGAAAAATACACGTTCTATATTTCATTTCAAAACTCTGTGTCCAACCGGTCACTAAGAAGATGGACCTAACTCGTGGAAACGGGACTTCAACCCTTTCATGGGAAAAATAGTTCCAGGGGTTAAATTTGAGTTTTGGCTTTGTAGACTAACAATAATGAAGACTCCAACAAAGGAAAGTAAAACCTTTTTTTCATGCGTTACCCTAAAAAAATGGTGGGAAAACATATTCCCATCGCCCACGAGAAGGTAAAAATTAACAATTATTTATGTTTATTTAGCACAAATACTTGTTTCTTTTTTCAAAAAATCAAAATCAAATTTTGTAAAAAAAAAAGATTATTTTCTTTCATCTTCCTTACAGAAATTACTTGATTTTGATGATTATTTCTATTATTCACTCACACACACAACAACACACGAACAAATTACGTCAAAATTCGAAATCATTGTTATTGGAAACGTTATTACCAACTAAACTGCCGTAGCGCATTTTTTTCGAGTTCCACGAGTATACGTAAGATAGCTGCACATGCTAACGGTGGGAATCATACTTCCCGAGACCCACGCAGCACGAAATGTCTGGTGAGAAGATTACTTCACGGCCCATGAAAGGGTTAATTCCCGAGACGGCTGCTTTCATTCCAGACACCGACTACACTTAACTAAAGTCAATTTATTATATTTAAACCTGGTATTTGAGGGTTCAAAAGAGGTTTAAGGTGCCGTTAGTTCTTTTCCCAAAAATACGTTACTCTGTCAGAGACCAGTTTTCTACTGAACATTGTAGTAACATAATATTGTAATGATAAAAGTTGAGTCTTTGTGTGTGTGTTTATGTGCTTCAGGTGTTTCCAAAGATATTTATTGGCTCTATGAACAAAAAACAATAAAAACTAGATAATAACTTTCCCATCTGGCATCACGGCCACAATAGTCACCTGAAGACAGACAGTAAGGATTCGTACAGAATGAAATAAATTAACTTACATTTTTCTGTAACGAGTCCAATCGATAGAAACGCGCATAAAGAACACCTTAGGCCTATGAAGGAAATGGTTAATGTGTGTGTGGGTTGCGGATTGCAAGAAAAGCTTTTGTTAAATAAAAAAGATTTAATTAGGAGACAACAATTAATCGTTGTATATTTTCGTGTGTTTTTCAACAAACTAGGCAAAAATGAAATCGTCTGTGCAGTTGTTAAACCACGCAATTGTTATCATGGCATATCAAGCAATTTCTTAGTTCGTGTAGTTTTTAGTTGTATAAATACAAAACAAAATCACAAAAACACGAATACGAAATTGCTAGGTAATATAAGACACAAGAAAAATACTCAATAATAATGACTCGGAGTTTGATGAATTAAAATATGTTCTAATGATAAAAATGTTAAGTTTGCTCTAGTTTAGCGGATGTGTGAGCAATTTGGACACTGATTTGATCTTGATCTTATCCATAGACATCCCATATAATTGGCTAGACTAGCAGTCAGCGGTCCACTTCCGGGACAATTGGAAGCCATCTTGAATGGGTGCGTTTGCATGTTAATTAGATGGGAGCGATTAATCGAAAAAATATTTTTAAAGATGGCCGCTAGTTTGGCAGGTGAGCATATCAGACTTTAACACCAAATGATTACTAAATTCCCGTATGCAATAACTTTGCATTGTTTCTGTTTGTTCAATACCATGCTGCACAAGCTAAAACCATATCAAACAATCCAGTAAAGTACTTTATTGCATTAAAAAGGCATAAATTAAAACGCCAAGCCGCCATCTTGAATGGGTGTGATTGACGCTTCAATTTGGTACACTCGCGCCTGTGCGGAGGTATTGGAGACTGCGTATCTAGCCTACTATAGGTGTTAAGATATCTATGATCTTATCTTTTGAAGAAAGCTCTGCGATCTCTATCGGAACGGGGGTCTATTTACTATCGTGACAAAAGTCGATCGGCAACTTTAGTGAGTGCAAGTGAGAACTGCCGCCTCGAGTTCGTATGATACCAAATAAAATAGATATGACTTAAATTTTCTGAACGTATTTATTATTGAACCCCTATTGTAGGCTAGATTAGCAGTCTCCAATACCTCCGCACAGGCGCGAGCGTAGCAAATTGAAGAGTCAATCGGCCCATTTCAAGATGGCGATTTGGCGTTATAATTTATGCTTTTTTAATTAATTAACTAGGAAAACGCTAAAGTCCCGCCGCGTTGATGGATGAGCTTTTTTTAAGTTTTTAGTTTGCGTGGGATATCTTTACTTTTACAAGTGTTTTGCTTTACTGCCTATGCATTGTAGGTGATTGTTGCCAAGTTTCTATTGTTAGGCCCTAGGCCTACTTGTCAAATGTTATTATTTACCGTAAAAAACTTACATTAAAATCTTTATTTCTATAGATTCTGGCTAACTTTTCCAACTTTTTCTTTCAAAAGGTACTACATCACCATAACCTTAATGTCCATGTATAATATGAACGTTGTAGCCCCACCCATTTGGTCATAATCGGCCCAAATGGCACGAAAATATCGCACTAAACCGTAAAAAACTTATATTAAAAGCTTTATTTTATGGATTCTGGGTAACTTTTCAAACTTTTTCTTTCAAAAAGGTACAACATCACCATTACCTTAATGCCCATGTATAATATGAACATTGTAGCCCCAACCGTTTGGTCAGAATCGGCCCAAATGTCACGAAAATACGCACTAAAATTAAAAAAAAATCGTAAAAGTACGATATTCTGAAAAATTTTTTTCTTCGATTTTTACCGAAAAACAATACACCTCTAGTTCAGAGATTTCGAAGGTCCCTCAAATTTTCATCAAGATCGCTTGTGTCGTTTGCCCGGAATCCTGCTAACAAACAGACAAAAATACAAAAAAAAAAAAAAAAAAAAAAAAAAAAAATTGGAGCTAAATTTTTTGGGGGTCAGTGAAATTGAAGTCTTCGCTTCGCCACCCAATAAAAAATAAAAAATAATAAAATAAATAAAAAAATAATAAATAATAAATTTTTAATTAATGGTATTTTACGGGATTGTTTGATATGGTTTTAGCTTGTGCAGCATGGTATTAAACTAACAGAAACAACACGAAGTTATTGCTTATATAGTAATAGTAATCATTTGGTGTTAAAGGCTAGTATGCTTACCTGTCAACCTGGCGGCAATCTTGAGAACTATTTGTGCTACAAATCGCTCCCATTTGATTAACATGTAAACTGGAATTTCAAGATGGCTTCTAATTGTCACGAAAGTGGACCACCGACTGCTAATCTAGCCCACAATAGGGGTTCAATATCTATGATTTATACATTACATTAAAAAAACATTGGCAGAAGGATTTAAACGTGTCAAGTTGGTAATTATTGCCAATACAAAACATATACGTCTGTGTAGCTTCAGTCAGATGCGTGCACCGTTGAGGAGAGCGCATATGCTTTGTATTGTAAAAAGTTGCTCATATTGAGTTTCAAAAGCGATTCTTCCATCGTGTTAATACGAAACAAACATACGGCAAATTTACTTTGGTATTATACAAATTCCAGGTGGCAGTTCTCTCTTGCTCTTCTCACTAAAGTTGTCGGACTCCCAGGTTTCTCGTATACCAGGGCAAACTCATCAGGGCACTGGTTCACACACGTGTCGATAGCTCTTATCTACAGTGCCTGCTGGCGGGGATAATACTAGTAGAGGTCCAATCCATCAGACACACGCACGTGTTTACCCTCGTACGCACACTCCCACAATCACACGCGTGCGTGCAAAATGACATTGCTCCCTGGACATAGAAGGTCGTGGGTTAATTTTCCACACCCTATACCCACAAAACTTTATTTTCGACATTTACAAAAATTATTTCGTTGATATATTCATTACTACATTTTAAACTACTTAAATATCCCAAAAACGGCCTTCTTGCACCAAAGTTTCATATTCCCTGGCTGTATTACATTATAAATTAAGGATCAAAGCTCCCCTAAATGTAACGCTTGTCTGTCACTCTGTGCATGTGCCAAATCTCACAATAACATGAGACCTTTAGTCAACATTTCCCTTCAACAAGGATTATACATCACTTTTTAGTTTACATTAGGGTCAAGTGGCCTCATCCAAACGGGGATTCTAACAACACGGCACCTCCACCAAAAATGTTTATTTATTTTTGTATCCTTCTAGACACTACGGTTGATTTATAGTTTCTCTCCTTATAATAAAACAAAAGTGTTTCAAACCACCGGCACCTCCACCAAAATGTTCATTTATTTTGTTTCTTCTAAAACACACTTGATTATAGTTCTCTCCTTGTAATATAAAAATGTGTTTCAAACCCAACCCGGCCCCTCCACCAAAAATGTTATTTATTTTTGTATCCTTCTAGACACTACGTTAATTTAGTTGTTTCACTCCCTATTGGATGAGCGAAGCGAAGATTCCATTTCACTACACTGGAGAAAAAAATTCGGAATGTTTTTTTTTCTTCTTTTTTTTCCTGTCATGTATTATTGTGTGTTTGTTAACACGTTTTCCGGCTAAACCGATACTACATTGCGATGGGAAATTTTATAGAGGCCTTCAAAATCTCTGAACTTAGAAATGCCACGTTTTTGGGCGCAATCGGAATATTATTTCTCATGAAAATCGCAATTTACGATTTTTTTCGATTTTGTTTTAAATTTATAACACCTACATGCTTAATCCGATTTTAATGGTTTTTTCAAAAGAACCTTAATTTTATAAATTTAAAATATTCGTGTGAACTTTGAGCGCAATCGAAAAAAATTTTTCTCATGAAAAACACAATTTTACGACTTTTTTCGATTTTTAAATTAACTTTGGCTTATAACACCTACATGCTTTATCCTATTAGGTTGTTTGGTTTACCTAGTGTAGTGTAGACTTGTGTAGTGTAGGTGTAGGCCTTGAATCAAATTACACTACACTTTTCCCAGGATAACTAAACGTTTTTAAGCTACACTCTACACTAGATTCGCTCACATCGAACTGTCAAACTAAAAAAACATAAAAAAACAACAAACAGTACTGTGAAGGCACTAAATGAGTCAAAATGATAGAAAATTGTACTATCTGAAAAGATGAAAAGCTATTTGGAACATAAAATTCAATATGCTTATCCTAATTTTAGGGTTTGAGTACCCCACGCATTTGGCCCTCATCACAAAACATAGTGCCACAAATAAAATACTTCGAATCAGTTTCTAATACGGTAATTATAGACTATTATTGATTTTAGGGTTATATCGGATTGTCAATGAAAGAATGTGTCATTCATCATGTTTTAAGCTGTTTTTTTTCAAATGTTGCGCCTAAATTTTTATATCTACACCCTACACTATCTCCTAGAGCTCGTGTAGAAATTCTACACTTTACACTACACGAAGTCAAACCAAACGGCTACACTTTACACTACACTTAATACGAAAACGCTTTTTAGACATTTTGAGCCTACACTAGTGTAAAGTGTAAGTTCGTGTAGCAAACCAAACAAACCTATTGTAATGATTTTTCACAGAACCATAATTTTATGAATTAATATATTCGTGTAAAATTTGAGCGCAATCGAATAATTATTTCTTATGAATATTGCAATTTTAGTTTTTTCTTTTTTTAAAATTACGATTAATAAAAAAAATAAAAAATAAAGTTAATTTTTTGTTTAATTTAATTTAATTAAAACAAATTCTTCGACTTAGTAATGATTTTTCACAGAACAACATAAAATCCGCATAACACATGGCAGCTCATTGCACCATTTACGCTCATCTAACAACGCGGCGGGACTAAAGCGTTTTTGTATGAGCGTAGCGAGCGTAGCGAGCGAATCGAAGATTCCATTTCACTACACTGGAGAAAAAAATCCGGAATGTTTTTTTTTTAATATATATATTATTGTGTTTGTTAACACGATTCCGGCTAAACCGATACTCCAATTGCGATGAAATTTTATGGAGGCCTTTGAAATCTCTAAAATTAGAACTGCCACGTTTTTATTGCCACGGAAAATTATTTCTCATTAAAATCGCAATTTTACGTTTTTTTTGTTTCTATTTTTCCAAATTTCTTCTGCTTATTTCACCTACTTGCTTTATCTGATTTTAATGATTTTTGCACAGAACCTTAATTTTATGAATTTAGGTATTCGTGTGAAATTTTGAGCGCAATCAAAACTTATTTCTCGTGAAAATCGAAATTTAACGTTTTTTCTTCTTCTTTAAAACAATATAACACCTACTACATGCTTTATCTTGTTGTAATGATTTTTTCACAGAAACTTAATTTTATGAATTAATATATTCGTGTAAAATTTGTGCGCAATCGAATAATTATTTCTTATGAAAATTTCAAAATTACGATTTTTTCCTTTTTTTAAATTACGATTAATTAAAAAAATTAAAAAATTAAAGTTAATTTTTAATTTAATTTAATTTAATTAAAAAATAATCTTCAATTTAGTAATGATTTTTTGACAGAACAACAGAAAATCCGCATAACACATGGCAGCTCAATGCACCAATTACGCTCATCCAAACAACGCGGCGGGACTTAAGCGTTTTCCTAGTCCTAGTAATAATAACAAAATGTGTTTCAAACCCAACCCGGCACCTCCACCAAAAATGTTTATTTATTTTTGTTTCCTTCTAGACACTACGTTGCTTTAGTAGCTTTCTCCTTATTGGATGAGCGTAGCGAGCGAAGCAAAGAAGATTCCATTTCACTACATTGGAGAAAAAAATCCGGAATGTTTTTTTTTCTTTCTTTCTTTTTTTGTATTTTTGTGTGTTTGTTAACACGATTCCGGCTAAACCGATACTCCAATTGCGATGAAATTTTCTGGAGACCTTCGAAATCTCTGAACTTAGAACGTGCCACGCAATCGGTAAAATATCTTTCTCATAAAAATCGCAATTTTACGATTTTTCCCATTTTTTAAATCATTTCTTCGACTTATTACACCCACATGCTTTATCCGATTTTAATGATTTTTTCACATGACCTTAATTTTATGAATGATATTCGTGTGAAATTTGAGCGTAATCAAAAATTATTTTTATGAAAATCGAAATTTTACGTGTTTTTTTTCTTTCTTAAAACAATTCTTTGACTTAAAAAACCTTCATGCTTTATCCTATTTTAATGATTTTTTTACAGAACCTTAATTTTATGAATTAATTGGATAAGCGTAGCGAGCGAAGCGATGATTCCATTTTACTACACTGGAGAAAAAAAATCCGGAATGTTTTTTTTTTCTTTCTTTTTTTTGTATTTTTGTCTGTTTGTTAACACGATTCCGGCTAAACCGATACTCTAATTGCGATGAAATTTTGCGGAGGCCTTCGAAATTTCTGAACTCAGAACTGACACGTTCTTGAGCGCAATCGGGAAATTTTTTCTTATAAAAAACGCAATTTTACGATTATTTCGATTTTTTAAAAAGTTCTTCGACTTATAATACCTACACGCTTTATCCGATTGTAATAATTTTTTCACAGAACCTTAATTTCATGAATTAATATATTCGTGTTAAATTTGAGCGCAATCGAATAATTATTTCTTATGAAAATCGCAATTTTACGATTTTTGCTTTTTTTAAATTAATTTTTAAGTTAATTTTTTATTTTATTTAAATTAATTTTTAAAAATCGACACAGTAATGTTTTTTTCACAGAACAACAGAAGATCCGCATAACACAAGGCAGCTCAATGCACCAATTACGCTCATCCAACAACGCGGCGGGACTTAAGCGTTTTCCTAGTAATTGGATGAGCGAAGCGAGCTACAGCGAGCTACTACACTGGAGAAAAAAGTCCGGATTTTTTTTTCTTTTTGTTTTTTTGTCTGTTTGTCCGCACGATTCCGGCTAAACCAATACTCCGATTGCGATAACATTTTATGGAGGCCTTCGAAATCTCTGAACTTAGAACTTCTACCTTTTTGAGCGCAATCGAACAAATTATTTGTCATGAAAATTGCAATTTTACGATTTTTTACGATTTTTTAGAAAATTATTTAACTTATAACATCTACATGCTTTATCCGAATAAGATGATTTTTTCATAGAACCTTAATTTTACGAATTAATATATTCGTGCTAGATTTGAGAGCTTTTGAAAAAATATTTCTTATGAAAATCGCAATTTTACGATTTAAAAAAAAAAATTTAAACATTCTTCGACTTATAACACCTACATGCTTTATCCGATTGTAATGATTTTTTCAAAGCACCTTAATTTTATGAATTATTATATTGGTGTGAAATTTGAGCGCGATCAAAAAATAATTTCTCATGAAAATTGCAATTTTACGTTTTTTTCGTTTTAAAAAACATTTCTTTGACTTATAAGTTATAACACCTACATGCTTTATCAGATTGTAATGATATTTTCACAGAACTTTAATTTTATGAATTTATATATTTGTGTGAAATTTGAGCGCAATCGAAAAACGATTGCTTATGAAAATCGCAATTTTACGATTTTTCGTTTAAAAAACATACGCTTATCCAACAACGCGCCTGAAAAAGCGTTTGCGAAGCTTCCTAGTTATAATAAATGTGTTTCAAACCCTACCCGGCACCTCCACTAAAAATGTTCATTTATTTTTGTATCCTTCTGTCCTTCTGTATTTGTATTTACGTTGATTGAGTAGTGTCTCCCCTTATTATAAATGTGTTTAAAAATACGCGTCAAGTAATGAAAACATCATAACGTTGCAAATGTCACTAAAAAACTTCCTCTCAACGATGTCGAAACGCAGCCTAGACAATATTATTTAAATGTTTATTGATAATTACATCTTTGTTCTTGACCAATAAATAACTCTACTTTTTCCCAGCCTTTATTCATAAACACATCATCAAAACATTGTGTAAAAGAGAGAAGTTTTGTATAATACTAGACAAAACATGGATGCTAATCTCATTTTGTTATGGTAGTAAATTATTGTCACCCAGGCACCATAGTTTTGCTATTGTATAGATACTGAGAACTTCACGTATCCGATATACGGAAAATAATTAATAACATCATTATTTATTAGAAAGGCTTTACAATAAAATCAGAAAATTTCAATTTTCCAACAATGAACTAGACGCGTCAAGCTGGGATTGTAATAACGGATGTCCTTCACAAATTATCCTATAATTGGCCATACAGCGCATAGAAAACCGCAGACTTCCATTCAATTTAGGAAAATAATTATTTCCTGTGAAAAACTCGCACTTGAATACAAAAATGTTTTTCTACATCATACCGAAATTATCCCCTCCATCACACAATAATAAAATACTCCCCCGTTTAATTATATTTCCTCCGTTCCCTCGCCTATTTTAATTCGCTTCTCCATCCTATTCGTTAGACCATTAATTTCCTCCGACTCAAAATGCTATACATAATAATTACAGTGAGTTTGTATAGACGGACATAAAAACTCTCGCCTGTAGCGACGTAGCGTGAGTTATGCCGGCGTAAACACTGCATGGCCGGCCGCTGCATCCGTCGGGAGCTAGCCGCCCGCCCTGTCACTTCTGTGTTGATCTATGCTCGCTGTCGGGTTAACCCTAACTCACCACAACTTCCATTAAACGTCATCGCATGTAACTCGTTTGCCGTTGTGAATAACGTGTATTATCGTATTGCACTAAATAACTGTCAGTACTGCTTTAAAAATTTGACTTCCGTTTTGACGGAATATCATTGATGAGATTGATGATGACATTAGGCCCCAACTGAAAAGTTCTATAGATGAATTATGTTTTAACTAAATGAGCAGATTGTGGCGGACGACATTTGTTCTTGAGTCATTCTTCTGCTTTCTTCGGATTTCTTCGGCTGTAGGCCTATTCCGCCGATGTCAATCAGAACAGTTAAAAGTGGACAAAATACTGGAACATTACTATAAAACTAACAACTACATGTATTTGCGTAGACGTCGTAGCAAAGAGATACTGCAGTGATACATCTTAGCTATCGGTATTAATAAAAGCACTGTACTAATAGCAACGAAATTAAATTAAAAGCGAACAGTAAGAAAAAATATAGCTGGATCAAAGTTAAAGGGGTATTTAACCGCTAAACTCAAAAAATATATTTCATTTGGGCTAACTAGTAATGAATTAAGCAATTAACAGAAAAATTATTGGGGCCACCATGACCTCCCAAAAAATTGTCAAACATGACATTTTTCGAGCTAGGTCCCATCGGCAAAAATCTCCCATAAGAAATAGCATGGGGACGATCTTTATGCCCCGTGACCTTGGAGGATTTTGATCCAAAAAAATATTGGCCATTATTGACGTACTCGACAGCCTTTTCTGTAAATTCTCTATATTTTGTTTTGTAATTTGGGCAAGTAGTTCGGTCAAAATATGCTGATTACCAATATGGGTGTGATTTTGGAATGCATATTTTTGCGTGTTTGAGGGTATATTTGGGCACAGTTTCAAGACACAATGTTATAAAGGGGCATTTTAGATTGGTACTATGCTCTAGTATCTATGTGGACCAAAAAAGAAGCAGGTTTAAGCCGATTTTATAAATTTCCCAAAACACCAATTTTCGCGAGTTTCTGGATCACAAAAATTCAAAAATTCGTGTTAAATCACAGTTACAAGATATAATTTTTTAAACTGTCATTTTAGTGTAGTATTGTGCTATGGATCACGTGGTAAAAAATATTTTTTTGCGTTTTTAGCCCCTTTAAGTAAATTAAATGAGAAAATAGATTGTCTTGGCATGATTTTAAAAGAAGTTGCAAGAGATAATGGTACTAAACTACGGTAGTATTGAAACAAGATATAGTCAATGTGTGAGTATAGACGGAATAAATTTAATGCGGAAGATTGCTAGCCGCAAAAAATTTGAAAGCGTAGAAATCTATGCATATCAATGAAACTAAAATAACGTAGGAACGAGATTTGAAAAAGATTATATCATATCGGTCACGAAGAGAATCAATCGTATAAGATATAGTCTAAAATAGCTAAGAAGCAAATTAAGTGCAGTAAAGTTTAATGGAAGCGTAATACGTGTAGAGAATTAACGATACATTCATCGACACATACAGAACGGGAGGATAGGGAACTAGCCTTCATTCCAGAACTCAATTATTGGATGAGCGAAGCGAAGACTTCAATTTCACTGACCCCTCAAAAAATTTAGCTCCAATATTTTTTGTTTGCTTTTTTTGGATTTTTGTCTGTTTGTTCGCTCTCTACCAGGCAAACGGCATATCCGATCTTGATGAAAATTGAGGGGACCTTCGAAATCTCTGAACTTAGAGCTGTATTGTTTTTGGGTACAATCGAAGAAATATTTCTCATGAATATCGTTCTTTTACGATTTTTTTCGATTTTTAGTGCGATATTTTCGTGACATTTGGGCCGATTCTGACCAAACGGGTGGGGCTACAACGTTCATATTTACATGGACATTAAGGTTATGTTTATGTAGTACCTTTTGAAAGAAAAAGTTGAAAAAGTTAGCCAGAATCCATAGAAATAAAGGTTTTAATATGAGTTTTTTGAGGTTTATTAAACGAGGGAGCGGAGCGACTGAGTGTCTCCATTCAACTCAAACGGCTCTCATTCTGTGATTCTGTCTGTCTGTACGTCGAAAATCAGCCGAACCGCTGAACAGATTGCGCTGAAATTTTAAACAGACATCCGGAACGAGTTTACTAAGAACTGTTAACAAAATCAGCTTGATCCATTGCGATTTAAGCCTACAATAAATAAAAATGTGATTTTTAATTATATCAATGGCATTTGTTTCGTAGCAGTTAGCGGGACGAGGTTGACGTGGCTTGCATAGCCTAGTGGTAACCATTTAGCCTACCGCACGGATGGATGGGGTTCGATACCCGTCAGTTATAACTTTTTTATATTTTTACACCCACATATTATTTTTGAGGGGTGTTAAATGGGAAATAAAAATTAGGTGATTTTGTTTTATCTTGGAAATTTATTAATGTTTCACGCTAATACGTTTTGAGTACGATTCGCATTTTGAATGTTCAATTTAAATAATTATTGTGGCAAGCAGAGTGAGTTCCTGTAAGGGTGACCAGACGGTCCGGTTTGAGAAGTCAAAACACTTGGCTAACTCACTCGTTTAACAACGACTTTGGCGTTTCCCTAGTAATAACAATTAACAAGTAACAATAGAAACTTGACAACAATCACCTACAATGCATTCAAAAAGCACTTGCAAAGGAAAAGTGGTCCTACGCAAACTAAAAACTTACAAGAAAGCTCATCCATCAACGCGACGGGGCCTAAGCGTTTTTCTAGTGTTAACAATAACAACAACAAAATAATAATAATAATAAAAAAAAATTGAACCGATTTAACACTTTTATAGAGCAGTTAGGCGCAGACTCAAAGGAAGCTATAGCGGAAAGATTCCCGTGCTCCTGTCTGTCGTGTTATTGTTTAGGTTTCTAGATTAAAAGAAATGCCGCGTATAAAAGCTACCATAAGGGCACTTACATTTACAGTTTGAGTCAGCCTTGTCAAAACCCTACCTAGTGATTGAAGCCTGTCTGTTGTTGTCAGAAGGTACCAGACACTGTGTTATATATGCAAAACCACATACAAAAATCTGTCATCCCAATAGGTAAAATTATCGATTCGTTGGCGAGATACATTACGCCTTCTTGGCCGTACAATAAAATTAATAAAATTTACAGTCTTCTTCTTGATCAGAAAATTTAAAAAGCGTCAACTAAGGGTACGTTCCGAATGATGCTAACTTGCAGCCTTGGGCGTGCCCAAAGCATTCCGTAAACACCGCCGCCATCACAACGCCCGTAACGCCCAATGTTAAACCGCGGGCATCTTGGGCATGTCTGGGTGTTGTGGGCGCGTAGGAGCATCATTCGGAACGTAACCTAAAACTCTACCAGCCGCCATCTTTATGCACACATTTATCTGTCAGTTAAAGTTTAACCAGCACCTCATCTACCAGTTAGTTTACTTGCCAGTTAGGACCCAATTTAACTTCCAGATAAGCTTACTGGCAGTGGAAATACACCAAATCCGACTTAACTGGCAGATAAATTTATTTGCCACTTTAACTGGACATTGAAATACCGGGCCTAAGCCAGGTAGGTAACAGTCGAGATAAATATGAGCAACAAGGCGGCCTACGGTGAGCAAGTTGCGAACTGCGTAGGCATAGAAGATGTCCACAGCTAAAAGCTACACACATGACTAACGGCCCATCAGCTAGCGTAAGCGCGGGAATTTGAAACCCTAAAACTTTGTACACCTGTAGTTCCCACGGTTTTTTTTTTTAATTTCTTTCAATTGGGAAGATTTTAACTGCGTCTTTAAATAATAACAAATAAAAAACGTAAATTTGAAACCAAGGCTAGTTCCTTATTGACGTACTTAGTAATTTCATCTGGTAATGTAGGTAATGTGTTTGTATTCATAAGCCTAATCTTGATACGTTATAGTTCAATATTTCTACGTTATAATCACCCCCATGTTTAAAAGTAGAGCTAACTCAGAATCACTCTATCGTGATTATGTTTAGTTATTATGTTTTCATTGATGTTACAAAGTACTTTTAAATAAAATAAAAAATATGTATCTTAGAAAATGATTTATGTCTATCATCTTCCTACAAAATTGGGTAAATTGCAATAGACTATTTAGCCATGTTGTGAACTATTGAATAATTCATATAAGAAATGTTCAAACGTATGTTAAATGTGCCACCATAATATCAATTGTCACCTATTATTGAGTCATTAAATTTCATCTATAACCTACTACTATGCAGCTGGAAAACTATATCATTTACAGTGCTTTTTTGTAACTCTATAGTTAAGAATAAACTGCACATCAAACTCTTCCAAAATTTGCACACACATCAGCAAGAACAATTTGGACCTTGCGCACGCGCCTTAAAACGTCCAGCTCGATGATTCAACCCCAGAGAGATAGGGCTTGAGAAAGTAGTTGTATCGTTGAGCGACATCGTATCCGGTGAACCGTGAAACAGCGACCTCCACTACAATACATCCGGTCTGACATCGACCAGCTGACAGCTGTAGACTGAACTGCGAGACTAGTGTTTTACTGTAGAAAGAGTTTTGCTGTCGACCTATTCAAGAAGCCAAGTGTAGTAGACTACCTTTATTCTGATACCCACCCTGCCTGGTTGACGTTGTGGGTAGAAAGAGCTATTAAGGGGTACGTCAGTGTAGAGACCTAGCAATATTGACAACTCGCAGCTGGTTGGTCCACTGTCACACGATTAATTAATTGACAACATGATATTTTCTGTGTATTTAACAAAATGGAATCAATATTATGATTGATGTGCATCGTTCTAAATTGTCAAGATAAGAAATTAAAATCACGTTTTTGGACACAAACTAAAATCAAAATTTTAAGATGTTTATTATATTGTATAGAAAATACACTTTTTAAATTTTTACTTTATATGCACTGCGGTTTCATGACGAGTGCAAAGTTTCTCGGACTTCAGTTTTGTATGTGTTGCTAAAATATAGAAGGCCGTAGCTATAGTTACTATAGTCTCCGGAGAGATTGTGTTAAGCTATTATTATTCTGCAATGCGTAGAATCAGTTGTTACTCTGTATTACCGCACGTGTGACAAAAATAAGTGCACATTTTGTCTGCAAAATCATCGGTATGATATTCAAACTTTTTTAACACATCAATAAACGTCCAGCTTTAAAGTAAACTGTAAACTTCCCCTTAAGTCCTACGTTGCAAAATGCTTCTACGCTGTCCATTACGGAGCTATACAAAACGCATGAATGCGTCGCGATGTTACCAATGCTTGCACGCGCACACAACGTTCAGTCTCTACGCCAATGTGACGCAACACTCACACTCAGACACTCAGCACGCTGGCGGACAGAAAGGGGTGGAGAGAGACACAACAGGGACATTGATGACTGACAAGAAGAATGGAAGGATTTATCTAATATGAAATGCGTTTGACAGTAGATATTAAAATTCCTCATGCACACATCAGTCCCCATTTATCATTTTGGCATATTTCCTACAACCGTTTTTGTTATGTTAAATCCTGATATTCAACGTTTCCATAGTCTTGTATATTTCCGATCAGTATTTTTGTTTAATTCCTTTTTTAAAAGAACAATGATTATTATAATTAGGTTATTGATATGTTGGAATAGTCTCTATCATATTTTACTTTCTTCATTGCAAAATTAAGTACTTTTTGAGTATCGCATCGCGTTTATTCTCATAAGACACGTAACAAGCTTGTTGATGCTGGTGGCATCAGCTAGCCAATAAGCAGTCAGTATTAAAAATTGTAGGCCGCTGATTCGATACAATATTCACTCGTTGATGACGTAAGCAACGGCAAACTTGCTTTGAACAACTTAACATGGGATAAATGTTGAGACTATCAGAACAAGTAGCTATTTATTAGATATACATCTTGTATACTATTCAATGTTTGTTTGTTTTTTAATTTAAACCATTTTAAACTATATTACACCAACGAAAATAACAGGATATATTTCAAAATATGCACAAAATTATAATTTGCCTGTTGTATAATCCGTATTAACAGAATATTTATAAATTGTCGTTTATTAGTACATTAAAAGGTTGACTTGTTGCACTCATTTACAAATCAGTAATAACTCATGGAAACATTACGTTGAGTAAATATTTTGAATTAATATGCAAAACTCAATTTAGAGTTTTGCATATTAAACATGATTATAATTGTTTTTATACATAATTCTGTTATTTTCATGATTATTAAAAAAAAATTAAACTAAAGGTTGAACAAAGGAAAAACTAAAAACAATCCAAAAGAGATAACATATAAACAAAGTGACCAGAACAGTTGTTTAAAACAATATTATAGACAAGTCCAAAAATGAAAACGGTAAACCAATCAGAGCGACGGTCTTCGCCTGGCGACCCACTCCATTCCTTGGCCACTTCACGGCCCCAATAAACTTTATACCACGTTGCCTGGCTGTGTGAATTACAATCCTTTTTTTCCTTTTATGGGGTTACGCGTCCTCTTTTTACGAGTGCCATCTTTATGAAGGAGGAGATTCAAGATTACTGCAAAATTCTTTGCATACGAATGTGCGACGTGGGAATTAGGTCGCATATGAGACAAATAATACTTGGGAGTCACGTATCCGTACTAGTGCATCAGCATAACTAAGAAAATGTTTTCAAGATTACGAAACTTGTACTAGGATGCAAAAACTAAATCTGATATAGTTTCGCACAAGTCCTGAGGCTCACTTTATTTTGTTTGCTCATCTTATCTTCTAGCGCGCTGCACAATGACGACACAAGCAAGTATACGAAATACTGCAGCGTGTTTGCATATCACAGAAAACTCACAACATTACTTGATTTTTATATTTAACCTTCAGAAGCTTGAAAACAATTGAATCTCTTTAGCAGAAGACTTTGTAAATGGATATTGGCTTTTGTGTACGAATGTATTTATTTGTGTACAAAGCAGTAAAATGTTGTTAAGGTATTCAACAATCCACGTATTTTCTTAACCACTATTTGACAAACAACGTTTCGATATCATTTCTTTTTTTATTTTGCAGTAGAGAAAGATATAAAAAAATAACACGAGAAGAAAAATCAAGAAAGCCTGAAATATGTATTCACAAAAATAGTGAACAAAACTCGATTCGCGGAAATATACACGTATATCGATATTTCTGTTAGATAAAAGCTCGCCTTCATCGATTTCTCCTTTGTAAAGTTCAACTCCGCTTTACGTAGCCTAAAATATAAACTCTTACTCTTACTTACTACTCTTACTCTTACTCTCTTACTCTGTCCTGTCCTCGCATCCCCCTTCAGATACTTGCTTTAGTTTTCACTAAACATCATACGCCATCTTCGCAGTATACAGTCTGCCCCTTGATCTCAATACATCAATGGCCAACGCTTGAAGTTTTTTATTTCCATTTCTCTGACATGACATGACAGTCCTAACATCTTCAATATTCTCCCCAGCGTTCGCTTTTGTTCTCTAACGTCCTCAATCTTTAGCAAACCTCGTCTTTACAACAATATTCTCAGCTTCAGAGATTCTGCGTGGTATTCATTTGGTTTTCTTATGTTTCAATTTTTTTTTTAAATCTAATATGACTTGAAAAGGATAAACGATTTAATTTTTAAATACGATTTTTAAGGTCTGTTTAAGTGTTGAATTAAATTCTGCATTCTCATTCAAGGGTTTGACAACAGAGTAGCATTTAACTTAAACTACGTATAATGTGACAGCTATATTATTTACTTTTTAAATGGCACTCTAAAAGCATTGAAATATTTCGAAAAACTAAACATAATGCCTTCAAAGCAAGAGCAATAAGTCATTTTCCTTGCAATTTTACGAAAATATACGTCGTATTATAAAAGTTTATAATCTCTTGTCTAATTTAATGATAATGTTTGGGATATTTTGTGATAGCAATAACATCTTTCAAAGACAAGTGGATTGTAATACGTAATGAGGATTTTACACGTCGTAAATTATATCTAAAGAGAACCACTTTAGATCAATACAAAATCCATTGATGTGTATTGAATTGATAACTAATTATAACAAACTATTATAAAAACAATCGTCTAGTTTTACCACAAACATAAGTCACTGTCCGAACTCTAATTACAAGAAAGAGGTTTTTCCTCTGTACGTAAGTGCAAGGGTAGAAACATATCCATTCTTCACATTTATCACAGTCCTTCTTCTCTTCCCATTTAACTTTTACCTCTCTTTATCTTTCAGCATGGTCATTAATCAGGAACTTGTATTGTTTTTCCCTTTCGCATTTAATCCACCTTTAGTTGAAGCCAGGCAGGCTAGCAACGAATCCACCCGACCGGCCTCACCGACAAAGACGCCGGCTTAGAGCTCACATCCGTCTTCATCATGGCTTCCGTCAATAGGCAGGAGGCTTAGTGTCGATACTCAACCAATAGACATCTCACTTGAGACTTGAGAGCAACATGTCTGAGGATGCGGTAGGCAGCCATACCATGCCTTCTCACAGTTCAACAAAGTTTCGTAGGCTACATCATCCAACAGTAGGTGTAATACTTTGTCAATCATTGAGATTAATTCTCAATTTTATTAGTCGAGAAATACTTCCGAGGTCAAATAGATAAATCATTGGAGTTGGATTTGGATTTGGATTTGGATTTGGATTTGGATTTGGATTTGGATTTGGATTTGGATTTGGATTTGGATTTGGATTTGGATTTGGATTTGGATTTGGATTTGGATTTGGATTTGGATTTGGTAGTTTTTAGATTGTATTGAATATTAACTTATGGGTATCACCATAAACGACTATTTTGATACCATTTATTTTGTACAATTCGTATTAAAGCAAATTTGGCACTAGCATCTAAGAATTAATCAAACCATGTTCAATTCGATTCTTTGACTAATATGTGTTGATGTTTGTAGCTGACAAAATTCAAGATAATATTGCGATCGAAGCCATATCTTTTTCAATATGTTAAATAAAGTATTTATTGTTTTTAATTTGTATGCGTTTTGTTTAAAAATGAACTTCCAAACCGATACAAATTTATAATGCATTGTGTGATTATAATCAGGCTTTCACCAATGACACAATAATACACTTGTTTGGGGGCTTTTACTGCTTTTTTAAATGTACAATCGATATACAATAAAGATTTGAGCTCGGCATCGTTCAAATTTCTTCATGACGAAACAATGGATCATTATAAGGATTCATTTCATCTTCTAAAGTATACGCGAAGATGTTCTGAACATCAAGAACGCAGTCGCATACAAAATCTTGTAATATTTAGTATTGTTAATAGAAAACAATAGCAATAATTCATATTTTATTTACGAAGACTTTTAAAAATAGAAATATAACAAATAAAACGAATTTAACCAATGTGTAAACATGTAACAGGATTATATCTACGTACTGTATTCTCTAAAACAGACATCATTGTTTCAATTACTTATGACGTATGACGGTGTTTAACCAGCAGTATAAAGTACACAGGCGAGCAGAGACAAAAGTGTTTAGATATAAAGCGTCTTCTTGACAAAGCGTAGCTTCTCGTGTGCAGAGACTTGAGTGTGAGGCGAGACTCCTATTATCTGTCTACGAGTAACGTTACGGATATGCGCACTTCTTTGTTTGGTTTACTCGGGTATCTCATCTCGCCATCTGATAAGTATTATGTATGTTACTTCATACTCATTACAAATCGTGGGTTGAAGATAGTTTAGCTGATGAAATGTGAAGTGTTATAAATTATAATTCTCTGCATTCACTTCACTTGACTTGACTTGACAAGAGGACATTACTAACGCTGTAAGACACAAAGATACGAAGTGTAGATCCTCAACGCGGTGTTTTCAGTCGTTTGTTCTGGTGAGCTACAGGTAAGAAAGCTGAACACAACATATTGTGCTTGTAAGTTTTTAGAAGTGTTCGAAATATTATTAAACCATTTTTTGGTAATATTTAGTACAATTCAGAAATTTTAAAAATCCATCTCGACCGGTTTTGAACCCGGGTCTCGCACATTCCAGGTAGGCGCGCCTTAGCCAACTAGTCCACCAAGACAGTGTTGTGAAACATGTTTAGTTTGTATGCATATATACCTCAAATTGTGGACGAATGAGACACTATTCCACAAAAAGTTTATTGTATTTTAGGGAGTAAAAGTTATGATAGCAATATTACACGATATTAAAAAGCATGTCAACGTTATCGACTATTGTATTTAAATTGCTTGGTGTATGGAGCAAATAAAGGCACACAATCAAGGAATCTCTCAAATAAGATCCTGTTATAAAGAATTCCGGAATATAATGCTGACTTTTTTTTACTTATGGAGATCAAAATTCGTCTTAAAAATAAAAAAGGTTATTCACTTTAAAGAGGAATTACTGATGAATATATTTAATAACGATATATTATTTAAGTGCCATATTCGATCCGAGGTTGGGTCACATCTTTTCGAATATTCCTATCACTTCAAATGTATATAATGTATGAATTATTTTATTTATATTTTAAAACATTAACAAGTTCATGCGAGGTTGATGATAAATCATCAATTTCATAACCGTCTTTCGCTCGGAAATGGTGGTTTTCTGAGTTTCTCCCTTATAGACTGAATTCGAAGATGGCAATTCATCAAATTCGTGACCCAAATATCTTACCGCAATGCAGACAGGTGTTTCCTAGTTTGAATGAAGAACCATTAATGATAAATCGAATGCTCAAAACTTATATATTTTATATGCCGAGATTTCTTTGGGTATATTTTGTCTAACCGATAAATAATGATTTCTTAGTCGCATTAGAGATAAGTGTAATGTAAGATAAGTGTAAGAGATGTGTAATGAAGTGTGTTGAGTCAATCATACCGTGAAACGTGCACATACTGATTTCTTCCAAACACATTGTCTCACAGTTTGGCAGGGATGGTAATCGAGACGATAAGAGTCTGTGCTGTGTAGATAAAATACGTTACATACCATGAAGGCGTAATATGTAAACACTGCATGTTTTAAACATGTGTAAATTCAAAGTTACATAGACGAAAGTCAGAACGACCTGTATGACCCAGCTATGTAAATTAATGTTCGTAACTGAGTAGAATAAAAGTTAAACAAATAAAATATATTTGTATTGCTTTCTTTTGCGTATAATTACCAATTATTATATTTTAATGTGGATTGATCTTCAAATAAATTCAATCAAAATAGCATTAAAATTAATTTTGAGAAATATCTTTAACCTTTCTTTGAACGAAAGTATATAAGGCAATGTTTTACACCTTAAACGTGTTTCAATACTCTGTTAAAAGAGTTCGTTAGCCTTTATACATTGATAAGGTTAGATGGTGTTCCTAAATTGCTTCTTGTACGCGTTTTAAACGGTATATGCTTTAGGGGGAACGCTAAGCTTGGTCCAATTCAAATGCGTGTACTCAGGTGTTGATGATTTCTGCTGAACGGTCGGTAATAAAGTACGTTTATATTGATATCCGCACTTGGTTGTAAAACATAAGTCTTAAAGATCCATTGCGAGACATAAGTCCAAAATGGGAAAAAAATGGGAAAACCAAAACATGAATTTCAATTCTGGAAATTCCCACCAAATCGTTTATCTTACGATAAACCAAATACACCAACGTATTCACATTGATTTAAACGTTGATATCCAGTACACAAATTTGAGTTAAAAAAATTTGTACACTTTGAATAAATTCCCAAAGTTGACCAAAATTGAGTAAATTCTATTTTTAATTCAAACTCTATGAATTCATTTACGAATACGCGTACTGGATAGCATAGATTTATTCTTTATTAACGTTGGTGTGAAATTTGATAACGGTGTTATATACCGTTTACCGAGAAAAACCAGAAAGCTGAGCGTCTAAACTCGTCTCCACGCCAGCCAAGCAACTTAAACCATTAAATCACGCAATTCTTCATGACGAAAGAATATTTAAAATCGCATTTTAGAATTGACTTCTGAAATATGTAAGGCTCTTGCAACCTAATATAACATAATATTTGTGTGGCTTTTCTACTAATCTTTGATGCATGAACAGAATATGTTTACCCGCCACATCAATCATCTAGCTTGAACTCAAGAGTAAGGACGGTTTTATCTTCCCCATTATAGCTTTTAATGAATTTCTTTAATCGAAAAGTAGAGTATCATATAAATCTTTGGAAACCCTTGGCATCTCGAAGAAGTTCAATGTTGGAAATGATTCTTTTCTGTTATACTGTCGTAAAAGAATAATTGAAAATATTGAGTGCAATTGTAATTTAATTAGCTATTAATTATTAACCAATTAAATCATCTTGTTTGTAGTAGGTCTGAGATTTATTGCAGAAAGACTTATTTGTCCCCAGTAAATGAAAATATATAACCGAAGGAAATACACTAATATAACCGACAGTGTTGGCTCGTGCGCTAAGCGCTCGACTCTGATTCGGGAGGTCCCGGGTTCGAATCCCGTCGAGACCGGCAATCCTGACTGAAGGTTTTTTCCGAGGTTTTCCTCAGTCGTTAAGGCGAATGCAAGGGATTGAGTCCTCTAAAACAGTCCTCGGACATCCCTTCACAATTTCCTATCCGCACATACCTAGTTCACCTGAAGAGGGGCTAAATGCACCCTATAACAGGTTTCCCACAGTAAAAATTTAAAAAACTTTACACTCATATAGAATAACGAGGAAAGTGTGTTAATCTCATTTTGGCAAACAAGGGTTCACTTTATAACAAGTTAAAGAGTTTCACTGGAATCCCGATACTTCATAGTAAAAATTGATACAAGGGTTAGAAATGAATAATATCAGTTCATTCCAATAATGATCAAATCGAATATTAGGGCTGGATGCACAACAGTCACACACAAACATACGTACTCGCGCTTATGGAATATAACATTGTGGCCGTGTTCGAAAATTGACCGTTAGTGGACGGTAAGACTGATTGTTGTGCATCCGGACCAAACAAAGATTCGCAACAAGGTTTGATAAAAAGACGGACACATCGGCATTGAATTGAACATAGTACAGCTCAGCTTCGCTCATTCGTAACAAATCTCTGGTATCCGCCTGTAAAAGTTTTGCTCCGGTGTTTGTATTTGTTTTATAGCAAACCAGTGCAAACCAATAAAATGGTATCTAGGTTATGACAGAGGTTCAATCAACGGAGCACGCGTTCATCTGCGCAGTCGCTACAGCCGCATGGGAGAATGTTCCCGACTAAGTCAACTTTCTCGTTCGAGTAAGTTCAAACTTTATTGATGTTTTCACATAAAAATTTATCCCAGTATCACAATGAATAATTTATTGTTTGAGTTTTGAAGAGCGTGAGCATATTTCGTTTCGAAATTATGAATGTTTTATATAGTTTGAGAGAATGGAAGGGTGAGGTTTTCCGTCGTAAATCGTTGTAACGAATGGTAGCCTACGAAAGCCTGATCAAGAATGATTTTGGTATTTAATCTTGGCTAATGTTAAAATCTTAAAAGGCCCATTACCCTTTTTTTACCATTTAGTCTTTAGCATAATACTACACTAAATTACAGTTTTAAAATTAAATCTTGTAACACGAAATTTTTAAGCATTTTGATCCTGATATTTGTAAAAATTGGCGTTTTGGGGAATTAAATAAATAAATTAATTAATTAATTAAATACATTTCTTAAATAATCTTTAATCTGCTCATGTTTTGTTCCGCATTGATACTAGAGCAGTGGCGAGGCGTGACATTCGAAGGTGGGCATGCAATACAAAAAATTAATCATTATGTAACAACAAATGCGCTCTTCAAGCAAGGGTTTGGTTGGCGGTAGGGAGTCGGGGGAGGGGGTGTGTGTCTTGTTAGGCAGCCCTAGCTACTGGACGAGAAGCGCACGGCTTTATAAATCATTTTCATTTTTGATCATAATTTTAATTTTCACTCAATCACGCGACTTATTTCAAATGATGAACTCTAGCAGCCTGTCTAACTTGACAATCTCTTCAATAATTTAATCGTAAACTAAATTTTGAATTCTTTCTTTAGTTTATTGATAATCCGTTTCTCAAGAACAACTTTAACAACTTGAGTGTGTTTTTCAATCGTGAATGTGCTAAAATAAATAGTTAATGTCATAACTCGTATCTTTCAATCACATTTTTTTGTAAGTAGTTACAAAATTAATAATTTATGAATGTGATTAATTGATTACACACGAGATCATTAAAAATCTCAATACTTTTTAATCCTACAAGAGACAAGGGCGCCCGTCAAGGTCCAGATGAAGAGGGAACCACTGGCACTTCGCACAGTAAGCGAGTGCGGATAACCCGCAAGACCCGTGGAGATGAATGCACTGGCCACACAGCTTATTTCTCAGCATTTCTACGGCGTTAGCCCATAAGTCGCGCTCTCTCAACCAGCCTCTTGCTCGCTCTAGTCAACCCAACCCCTGTGTTTCGCACAGGGGAATAAAGCTCTGACGACCGTAGCTTGCCTTCCACCTCAACCTGCAAACATCTGTCCCCGTGCGCTAGTGAAGCAGGCTAAGCGACTGGCTCCTGCTTTAGTCAACATATTCTACACTACGCGTAGCGCAATGCGCGAAGTTCAAAGTAAAATATCTGCAACGGGAGTAATAATGGGCAGGAACTAAATGAATAAGTAATCATTTCAAAATAAATATATAATCAGTAATTATTGCTCAAAATATAAGGCATGCAGTGCATGCCTTGCATGCGCGGACGCCTCGCCACTTTACTAGAGCATCGAACCAATCTAAAATGGACATTTATAATCGTATCTTGAAACTGTTCACAAATTTACACCATAAATATGGAAAAAATGTCTTCCGAAATCACACCCATTCTTAGTAATCAATATATTTTGGCCGAACCACTTGCAACACAATGCTTTGTATTTTTGTATTTATCCTTCTTCCCGCTGGTAACCATTGGATCGGTGGCAGGATTTAGAGGTCTTCTTCCCTTCCTTCTATATCTTCGCCAAATTGCACTTGTTCATTATAGTTTTCGACCTTCATTTCCATGCACTCTTCATTCGTCATTCTGTTAAGTATTCATTATTATGTTACCTTTTTAGTGTTATACGCCCTCCATAACTTTCATTAGGCCAGGGTCTCCCATTGGCATGGCCTTCAATAATTGAAACTATTTGACTTTGAATCTTTTGAGATCCTTTTGCCCCCGTCAACCATCCCATCAGTTAACGGTAACCCATATTCAACTACTATTATGGCCAGGAACGAGTACTTCACCTCATTTGTCTTCCTGCTTTCCCTCACCAATTTCCACTCATGATCTCCCCTAAACAAGAATTGCCTTTCCCGTATAATTATTCAGTTCCCCCCATCATTCATGCTTTCTAGCTACTTTGTACATTTTCCCCAATCTATACTATCCTTTTTTCTCCCGGCCTCCAGTTTTTTCCATTCCAACTCATTGACCGTAGGCCTATACACCTGAACCTGATACACTCACATACGTAGGCCTACTGACTAATCTGCCATTTACTACCTGCTCCCTCGAGCTTTTCCCTCTTTGCATAACCCTCCATGCATGCTATGCTTCTCTTCCCTCCGTCTGGGCCCGGGGTAGAATTGGCCCAAAGCATGGCTCTGCTAATCGTACAAGGCGATTCAAGAGAAAAAGTACTCCACGCCAACATCAGCTAGTATAAGAGGGGAGAATATTAATCCACCACAAAACTAGAGGCGAGCTCTGGCAATCGTAGTACCTTCCCTTTCCCTTGACGACATCCCCGAGGCGACGACGACGACGACAATGACAATGACCGCGACGTGAGAACACCCCTTCCCTCCCTCTATATACCCGTGGCTGGTTCTGTCCAGCATGGGCTCCTCCTCCCTATATCCCCTAGGCTAGAGTGGCACATTATGACCTAACGGTTGACGTGCCCTTAAACTTAATGAATGAAAAAAATGCTTCTCTTCTCTAAAAAACATTATTTTTTGTAAAATGAGGATTTCGTAGCGATTGAGTTTCAAAGCAATTTAGCAATTTTTGTTATTTTTTATTATTATTATTTACTATATTATTTTGCCTTTATTTACACAGAATTTTAATGGAATGCCACAGAGGTAAATATAATAATGACATACAAGTTACTAAAAGATACACACCAAAACTTAACAAGATAAAGATGATAATAAATACGAACACAGTCATGATAATAACAACATACAACGCATAGACATGGATAAACAATATTATGTTTTTATACATGACTTTTTACACTTTTTTCACACTTAAAACAAAGTCCTTACCTAAATCAATGCTAATAGTAGATGGCAAGTCTAATAAGAATTTTGAATTCGATTTAAAATTGAAAACTTTGAAATGTTATAGTTCTGTTTTTACATGTACGAAATAATTTTGTAAAGTAGTATCTAAGGTCTAGGGACTCTAGACCTGCACGTTGAGGCGCATTATGAATTTCATTAAAATTGGGAAACACTCCCGTGTAGGGGAGAAGGGG